>JAJLVS010000022.1:0-171630 GCA_030570415.1 Saturnispora serradocipensis | reverse complement strand
TTCTAGAACCGGAATTACAGTTCATTTTCTAATTTATATTTTGTGTATAAAAGGCCTTTATTTTACCTTTTACTTTATAATTCTTTTATAGTTTATTAATCATTCAGAACATAGTTTAAGAAAAAAGAAATGTTCAAGACATATATCAGGAAATAAAGCTTCGTATTATTTATTAGATGACCTAGAATCTAATATAATTTCTAATATAGAAACCGATCCCCACATTATAATTTTATAGTAATTACATACACTTTTTAATTAAGCAAACTAAATCGTTATTACCGCTATACGGAAATTGTAACAAAAATAAGTGATAATCAAGTATTGCTCAGTTATTGATTAAGATGTTTAATGTTGAAGTATAAACTTCAACATACATATTGCTAACGTCTAATCACTAATATGCAGTACATACTACGTTAACCATGTAACACTCATAACACGTTAATGTAGATAACAATAAAGAGTTACATGTAAGGTTGAATGTATCAATACAATACATGCATCCTGCATTAATACTTATGAGCAACAGTATGCTTGATTCCGTTCCGTTGCTATCATGTCTATTGGAGTAATTATAACTAATGGGTATTCTTCCAATAGAATACAAGCTAATCCTTATTTACACTTTATTTATATAATCAATATTTTACTATAAAAGGAACTACTGTTTCCTCTTTATTTAATTATCTTTATATTATTTATAATAACTAAGATTTAGGTTTTTACAGTTCTGAATGATTAAAAGACTATAAAAGAATCCTAAAGTAAAAGGTAAACTAAAGGCCTTTTATACACCAAATATAAATTATATATGAACCGTAATTCCGGTTCCAGACTATCTGAATTAGACAAGTAAAACTTTAATACAATAAGTAAACTAATCCTAAAGGATACAATTTCCTAATTGATACTAATTAGATAAAAGATAATGTACGTCAGAGTTGAAGTGCATTTGATGCATGAGCATAACTCTTAAAGAAGATATCTTATTGTCTCATCAACACTTTAGGTAACTGTGTGTAATCGAATAAGGTAATCCAATTTGTATTGGCTTGAGATAACTGATAAGGTTTAATCTGCTAATTAATTGAAGTCTCAGATAAAGTTCAACTTGATTTAGCCTAATTTAAGTCATAATTTGACAATTATTACTACATTCCACGATGCAAATTGAGCATTCGCGACTGAAAACATCAAACCCAGCATAAGTAAAGACTAATGATTCCAGTGACATGGTCAACGAATTTTTCTATAGTTCATCAAAGCTATTAAAAGGAGCCTAATACATGGCGCCACAATTAACCAATATGCATAGCAGCGTATTGTTTCTTATGTTTCCGTTCACATATCGGCGACCAGCAAATACGGTACATCGTGGCAGTAGAATTATTCATTTTCTAACTGCAAGACAGCCTGATCAACTGTATTTTCATCTAGAGGGACATTGGTGTAGACACTCGTCTGTCTAGGCTTTGCACATCTTAAAAAGTTTTAGTTTTACAGAAGAACTATACCATGAGCAAATGGTTATCCACTTTTATTATTCTACTGGTAAACTGAGCTCACTAATGTCAAATCTGCTAAAGCAAAGCAACCCGGAAGTGACAAGATCGGAGTAACTTCAATTCGTCGCAAGACGAAGTATGTATAGATCATCAGCAAACAAAACTGTAGAATCGCCTTACTCCCACTCATGGTGGGTGTCAAACTACAGAGCCAGATTGGTACCGGACCATCTACCATCAATATCGCGTTTAAGATGCAAAATGTTTGTGAGGGATTTGAATATTCCTGACACTTTCTGTCACGTATACCATCCAGCACCAGCAACAGTTATAAACGTAGAAAAAACTTCATAATCACAGTTTATTTTAGCGCTAGTAGAGTCGTCTCCATTACTCCAGTCTCAACAATTAAAGATCGAGTTCCACATACATACCCCTCTCAAGTCCTTTCCATACTAGCAATAGCCACCAAAAATACCGCTTTTCTAGCGAAGGCTGCCCCTCTCCAATATACACTAAATCTGTAACCGGTGGTAATAAATATACGTCTATAATCTCCGAGTGAGGAGCAATGGCTTCTGATACATTGTATGTCAGTCCATCTCATCCCTTTTTTTGAGAGCACTGCTGGCATTTCATCACGACAAGTCTAAATCATTACTTCACCAGTAGGCAGCTGGATATTTGTCCTAACTGACAAATCCACAGGCACGGCAGCTGCATCACAACCATTCATCAAAGCAATGATGAGGCCAACATTAGACAATAACACCGCTGTTAACATGGAGCCAAACACTGCAAAAAGTAATTTAGTAGAAGTAGGGATATCTACTTTCTCACCATCTTCTGTTTTATCTGGCATTGTCCTTGGTGTATAATACAAAGTTCTGATAAAAATAGGGGTACTTTTTCTTGATAAACACTAGCGAAAAGGAATTGAGGCAGAAATAATATTGGCCCATCCTTTTTTTGCAATGTCAGTACATATTTGCTGGTTTCTGATACTTTATGATAGCAACGGAACGGATTCAAGCATGCTGTTGCTCAGAAGTATTAATGCAGTATAGATGTATTGTATTGATACATTGAACTATACGTATAACTCTTTTTTGTTATGTACACTAACGAGTTACGATTGTTACATGGTTAACTTAGTCTGTACTGCATATCTGTGACCTTACATTAGCAATACGTGTGTTGCAGTTTTTACTTGAACATTAAATATCTTCACTGATAACTGAGCAATAGTTGATGACCCCTTATTTTGACAGTATTTACAGATTACAGACGTCCAAAAAAATACACGACAATGCTTAATTTTCATGAAAGAAATTTTCAACATAGAATTGGTTTCCAAGTATTTGAATAAAGAAATTATAAACTTTAAATTACAAAATCGAGGGTAACAGATGTTAAACGAATAAATTTACTTCAAATTCAAATGAAACATAAATCGATTGAAAAATATGAGTATTGATTTTTTTGAACTCTGTTCATTGCACTTATCCACATACGCGGCTACAACATTCAAATTTCATTATCATTCACACTTACCAATAGTGCCTATCAGTCCAGCATGCAGCCTGGTGTTAAAGGTGCAGGTTCTATATTCTCCAGATCAGCCTCATCAAAAGGGCCGTGTTGGCATGCCCTTATATTACCACCAGACATGGTACCTTGATGGTTAAAATCTACGATTTGAAACTTTATTGCGTTATGCCCTAAACCATTAGTACCGCAGCTAACCTCATCATACATCTGTTTATAATCATCGGCGGGATTCAACCATCCACCATCTGAGTCTTGGTAGTAGGCGAAACTTGCCTCAAGACCACCACTATTGAAGTCTTGCTCATTAAAATCCTCTCTTTTCGCAAGCAAAGATTTAAAGATTGGCGCGCTAGCAAGACCCATGTAGACGGTGTGCTTCATACCCCCAGGAAAGCTACCGCTAAAATATGAAGGCTGCCCCTCTCCAATATACACTAAATCTGTAACCGGTGGTAATAAATATACGTCTATAATCTCCAGGTGAGGAGTAAGGACTTCTGATACATTGTATGTCATGCCCATTCCATCCCTTTTAGTGAGAGAGCTACTGACATTTAATCACGACAAGTCTAAATCATATACTTCACCAGTAGGCAGCTGGATATCTGTCCTAACCTATAAATCCACGGGCACGGCAGCTGCATCACAACCATGCATCAAAGTAATGATGAGGCCTACATTGGACAACAATATAGCTGTTAATACGGAGGTGAACACTGCAAAAATTATTTTAGTATTTGTACTGACATCTCCTTTCTCGCCATCTTCTGTTTTATCTGGCATTGTATTTGGTAGTTAAAAGAAGGCGTCGATAATAAACAGGAAAATATTTCTTATATAAGCTTTACCGAGAAAGAATTGAGGCATTATTAATAGTGGCCCATATTTTTTTGCAGTGTGTCAATACAAATTTGCTGGTTTTTGATATTACATGATAGCAACGGAACCGATTCAAGCATACTGTTGCTCAGAAGGCTATTCAGCGAGTCGGTGCAAGTAAATTAACGAGTACATATTGGAGAAGAAAAAGCATTGCAATTGATTTAATTTTGTGACCGAATTCACTTCGCACTAAGCAGAAAACTAAAAGGATTTGAAGCATATTATTAGTTATCTTATGTACACAAAAAATTCATTCTCAATTATATTTTGCAGGGAGGGAGCAGAGTAGGATTGCGTTGTTACAATACAGGTATGCCGACACTGAATTCTCAACTACACACAGGAGTTATCAAATCCCCTACGGTCACGAACATATGCCCAGGACTAAACGAGCTAACAGATGCACTTGCGGAGTTTCCAAACGATATAGTGTCCTATTTCACATTATTGAGGGAGATCGATGCCAAGTGCGTGCACACGATCCCATATTTGAAAGCTTACATCAAAAGATTCCTTGAAATGAAGAAAGACCACCCTAAGAGGCCAAAGATATTGATTGCGATCAAAGACTGCATTAAGGAGCTGATGCCATGTTTAGAAGAGAAGATGCACGTGGCTACAATAGCGTCTGACAACTGTTTGAAGCACTCGAGAAGGATCGAGCAGTCATTTGACATGGCTGTTTCTAAGGAGATTCCTGAACTCGTGAGAATCGGTCCGATGTGGGAACCATGCATGAAAGTCAGTGAACCAAAGTCAGTGCAGCAGCAACGCAGTGAGACCCGCAGAGAGGCCATTGCTGCTAGGAGAGTGAGAAACGGGTTTGAGGATGACTACGACTCAAATCTTGAAGATTCGCCAGTGCCCTCAACTAATAACAACAGCAACAGCAACAGCAACAGCAACAGCAATGGTAGCGGTTTACCAGCTAACAAAACTAATGGCCATTCTAATAGTCATATAAGGAAACCAAAGACCTCAGCCAGTGCTGCAGCTGCAGCAAATGTATCTTCTACAACCTCCTCAAATAAGTCCAGCACCGTGAAGCGTAAGAAACATGCACAGTCGGACGAAGAGTTTAAATCCAACTCCAAGAGAACACGTACAACAAGTGGTAACACAAATGGAGCTTCTCTATCAAAGGCCAAAAAGGAGGCCGTGAAGGAGACGAACAATGGCAACACGCACACGCGATCTACATCCAGAACAAAGGCCTTGACCACTGCTGCAGAAGTTGAGGAATATGAGGGCGAGCCATTGTACTGCTACTGTCAACAGGTATCTTATGGTGAAATGGTGGGTTGTGATGGTGAAAATTGTGAAAGGGAATGGTTCCACTTGCCTTGTATTGGGCTCAAAGAGCTACCGAAGGGCGAATGGTACTGTGACGACTGTAAATCCAAAAAGTGACCACACTAAACATTATATAATATAATTATGAATATACTAAACTTTATCACTGCATTTCTGTTGTATTACTGGACTTGAACACTTGAACAGTGAAGTCTCAAAAAAACTGCTTATAAGTGCTTTATCAAGGTGCTAAAAATACCGGCTAAACAGAAACACCCTTACTTAATTCACTAATTTTGAATCCCATTCAGTTTGCTGAACATGGTAAATTCACCAAAAAAATGAACGATGAAATTTTCAACCACTTATATGTACGCTAGTTATAACCTGTTGTCGGTGTAGGAGATATAGCATAGTGCTTATGAGTACAGAAATTTTTGATTACAGTGACTTGGAGTTACTGCCAATTGAAAATCCGGAGCTCAAAGATGTCACTCTAATGAAAATTCTCTATAGTGAAGAGTTCACTTTGATGATAACAAGAATGAATGCCTTAATAAAACTACAAGAACACTCTCCAAGAGCATTAAAGATTACAGACCAAGTTATTAGTAAAGTGCCCTCAAATTATACAGCGTGGGAGTTCAGGTTAAACATTGTCAAAGCAATTAGCAGTGAAGCTGATTTGTTAGAAGAATTGGATTGGTGCAATGAATGTGCGCTGAACAACGAGAAAAACTATCAGATATGGAACTATAAGGAAAACGTTATTGAACATCTGGTCACCAGATTCTACAATCAAGACAAATCACTCTATGATTTAAAGTCCGAGTACGAAATTACTAATCAAATGATCTCAAACGACGAAAAGAACTACCATGTGTGGACTCATAAACGCTGGATGGTGCGTTTTTTTAACCTGTTTGGTGACCAGCGAGAGCTGCTGATAACTGAGGAGTTAATTCGTAGTGACGTTAGAAATAACTCAGCATGGAATCACAGATTATTTGTTTTTACGAGTGATTTAAACGAAGAACTTCAGTGGGCGATGCCTTTTGCTCAATTGGCTCCCACGAACCCAAGTGTCTGGCTCTACATCAAGGGGTTGATGAGTAAGGGTCTCAACTCTGAATCTGTTGAAAAAGTTTTAGAGATTGGCACTTCGAAAATGTCAGTGCCGGCTTTGGAACTCAAGATCAACATTTTGGCAAGCCAAAAGAAAAATGAAGAAGCCTTGCAGCTATGCCACAAGATGGAAACCGATCTGGACCCTATCAGGAAGAACTATTGGCGTTACAGAGCTGAAACACTAACGAATTGCCGTTTTAGGTAATATGTAAACTTGAGATTTTCTTGGTATGAGGAAAAATGCTTCTGATAAAAATGACAACAACGGGGGATCAACCTCTCTTCCCCATATATAAAGATAAACGTTTATAAATAAGATATGTCGTTAAGCAAGAAGACGAAAAATCAATTGATGGAAATAGCGTCAGATTTAGATGTAGATATATCCACATGTAGAGTCAAAAAGGATATTCTTGAGACAATCAAGGCCCATCTCTTACTAAATGCCCCAGAAATTGATGAAAACTCCAAGTACTTTGAAACAATTGAGGTGCTCAAGCTTGCTGACAGCTTGAAGAGGGCTGCTGAAAAGGTAGAAGAGGAAGTTGACGAGGAGGACTCGGAGGAAACGAGCGAAACTTCCAAGGAAGGAGAGGCAGAGGACTCGGAGGAAGATGACTCCGATGAAGGAGAGGAAGGGGAACAGGTTGAAGAAGAAGATGGAGAAGGAGAAGACGAAGATGAAGAGGGAGACGAAGAAGACGAAGAATCTCAAGAATCTGAAGACTTTTCTGAGTTGGACTCCGACGATGACGAATATGATTTTGTGTACGCCACCACTTTATCAGAAGCCATTCAAAACGGAAACATCGTTGAGTACATCGAGTACAAAAGCTTGGAATTGAGAGATTATCTTTCCGATCCATTTTCAATTAATGAGATTGCTTTCCGTTTGCAAACAATTTATCTGATTTCCCAAATCTACAAATCAACCAAATTAAACCATTACCTATCTCCAAAGGTGTCCCAATATATTCCTTCACTTGTCCAAAATTTCAATGTTCCTGACACTGAAATGATCACATTGAAAAACTCCTACGCCGTTGGGATCTGGCTTCTCTCAGCTTACGTTCTTCCAAATTTAGGCTCATATTACATCAATTTCACTTATGAATTCCAGTACGATGCTTTCACTTATGCGCTAACAAAGTTGTTTATTGCTGTCATTGTTTTCAAAGAAACTATTCCAGCTGATATTCTGATCCTGGAAGCCAAATACAATTGGTATTCGCTTTTCAGTGGTGCTACTTTCACCCAGACTTTGGTTCACGGCATCTTCATTGGTTTTGCGGCGTTGAGAGAAATTTTTGGCAACTGGGTTATCTTTGAAACTATCTTTGCTTCGGTTTTGGCCTTCTATGCTAACCTTTCTTTCGTTTGAAAAGAAAATACACTAGACGCTTCCCCCTTCATAGCCACTTTTTGTGTTATAATAAATGTCAGTGTTTAAGGTTTCGTTTATTTTAACCTTTTGATTTAGTATTTGTATTTTATCAAATTTTGTGTATCTTTATTACTGTTATTTTTATTAAGCTGTCTATATCAATTTCTAAAAATGATTTAAAGGGTGTTCCACTCCATTAATGTATGGTTGCAAAACTTTCCAGATATCGGCTTCCACTTCATCAATCGACTTGTGATCCACGAAAAGAGGTTTCCAGTTGCTTTCACTCTTAAACTTTTCGAATTCAACTTTCACCTTTTGCTGAAACTCTTCTACTTCGTATCTTTCCGCACCAAATCCGTCTCTCTTTGAGTTCGAATCTTCCTTGAATTTCAAAAAGATAGTCACATCTGGCTTAGGCAATCCTCTGTCAGGGTTCAAACACCATTCGAAATCGAGCCCTTTGGCTGACGAATATGCAACTCCGGAGTAGACGTACCTATCCAAGATGACTATATGGCCCAACTCTAGCAGTCCTTTTATCTCCTGAACCAGTTCCCATCTATTGGCACTAAAAAGTAGATGTGCCGCCTCATCACTTAGCTCGAAAGTCTTGTCACAGAGGTATCTGTTAATTAGTTGCCCGATATTCGTTTCTCTCTGTGGAAATTTAACCAGAGTGTTCAGCAACTTCAAGTCTTCAAGCTTTCTCAACAATCGATTGGTTTGTGTGGTTTTACCTGTTCTATCCAACCCTTCAATAGCTATCAACACGCCTCTACTCATTTGCCAGTTTCAATAATAACAATAGCTGCATTTGAAGAAATTCCATTTTTTCGTGAAGTGAAAACGCCAGAAAAAGAAATCCCGATTATATAGATAAGAGTTAGATATATTAATACTAACTACGCCATTGTGGGTTATATACCTCTTCAGCTTGCTTACCTGTGATACTGTTATCAAACCATGTCTAAGGCAATCAATCACAACGAATTTCGTAGCGATACATTCACTACGCCAACAAGTAGCATGTTGGCGTCTGTTACCAAAGCTTCCCTAGGAGATTCTGTTTACTGGGAAGATCAAGACACGTTGGACTTAGAAGAAAAGATCGCCAAATTAACAGGACATGAAGCGGGCTTATTTTGTGTTTCTGGAACGCTGTCTAACCAATTGGGGATTCGGACTCACTTGTTGCAGCCTCCGCACTCTGTTCTGTGTGATCATAGGGCTCACATCTACGTACACGAAGCTGGTGGGCTAGCAACGTTATCGCAGGCAATGGTGACACCAGTCAAGCCTAAAAACGGGCTTTACATGACTCTAGAAGACGTTTTAGAAAACTTCATTTACGATGACGGTAACATTCATGCAGCTCCTACAAGAGTGGTGTCCTTAGAGAATACAATTCACGGTGTGGTGCATCCAATTGAGGAGATCAGGAGGATCAGCTGCTGGTGTCGTGACAACGGTATCAAGTTGCATTTGGATGGGGCCAGAATCTGGGATGCTTCTATTGCAACTGGTGTTTCACTGAGTGAATACGGTGACCTTTTTGACTCAATTTCACTATGTTTATCAAAGGGACTCGGAGCACCTGTAGGCTCCGTTTTAGTAGGTTCAACTGCCTTTATCGAAAAAGCTAACCATTTCAAAAAGCAAAACGGTGGCGGAATCAGACAGTCGGGTATTCTTGCTAAAATGGGCGCTATTGCAATCGATGAGAACTGGCCACTGATTGCGAATGCCCACGCCCTTGCTAAGGAGGTTGGTGATTATGCCGCCTCGTTGGGTTACCACTTAGAACTACCTGTTGACACTGGTTTCATTTTCTTAGACCAGCACAAAAATAAAATTGACCCTAACATGATTGACACCTTGAGTGAAAAGCACAGTCTCAAAATATCTGGTTTTAGAATTGCGTTTAGCTTTCAAACTTCAAGAGAGGCTGCTGACTCATTAAAGATTTTGTTAAAAGAATTGATCGAATACTCAAAAGCAAATCCATACGATGGCAATATTCTTGGCATTTATCATTCTATTAACAAAAAATAACTGCAAACAGCTGATCCATACTCTTCAAACTTCATTATTAGTTTTGCTAAGTCCTTTTTATAGTGCTCCTGTAATAATCAATCACGTGACTTGACTCCGAATTTTTGTAATCAAAAATTTTCACCTTTCTTTTTTTATTTTTTGACTAAGATGGAAAAAAAATTTTAGAGGTTGAATCTTCTAATTAATCCTAAGTGTCTTTTTTTGACAACAAGAAATACGGCATGTCAACAGAAGCAGAAGTTGCTCCAGCTCACCAGGTGTTTAACACCATTTTGGTTTTGGATTTTGGCTCACAATATTCTCATTTGATCATCAGAAGATTGAGAGAATTCAATGTTTACGCAGAAATGCTACCATGTACTCAAAAGATCTCTGAGCTTCCATTCAAGCCAGTGGGTGTGATCCTTTCAGGTGGTCCATACTCAGTTTTTGCGGAAGATGCTCCACATGTTGATCCAGCCGTGTTTGACTTGAACGTTCCAATCTTGGGTATCTGTTATGGTATGCAAGAATTGGCATGGATTAACGGTAAGGGTGTCGGTAGAGGTGAAAAGAGAGAATATGGTCCAGCAGTTGTGAATGTTGTTGATAATGAATGTCCATTGTTCGAGGGTGTCGACAACTCTCAAGTGTGGATGTCTCACCACGATAAGTTGACCGCTTTGCCAACTGGATTCAAGACCGTTGCTACCTCAGGTAACTCTCCATTTGCCGGTGTTGCTCACACCTCTATGCAAATCTTTGGTCTTCAATTTCACCCTGAAGTAACTCACTCTCTACAAGGTAAGACTCTTTTAAAGAACTTCGCAGTTAAGATCTGTAAGGCTGAACAAAACTGGACTATGGAAAACTTCATTGATACCGAAATCAAGAGAATTAGACAATTGGTTGGCCCAACTGCTGAAGTTATTGGTGCCGTTTCTGGTGGTGTTGATTCCACTGTTGGTGCCAAATTAATGAAGGAAGCCATCGGTGACAGATTTCACGCCATTTACGTTGATAATGGTTTGATGAGAAAGAACGAAACCGTTAACGTTAAGAAGACTCTTGACGAAGGTCTCGGCATTAACTTAACCGTTGTTGACGCTGGTGAAGAGTTCTTAAACAACCTTAAAGGTATTACTGATCCTGAAAAGAAGAGAAAGGTTATTGGTCACACTTTCATCCACGTTTTTGAAAGAGTTGCTGGTGAAATTAAACCAAAGGACGGCTCTGAAATCGAATATCTTCTTCAAGGTACCCTTTATCCTGATGTGATTGAATCCATTTCTTTCAAGGGTCCATCACAAACCATCAAGACCCATCACAATGTTGGTGGTTTGTTAGACGATATGAAGTTGAAGTTGATTGAGCCATTAAGAGAATTATTCAAGGATGAAGTTAGACACTTGGGTCAATTAATGGGCATTCCTGAGGATTTAGTCTGGAGACATCCTTTCCCAGGTCCAGGTATTGGTATCAGAGTCCTTGGTGAAGTTACTCCGGCTCAAGTTAAGATCGCAAGAGAAGCTGACTATATCTTCATTGAAGAAATCAAGGCTCATGGCCTTTACAGACAAATCTCTCAAGCATTTGCCGCCCTTTTGCCTGTCAAATCCGTCGGTGTCATGGGTGATCAAAGAACTTACGAACAAGTTATCGCATTGAGAGCTATCGAAACTACCGATTTCATGACTGCCGATTGGTTTGTTTTTGAAGCTTCCTTCTTGAAGAGGGTTGCTTCTAGAATTGTTAACGAAGTCGACGGTGTTGCTAGAGTTACATATGATATTACTTCTAAGCCTCCTGCTACTGTCGAATGGGAATAAATAAATATTTCTTTCAATAATTTGTTATATTAAGTCACAAACTACTAATTTCATATTAGTATGCATTACGTTATCTTTTAATATTAGTATTCTAAAAACTGTGTCATAAACTCTGTCTTAACACAAAAGCACTAACTAAATCAGCATCGTGGCTTATGCTACAATGAAATTGCTCTGTATTCCAGCTTTCGTACCCTTCGACTCCAATAAATGGCCTGCCGCTATTGTCATTAATTTTATACCAATTTGACATGACAAATTGTTTTTGGTCTTTACTATCTAAGGTTTTATAAATAGCCTCTTTAACACACCAGCTAACAGATAATATCTTACTGCAAACCTCTATGTCTTTTTTTCTCAAATTGTCTTGAAAGAGTGGCATCTCATACTTAGGGTTGAGTACCTTTTGTGCAAATCGTTTGCTTTTGAAAGAACCCAAATCCCCATTTTGCATTAGGATATTTCTGAACCTAGTCATACTATGTAAGTCCGTCCCTACTGCTACCACTTTGTACATACCTAATACTAAATGATTATTTGTATACAGCAAGACTTTTGTGAGACTCACAGATGACGAAAAACTTAAAGTTAACAGTTACGGTAGGAAGTTTTTTCTGTATTAACATATGTCTGGTTATTTCATAGCTAGTGAATCAACGCTATTGATATCAAGAATATCGTTAGTAGCTTTACTATACCTGATCATTGATTCATTTTTTCCCAACTCGAGAGTAAATATTGTCATCTCTAGTCTTTTCTTGGCAGGCGTTATTAATCGATCTGACATGTTTCAAAATCTTAAGAAGTATGTGTCTAAAGGAATACAAAAGGGCAGCTTTGAAATTGAGGTAGACAATAATAGAGGTGAACTACTGGCTACTTTGTTCGATTTGGAGCATTACCTGAAAAACGGATCTAATTGGAACAAGCGCCACAGATTATTGTTCAAGCAAATGTCTAATCAGCAGCAAGCAATTGCGAATAAGATAAACTACAGCAATAAGTTGAATAGAGTAGACCAATTGATGAAGGAAAACAATAACGTACTCCAAAATATAATAGCTCTAGCAAAGATAAATCATAACGTGAGTAATACCGAGTCACGACTGTTATCAGAATCTAGCTCTATCAGCAAAAGAAATAATTATTTCCCAGTTGTTGAATCATTATGTCACTTTGCCAGAGATTGGTCGCCGTATCATTTTGAAGAGATTGAGCCTTTAATTTTATATGTTAAGCGTCAAATCAAAGATTTGGAATCAAAAAAGACCACCGTTGTAGTTCCTGGATCTGGTCTCGGAAGAGTTGCTTACGAAATATCAAAGATGAAGTTTTCTGCTGTTCATGCTGTGGAATACTCTTGGCTAATGGTTTTGCTTAATGAATACATGTTCAGTGGAAACAAAAGTATAATATATCCATATTTACACACTTACTCAAATCACATCACTAATGCAGACCAAATGAGATCTGTGGAGATAGACCACACATTAGAAAAACCCGCTTCGTTGAAAATACACAATGGTGATTTTAATAAATTTGATATTGAAGAACATTTAGATGGTTTTAACCAAACTGAGAACATTGTTATTGTTACTTGTTTCTTTTTAGATACAGCTGAAAACTTAGTTGAGTATATTCAATCTGTCAACAGGATATGTGAAAAATTTAAGGGCAAAAAAAGGTGGATAAATGTTGGTCCTTTGAAGTACGGAACTGCTGCGCAGGTTGAGTTGAGCGATGAAGAAATCAAGAAGCTAATCAAAGTCATGGGTTGGCAATTAACTAATGAAGAAGAACCTGAACTTCTTGGATATTTAACTGACAAAAAGGGATTATGGCAAGGGTATTACAATGTTCTTAAGTGGACTAGTGAAATGTAATGAGTTGCGAACAAAGGATTTGAAGTGACGCTTTTTGGTTGCACTTTCATCATACTATAATTGATTGTTAAGGTTTACAACTCTCAATCAATATACATATATATATATATTATACATACGTGATTTATTGTATATAAATATGTTTACAAACAAGAATTTTTCTATTTAAAATCGACATTTGAGTTGATTTGTAGCTTTTTGTCGCTACCAGCACTCATAATACCGATTTCCTTTTCCCATTGCACAGAAAAGACTTTGGATTTCTTTTCCTCAGATTCTCTGGTGATAGTATACATGGCTTTGTTAGCTCTGACATCCCAAACTTTGGCGGTACCGTCGTGTGAACCAGAGAGTAATACGTAGTCATTATCGGTAACAGCCAAAGAAACAACAAAGTTAGAATGGCCGACCAACTGAGAATTTGTAACTTTTGAAGCTCTTGGATCGTGCAAATTAATATGTCTTGCGGAGGAACCAGAGGCCAACAATCCCAAATGAGGCAAAGCAGCTAATGACAAAAGGGAATAGTTTGTTTGTTTAGAATCGACACATCTGGCAGTGACTAAATCCCAAGTTTTGATAGTGTGATCTTGAGATACTGAATAAGCAACAGTTTTGTCTTTAGTATCAAACAGAACAGATTCCACAGGTCCTCTATGTGATTCTAAAACAGTTAGCGGTAATTTACGCTTAATAGTAGAATCTCTGATAGCTAACTTTAATCTCTTTCTAGAGGCGGATGATAACCTTTCGCTTTCATCAGCTAAAACAGTGTCCTCCATTTCTTTAGGAATAGTAGACCAAAGGGCCAAAGAATTATCATGAGAACCTGAAAGAATTTTGTTTGTTGATAAGTCAACGTCTAAACTGGCGACAGCATCCTTATGATAATCTAAAAGAGCAACGGTTCTACCTTTTTGTGTGTCTTTATCTATATCTTCATTGGAGATGATACCAGTTTTCCATAATCTTATTGTTCTATCCATACCACCGGTAACAAATCTAGTTGGGGAAATGAACTTGACACTTTTCACTGGCTGAGAGTGGCCATCTAGCTGTGTTTCGACCTTACCAGAACCGTTCCAGATTCGCACAATACCATCATATGAACCAGTTAAAATCTTAGGATTGGTGGTCACGTCCCCTTCAGAAGCTGTAAATGACATAGATCCTAAAGAGTCTACAGAAGATATCCAATCTTCGTTGCTAAAGCTAGAAAGAAACTTAGGAGGAAGAACTGCTCTTGTATACTCCAAAGTTAATGAAGCTTCTGAGGACAGACCATTTGCAACGAGGTAGTCTTGAATGTTTGTTTTTAAGATTGTACCATCAATGAGGAACTCGAATGGAACGGGAGTTTCAGTCTCTAACAAATGATTGACAATTTCAGAAAGACCGAATCTTTTAAGAGTAACTGGGACAAAAAGTGGGTTAGAAGAGCATTGAAGAGATTCATCTTCTTCTCTAGTAAAGAATTTAACCTTGATTTGGTCCTTGCTATGTTCTTGTAGTTCTGACATTCTAAACAAAGCTCTTTTATGACTTTGAAAGATTTTAAAAAGATCTTAAACTAAGTGAAAAAAAATTTTTTTAATATAGGAAATTTTTCATTCTGTTTATCAACACTTCATCATCTGTACATAATCTTAAGGAAAATGGTATCATTTCCATTTTTAACGTCTGCCCCAGGTAAAGTCATTTTATTTGGTGAGCACTCTGCTGTTTACAACAAGGTATGTTAATTGACTTCCTCTTTGCGTGTATTGGCTCTTAAACGAAGCTTGTTACTGTAATCGTTTCGTTAAAACACAAAATGGCTCAGCATATACTAACCCAATAGTGTTTTGTTTACAATAGCCTGCAATTGCTGCCGCTTTGTCAATGAGAACATATCTTTTAGTTACCAAAGATTTGAACAGCGAAGACTATGTTAGATTAGAGTTTCCTGATATTGGATTTTCCCATTCTTGGTTGAAAAAGGATTTGCCATGGCATTTAACATCAAATGAACAGGGCGTACCAATGCCAGACGAGGAATTAAATCCTGAATTAGTTAATGAAATCACACCTTTGTTGACTACTGTAACTTCCCAATTACATTATGCCGCTGCATATGCATTTCTATATCTATTTGTTTCTCTCTGTCCAAATAACGTCGATGGTGGTCTGACTTTCACGGTAAGATCAACTCTTCCAATTGGCGCAGGTCTTGGATCTTCTGCTTCCATTTCTGTTTGTCTTGCATCCGCTCTCGCATATTTGGGGGGTCATATCAAGGATGCTGCTGTTTCCATTGACGACATCATCAAAAAGGATTCGGATGATTGTCTTTTCATTGATGCTTGGTCCTTCATGGGAGAGAAGTGTATTCACGGTAATCCAAGTGGTATTGACAATGCAGTTGCCACTCACGGTGGTGCAGTCATGTTCCAAAGAATGTCAAATTCGATTCCAAGTGTTCGTACATCCATGAGAAACTTCCCGAAAATTGATTTACTTTTAACTAACACTAAAACTTCCAGAAGAACAGCCAATCTGGTGGGTAATGTTGCAAGAATAACAAATGAATTTCCAAAAACCTCGGGAGCAATTTTAGAATCAATGGAAGCTATTGCAAGAGAGGCTTACAATTTGATGCTAAGGCCATTTTTAGATAAAGAATCAAAAAATAGATTGTTTGAACTAGTTAGATTGAATCACGGCCTTTTAGTTGCGTTGGGTGTGTCTCATCCTAATCTGGAAAGAATCAAACTTTACGCTGATGAGCTGGAAATTGGAGAAACCAAACTCACGGGGGCTGGTGGTGGTGGTTGTGCAATCACCCTTTTGAACGCAGATATCAAAGAAGAAAACATGAATAAATTGAAAACTAAATTTGTGTCAAAGGGTTTCGAAACCTTTGAAACTAGTTTAGGTGGTAAAGGTGTTGGTTTACTGGCTTTCCCTGACGAGGAATTAGCAGAAAAATTGACTGTAGATTTTTTCATCAACTTGGAATCAAGAGATGAGATTGAAACTCAATTTGGCTGTTCTAATAACAAAAGCTGGAGATACTGGTAATCAAAGCTCTTAGTAAGAAATAATGATAGTTAAAGTATTAATTGAATAATAAGTAATAAAAATTTAGTAATCTAATTAAGTAAACTTGGGACGAATATGGTAAATCGTTGAAACTAATCTAATAAAAAGTTCAAAGCTTAGACTGTCTGAGTGCCTTTTTGTAAAGCGTAACAGCTTTGGAAGACATACCAAACCCAGCCTGATACCCATACCCAGAAGCACCGTAGTTGTGAACAAGATACTTACCATCTCCAACTTTTTCAAGTTCAATTCTTACACCACCGTGTCTTGAAGGTCTTAAACCGGCAGCAACTCTAATAATCTCCAAAGGTCTGTCAAGAATCTTTGGCAGCAACTCTGTGGCTCTTTTGATGATATTTTCAGTTTGATCTTCAAAGGTGTCACCAGTCCAATTGTCCTTTTGAAGGAAGCCACCTAAAACCAATTGATCTTTTGAGTAAGGTCTCGGAATTATATAGGTGGCATAATCATCGCCCCATCTCATTCTATTCTCTTGAATGTGTGGAGCCTTAACAACAACAACTTGCCCTCTAGTTGGGTAAACGTTGTCATCTTTGACACCATTCAAAGAGAAAGCACCAATACCAGTACAATTCATGACAACCTTTGTATAAGGCAAGTAAGCTTGTGAAATATGGGTGAGCTCTTTCTGAATAAACACCACTCCTAGTTTGGTCAAATAGTTTTTAAAATTTGCCAAAAAGAATGGACAGTTGAAGTTCCAAGTGGTAAAGGTTATACCGAAAGCCACACCTTCAGGCAAAGAGTGCTTTGGCAAAACTCTGAAATCTTTTAAATAAGATTTTAGCGATTCTATCTTTTCATCACCAGGGTAAGTGTCCCAATACTCGGTACTTGGTTTCATATCCAAACCACAACTTGGTCCACCTAATTTCTGCTGGATTTCAGTCAAGTTGAGATAAGTGTATTTATCATAAGCTAGAGTGTCTTTATCGTTTGGTGAAATACAAGAGAAATTGCCCCCTGCCCATGGAGAAGTGTAATGAATAGACTGATCACCAGGCATATACTTTGCAATGACAGTTACTTTTTCTGCAGCAACATTTGCTTCATTGATTAAACAGTAAGTGGTGTAAAGACCAATGATACCAGAACCTAGGACTGTGACTGTAGACATACTGGTTTGATTGAATAGTCTTTTACATGAGGAAAAAAAGAAGAAAAGTTTGGGGTTTATATACTGCACCGAAACAAAAAATAACGGTTTTTAAGCGCTTTTCAAATTGAAATGGGGTCGCAATGTGCAATATGGCGCCATTAAATCAATCATAGGGGTACCTGTTATAACCAATCGTATGTAAACAATAGGGGGTTGTCTCCATTTCCTTTTTTTACATCTGAAACAGTCTAAATGATGATTTTTCATCAAAAAACATCTCATCTCGGAGTAGCTCGGAGTTGATTACTTTATATAAATTAGTCTGGTTATGGTTTTTTTGCTGTTATAACCAACGGGACCTCCTTATAAATGTTATTTGATTTCAGTTTCTTGGAGCCAGGAAATAATTCAGGGAAGTAGGTGTTGACGTAATCGTGAAACTCCCAAGTCCTGCCTTCCCAATTGCTTTCAACAGGTTGAAATTTTTGACCCTTCATTTCTTTAGAAACTTCCTCGCATTGGGCCCACACCCTCAAGACATTCAGTCCCATCACTTTGGCAATTTGGTCTTCGGTGGCATTGGTATCAAGCCATAAACGTTTCACCAGATCAGGATACTTTGAAACATCTTCAAGACCGATGGGGCCTGAGGAGATACCATCGAAGTCAGATCCAAAACCGACATGATCCCAACCAATCTTGTTAATAATGTATTTGACATGACTCAAAGCGTCTTCGATGGTTACATCCTCAGAAGCCTGATCTTCTCTTTTCAAGAACACAGGAAAGAAATTTATGCAGATAACACCGCCATTGATCTTGACCAGCTCAAGTATTTCATCCTGAACGTTCCTCAAGTGTGGGCAGATGCTATAAATTGAGCTGTGGGAAAACAATACTGGCGCCTTGGTGATTTTGAAAACATCAATCATGGTGTTGTAAGAAACATGTGATAAGTCCACCATCATGCCGAGCCTATTCATCTCTTTAATGCAGTCGGCACCGAATCCCGTGAGGCCTTTGTCTTCCAAACCAGCAGTGACAGAGGAAGCCGCAGTAGCAAATGGGTTGTCACAATTATGAGTGAGAGTGATATATCTGACGCCAAGTTCGTAGTACTGTCTAACCACAGCCAAGGATAAGTCCACCTGGTGAAGCCCTTCCACACCTAGAGTCACTGAGATTTGCTCACCGTTGGAGTTGGCAAAATTCTCGAGGGCGTCCTTGGCAGTGTGTACAAACTTAAAGTTCGAAGAGTATTGGTCAACAAGTCTCTTCACGACATCGATTTGCTCTAAAGTGTCTCTCACGACATTGTTTGGCTGATCGAAGTCTTGATACAGAAAATCGTCCGCCTTACATTCGATCCAGCAGCTGAAAAACTGCAACCCAACTTTACCTTCTTTCATCTTTATCAAATCCGTCTGACTTGTGAGCAGTGTGTCGAAGTTGAATCCTGGGGTAGTTGTGATCTCGTAGTGAAGTTGACTTCTCAATAGATATGGGAAATCATTATGGGTGTCTGTGATAGGGACTCTTTTAGCAAGCTTGTTGAATCTGGTCTCGATGTCTTCGTTTGTCATTGTAATAGTGCTGCAATCTCTTAAAGTCCAGTCTTCACGTAAGTTACAAAAGACTCTTGGTGGGCAAGAAGAAAAACCTTTTTCTTTTCAAAAGAGGCGGATATTTAAATCAAACAAAATGCATGATAAGAAAGGCCAACAAACTAATCATACGTCTCTATTATTGCGCAGGCGGCATTGCTCCCGTTATCCTGAAAGGAAGATTCCTGCACGCTTTTTTCTTCCCCACCGCGCATCTCGTCACTGATATGCAGATTTCGACGGTTTTTAGCGCACATCTTCGCTTTGCGATGAGGGAAAGATGTGTCAAGCACTGCGAACAAGCTACAAATTATGGACAAAAACGACGGCTAGCGGGGTCAGTGTTTTGTTAGTGAGTGAACACCGCGTGATAGTGTTGGGATATCTAATCTACTTAGGGACTAACTCGATAAGTCCTCCGCTTTATAGAATATTGTAACAGTTTTTGATGACCGATCTTATCTAACGAACATTGGCATTTCAATATATAAAGAGGAGGGTCTGCATTTACACCTTTTTCATATTGTTGATGGATCATCCACACTTGCTGTTATACTATCATACACACAAGTAGATATAACTATGAGTAAAGACTATGCGAATGTCACTATCGAGGCTGCCACGTCTCCAACATACCATCTGAACGAAAATGGCGATGAGATGCTAGACTCTGGTCTAAAAGCTGGTTTGAAAGACAGAATGATCAACTTGATCGCATTATGTGGTCTTATTGGCCCGGGTGTGTTCATCGGTATGGGTAGTGCCCTTGCCTCTGGTGGTCCAGTTGGTTTGATCGTCGGGTTTGCTATTGTGGGTGTCATGGTTCTCTCTATGATGAACAGTATCGGTGAAATGAATGCACTATTGGATAATAACTTTGCCATCTTGGGTTCAAGATACGTCTCTAAGGGCTTTGGTGCCACCATCGCAATTTTCTACACCATTATATGGATTACTAACATTATTGCCGAATACACCTCCTTGAGCTCGGCAATGCAAACTTACTCCACAAGCGTGCCTACATATGGCTGGTACTTAATATTCTGGTTTGTTTTCACTATTTTCCAATGCTTAGATGTCTCATGGTGGGGTGAAGCCGAATATGTTTTAGGGTTTCTCAAACTTGCTTTTCTCAGTGGTTACTACCTCTTTGCAATTATTTATGCTGCCGGTGGTATTCCTGGCCATAAACCGGATAATCCTTTCAGAAATTTCCCTTTAAAGGACGGCTTCAAAGGTATTGCCAACTCTTTTGTTTACGCTGGTGTTTTCTATTCTGGTGTTGAGGGTGTTTCTGTCATTGCTGCAGAAGCACGTAATCCAAGAAAGGCCATTCCTACCGCTGTAAGAAGTACTGTTTTCAGAGTCTTCTTTGTCTACTTTGGTTTGTCAATTTTCTACGGTATTACAGTGCCATATAACGACCCAATGCTTGTAGGTTCTGACAAAATCATGAGAGCTCCAATGACCATTGCATTCACTAATGCTGGTTGGCCAAACGGGAAATACTTTGTTACTACGATGGTCTGGATTACATGCTTTTCCTCAATCAATTCAGCAATTTACTTCGCATCTAGAGCACTTTTCACTTGGTCAAAGGCTGGCTACGGTCCTAAGGTGTTCACCATCACTAACAAAAAGGGTGTGCCTTATGTTGCAATTCACTTTGTTCATTTATTTGGATTCCTTTCTATTTTATCCTATTCATCTGGATCATCTGTCGCATACTCCTACATTGTTTCTGTTACCGGTGTTGCTTGTTTTATTGTTTGGACCTCTATTTCCGTCACTCACGTAAGGTTTAGAAACGGATGGGTTCGACAGGGATTTTCATTAACTGACATGCCTTATAGAGCTATGTTTTTCCCATGGTCTAACTATATTGCCATTGTCATTGGTGTAGTTTTAACTTTGGTCCAAAGTTGGTCATGTTTTGTTCCTTTCGATTACAAAACATTCATTGATGGATACATCTTGCTTCCTGTATTTTTCATTGTATGGGGTGCATATGATCTTCTTTACTTCAAAGAAGGTTTCATCAAATATGACGATATGGACTTTGTTACAGGAAGAAGACCTGATTTGGATGATACAGTGGGGGCTGTGTTAGATGATTGTGTTTCAGGTTCAGGTGAAATAGAATACAAGCCTTAAGTTCGAAAGTTACAAAAGCATCGTCATCAATATATTCTAAAGCACTTCCTTTTATTTTGAGCTTTATAAGTTTTCGGTATACTATTATATATAATATTTTGTTATTAATGAGATTCTATCACTTAATCTATAAATACAGGTCACCTACCTAAATTCAATTTCCAGCCTAATTGCTTTGTCACTTTGAACCAGTCAATATAAATGACACCATTATCATTCAAGCTCCAAATTTTCTCGATGACAAATAATAATTTTTGGTAGCTACTCAAGTAGCCACACGTTTGGATTAGTATATTTAGCATATCTTTTGCATCCTTCCTATCTTGTGTTGTCACTGCACTTATTCCCAATAGTAGTATTGGAAAGGCCAAACTATTTTTCAACCTAGGGCTTTTGACTAAAATTCTCAAATCTTCTCTCAAGTTGTAAGCTAAAATTTGAATTTCGGGAACCATTGGTGGTAATTTTCTAATAACTTGTCTCAAATAGAGTTGGGTTGATAATTGGTAGACCTCAAACAAAGTCAAATGAAATTCCAACTCTTCGGGCGTCTGTAAATAGGGTAGACAAGTTAAATCAGGCTTAGTGAATTTAATCTCTTTGTCTAGAAATTCTGATTTTTTCATCATCTTATTCATAACTTCAAAACGGTCACATTCTGGTAAGTCTAGATTAACCTGCATTGTGTTATATTCGACAAGCATATTAACAATCTCACCAATTATCAAAATTATGGGCCTAATACAGCCTTGAAGCGGATCATGAATCTTGATAGTACTTTCATTAGAAGCGAAAAGAGCTCTATAATCATTGATGGGATAAAATGTTCCGTTTTCATTGGACTGTGAGGCAAGAACATCAAAATAAGCAAAGTTTTCTGCCAATAAATTACCCTCTACTGAGCATGTGTTCAAAAGGTATCTGAAATCACCAGGCATTTTATTAATCATATTGAAACAATTGGTAAAATAGTTGGACCAATTACATGTATCACCAAACGAGATTTCCATACACACAAGTATCATGTAGCATACGAAATTTGTTATGAATTTTTCCTTATCGAGAGACTTATTATGTTTTGCAATTAAATCGTTTACTATTTCAATATATCTATCTGCATCCTTATTCTCCACTTGATAATTTAGGTTGTGATTTTTTTTCATTTTGCATCCCCATCCAACTAAGGTGTACATGACAGCCGGCTCTTTGAAAGCAATTGGGATGTATATTTTAGCATAATAGTTAAATTCCTGGGGCAGAATGGACAGATTAGGTAAAATATTTTTAGAAAAGTACTCGAAGTGGGAAAGCTCTTCAAATGTTAACTCCACAGGTAGTTTAATTTCTAGCGAAGATGGAATACTTGAGGAATGATTAAAAAACTGAAGATATTGAGGTTCATTTTCAAAAATCAAATTCAAAAAGTCACCACCATTGGCATTCCCACCGTGTTGCATGTAGTCTTCATTCGCCATAACACCAACATTATTTTGTATTATATTCAAAACGTTTTCACCAATGATGTTCTTGATACCCCTAATAGTTGATATTTTCACATTCTTCAAGTCTTTCATACCATCACCAGTGGCATTTTTAATACCAAGAGCCTTGATAGCCAACTGCGACAAGCCGGCAGTAGATGTAGTGTCAGTAGCAGCGCTCGAAGGAGCGGCAACATTTGGCTCACGATATTCACATATAATGTTACGTTTAAGACATCCTGTACAAATTGGTTTGATTTCGTCACATTTCTTCTTTCTTCTTTTGCAGTTAACGCAGCCCATTTTGGATCTTGTCTTCTTGGGTTTGGGCTCCTTTTCCACGCCATCTTTGGTCTTCATCTTGCTCATAACGCCCTTTTCAAGCGTGCAAACAAGGTGTGTTAGGTTTAGATAAACAATGCCGCGGCATTGAGGGTTTACGACATCTTTAACCGTTGTTAAATTTTTCACTCGTTCTACGTACAAAGTTGGCGGATCAAAGTCACTCATAGAGTATGTTGAGCGCTTGTTGTAGGAGTATATTGCGTGTAACTATAAGCCGAAGTATAGGGAGAAGGGGAATGGCTGTTGCGGTACGCAAAAGAACCGTTTCCCCCCTCCAAGAACTAAACTTTGATGATGATATAAATGATTTTGAATTTGAAAACAGTCAAACAAACTCATCGGTAGCCAATTTGACAAAGCTCACAACATCTCAAGTATCAACCGGACTAAGAAGAACTAGGGGCGTCGTTAAAAAGATGATATCAACAAAAAATTTAGAGGTTTCGATAGAAGAAGAATCTATTTTAGAGCTTGTCAGAGATTTGTCTTCAACACCAGTTCCGGAATCTGAAATACCATATATTGAATTTATAGACTTGCCAGTGGCGTTTACACTACCCCCATTCCCAAAGAAAGTCAATGAGAATAATATCAATAAATATCTAGCCAAGCTCACAAGTCAGTCCTACCATCCAAATTTTCATAGTACTGTGGTGTCTAAAATAATGCAGCTAGTGAGATCGCATCCCAAATGGATCACTAAAAGGAACTATGTTGCCATTGTGTCGCTATTACATTTCATTCTAAAATCCAACGTTGCTTTTGAAGTTTTAGACATTATGCAGGAAGAAGCTGAAATTATTCAAGACGTTGATTTCATGAACGCATTTTTGATGGCCCAGAATTGCCCCACCGTGTACAAGTTCAGAATTAATAGGTTAGAGAGTTTTAGAGACAGAAATAGAAAGATCAACTTGAATACTTGGTATTACCTTTTTACTCTGTTAGAAAGTCCAGGTGCAAAGCTGGAGCTGCTGAATATGATGCTTGAATTTGAAATTCCTGTTAAACCAATATTTAATAAATCTGCTATTAAATTAACCAAGGCTTTATCTCCAGAAGAGTTAACTGATTTATATGCTCATTGTGGCATCAGCCTGGATCCCTTTTTTTTCAACGTACTGATATCGTCATTCCTGAATAACAATAGAGTAGCTGATGCATGGTCATTGATCTGTCATTCACTTGACAATAAAGATTCTCACTTTGTCACTGATGATACTTATAGAACATTTATTAATTATTTTTGTGAAAAAAATGAACTATCGATGTGCTTTGCGTTTGAAAACTTGTGGTTTAAGGTTACAGGAAAATCAAATGAAGTAATTATGAAATCCACATTACTGAATGAATATTTGACTGAATGTCCATACTTCGCAGCGTGGGGAACTGTCGTTAAAATATGCCGTGTTAAAGAAGACATTGAAGATAAAAAAAAATTTATACCAATATCGAAAAGAGCTAATTGGGCCATTCATGATTACGCAATTGTGCATTCTGTACCCGAGCCCGCCTCTGGCTTGGGTAGAGCAGGAAAATTACTCAGAGACAGAATCAATAAAACCTTGATCTGGTCAAACGGAGAGCCAGTCTTTGAGCTGAATAAAAACAGCCCTGAGTTCATCGAAACAGCCAAGTTGCTTGGCCAAAGTCCATCTATATAGCTAACTACTTTGCATAAAATAAGTGTTTTTGTTGTATAGAAAAGATATTCTTAAATAATAAATATTATACAGTTAAATTGAGAGATTTGAAAAGCAATGCTATACTGAAAGTGTTTAATTTCGAACATCAGAAGTATAAGAGCTCACATAGTGGAGTGAAGAAAAAATTGCTGGTCATAGAGGAGTTCAATTAATTTTTACGTTGCTTTTTTGAAGGGAGAGCTTGACTTTCTGATGGTCTTTTTGATGGAGAATTGAGAGAAATGGCCGACTCTTCAGGATACGAAGATATTGGAGTCTGTTGTAAAAATGCATCGCTATCTATATCCAAAGGTTGATTGTCACCGCTCAAATCCAAAGACTGTTGATCCGGGTTAATATCAAGTGACTGCTGCAAAAAATCATCAACTTTGAAGTCATCACTTAAACTTGAATTAGTATCTTTGGCATCTGTTGGCTTAGAATACTTGGTTATCCATTCATTTACTTGATTTATAGCACTATCATTGTCGTCCAAATGTTGATTAATGTTACCAATTAAAAGTTCAGGCGTGTTTGGCTGTGAAGGAACATTATTGTAGGTTTTAATTGGTATGTTCAAATTGTTTTGCGCTTTTGAATTTGTTTCTGTCAAGGGTCCCCCAAAAGAGGAAGATAGTCCATAGTGGTTTGCATCAGTTATTCTTTGAAGCTCTTGTACCGAAGAATCACTAACATCAGATTGGGTACTTGAAAAACCAGTGTGCTCACTAATCTTTGGTTTGGAAGACGGCGAAGAAGAAAATGATCTGTGCGCTCGTTGAGTAATCATCAATGGCAATTTGTTTGTACCTGATTTTTGAGTAACCGGTCTATTAGCAAATGTATCCTGTATGTCAGCGTTTAAATCAGATACTGTGGGTGATAGAGCAGAATTGTACCAATTTTTATAATCGGTAGGAATGTGTTTGTTTCTTTGTGATAGTTGTGATTGCTGTGGTACAAGATCCAAAACGCCAGTTTGATTCACTTGGTCTAATAACTTAGAAGTATTATTGCCATAAACACTAGCCAAGAATCTAAGAATTTTGTCCAATGTTTCTGATTGCAACTTATGTTTTTCTCTAGCTAAAAAGTTTTCCTTCCAGAGCATTTCATTATCTTGCCTTACTCTTCGTAAATCATCTGCAATTAATTGCTGATTCTTCTTCATGATCTCAAGTTGCGACAAAAGCTGCTTAATATCTACTTCTTCGTCTTCTGGATCTCTTGGTTTGTTTCTGACAATCTTGTCTAGTAAATCCTCCCTACCCTTCTTAAAATTAGTATTCATGAACTGTAGAATCTCCTCATTTTGAGCAAGTGAGCCAGAATTGAGATCCTGCACCTTATGCCAACCATACATATTCAATTGCCTAACAAATGAAGCAAAATTGTTGTGCTTAAAGTATTTAGGTAAAACAGATTTCATGAAACCTTCTCTATCTTCAACACGAAAAGAATTACCATCTGGCATCCACGAAATAAACTCAGAATTCTGTTCATCATTTACCATGTTCCATAACTTGACAACAAAGGCTGGTCTTTTGATTGAATGGTTTGTTTGATTACTCTTTGCTTTAGGTTTTGGCTTTTTAAAATTTCCGCTGACTAACTGTAAATGTTCAGAACTAGTTGGTGCAAGTGGCTGTGACTCAAGGGCTTTCATGTTATTTTTGAGTAGCAGGTCTGTTGGAGAGTCTAAGATTGGCTGCACTCTTTCACTCTGAGCTTTCTTTTGTGCCTTTTGATAGTTTGAAAGAGTATAAATGGCGTCTAGATTGGGATCTGATCCCTGCTCTGGATGATACGGATAATAAGGATCCAGATTCAATTTTGTTCGAGAGGATCTAGCGGTGTTGGCGCTTTTAGGTGATGTGACTATAGGTATTGCATTATTGCCGTTGGTGTCTGTGTTCAATAATGGGGCCGTACTTGAAAATTCGAAAGGGTAGCTGCCATCTGCAGTTAAAAATGGGTCACCCTCCGTAACAGCATCGTTGGTTCCTCTGCTTAAAGTAGGTGAGACAACATTATCATTAGAATCAGACATTTCTATGGTAATCCTAATGGCAAAACATGTCAATGTCTCACTTCTGAAAAAATATATTTCTTAGAGCTATAAGGTATCTATATATACAAGCATGCGCCACATTAAATCAATTATCAGCAGCTACCGTGGCGACTAGGAGACCACGGTTTACTATTCTATCAGGATCGACTGAAAGCTTGAGACGTCTGAGAACATTATGTATACCTGAAGTTTTTTGGGTGCTCTCAATTAAGCCAGAACTTAAAATGAAACGACGAAAGTTGGACTTGTGAACGTTTTCAGTGACCAGCAAGCCACTAGTTGCAGGATGGGACCTCTCCACATCAACACTTTGAATATTTTCAGCTAATACGTAGTACTGAGACACCGATGTAGGCTGATTTGCATACACTTGCTCGGCAGTAAAACACGCAATCTTACTATCAGTTGTTTCTTCACCAAAGGAGTATCTTTTGTTCAAACGATAAAGGTCACTAACATTTGCTTTAAACACACAGTAGGACTTGTATTCTCCGTATTTATCAGCAAGCGATTCGCAATTGAAATTGTCAATTATTGATATTTCTGTATCGGGTATCTTTTTACTGATTTCCGTGACATATTCGTGTAGCTTTTTTGAAGAATTTGTTCCAATAACAACGAGCTTAGAGTTATCAGCATGAGGACTCTCGAGTTTTAAGTTTGTGATCACACAAAGCTCATTTTGAAACTGTGAAAGTAAATGGAATAATTTAAACTGTTCAGGGTTTGTACAATCTTTTGTAGCATTAATAACAGTCCCATCAGGTAAAACTGCAGTAAGTTCTTTGACATGGTTTGTGGCAAAAGTGGAAATACATCTATTCGTCATGTCTGACGTGGCAACTCCGCAACTTTGAAGCATAATATCTAGTGCAGTACCGGACAACCCCCTCATAGAAACTACTTTCAGAATATCTTCGTTATTAGCCCCAATAGCAACGTCAATGGTTTGTTCATTAACCTCCACTTTGTTCATTCTTGAGAAATCCAACTTGAAACATAAACCCGAACTATCTTCTCCATAGTTGGTAGTGTAAGTTGGCACAACAAACTCATTACTAAGTTTTAGTATATTGGAAACGTCTTCTGTAGATTCAGGAAACCATGTAAACTCTTTACCATCCCAAATTTCTTCCTTTTTGCCAAAAAATAAGTCACCAACTCCATCAATATCGTTCATTATCGTAGCAATGTGTTCATTACAATACTTTTCGTCGAACAAAATTTCATTTTGACCATGCTTGACATCCACATCAATACCCTTTGCTTCTAAGATACGCAATATGCATCTCTTGAATTTGTCATAAGCTTTTGTAGTTGACTCAGAGTCGTCAAATTCCTTTAAATCTTCGTATGATGTCGTCGAGCCTTTTGGAAACAATGTTGGTGGCGGAGAAGACATGATTGTGGACTTACCAAGTGTATATCCAGCACCCATTGCACCGACAATCATGAATAGCTGGAATGAAAAGGAGGAATCAAATGGCGATCCTCCAGAACTCGATTTATTCTTGGGCTGACTTCCCGTTATTCCTGTGACAGGAGGAAAAGGTTTATTGGAAGCAAACCTTTTGTATAAAGAGAAGGAATTACCTCCGTTCTGCTTAGAAAAACGGAACAGCATTGCAAAGACAAGAGAAACGGAAGCCTAACATGAGGAATACAATTTTTTAACCATGAAGTCAAAATAAATTTATTCAAACAATAAAAACTTAGTTGTTCTTTATAGTACCGAAAAGGCACTCTAGTATAAAGCATTTTGTGCAGCTTTCACACTACAGTTATTACTCACTTTGCAACTAAATTGGTTTGATTTGTAAAAACCTCAATATTTGAATCAAGTATTTTATTACAAAAGGTTAATGAAGCCACCTATCCAATTAATTTTATGAACTTTAGAAGTCAACTATATACAGTATGTTAATAAATAACCCAGTGAAATACTAATAAAAAAGTTTGCATAAAAATCAATTCTTCTTTGCCATGAAGTTTTGCATTTTAATCCTAGCTACATTTTCCTTCTTGACTAGTTTTCTTTTGTACTTGAAGTAGCTTTCGCTTTTGAGTTGTTCTAATTGCGCTTCGTTGTCTAGCAAAGTCCAAAGCCATTCGGGATACTCCTCATCTTTTAGTGCCACTACAGGTTTTCCCGCCTTTAAAATATTCAAATTCATTTTGGTTCCTTCCTTACACGAAGATTCAAGCAATGCCCTTCCTGTATGAAAGCTTCTCAGCACCTGCTTCATCATCTTGCCTGGGTATACCTTTCTTTAGATCTAAATATTGTCGATGGGAACAGTGAAAAATTTTGGAAATCTGCTTCAGTTACAAAAGTGTCTTATGCGCCACATATTTGATTTATCACCAGCCACGACATATGTTGCTCTTAATCAACGACGCAGCAGATACTTCATGCCGCAATTGGATATGTACCAGCAATCACCTACCTAATTGGTAAAGTTTTTCAATTAGCTTCAAATGAACAGGGTCTAAATTGTTACCAAAATTCCATGGTTTATCTCTTTTCCACTTCAAATTCCAGATTTGCGAGTCAATATCACTTTCTAAAAGAGCAATGATTTCTTCAGCTTTGCTAAAATTATCCATGCCCACATTTCTTAGGTAATTAACAATTGGCAAAAGTAACTGGGGTTTAACTTCTTTTGAATTGGGCAAAAATCTCATTAATTCATTCATCACAACAACAGCATGAACTAACGGGAGCTTCGCATTATCCAAATGCCATTGAATAATATGAGATCCATGTTGACCAAAGGAAATCTCAACTTTTTGAATGGACTTTGACTTTAGAAGTTGCAAAGCTCTTTTTATATCAGCTTGACGCAAAAGGCACTTTAATAGTTCATCAACTATCAGATCCTTTTCTATTCTATTTTGAAGTTTGTGCTTTTCCGTTTGTGCTTTGATATGAAAAAACGAACTGGTTGGATTTAGCTTTTTCACATGGTAGTAATGCGTAATCATATTCTTGGTGTAATGCGTTTTGACAACAGGATGTCTCATTAAAGCTTTCAAACCTTCGTTCACCAAAACTGAATTTAATTGTAGCCAATATTGACTGTACGGAAGTGCCAACCAAAGCATAAGTTTTATTTCACTAGATGCTTGTACCTTCCATTCTATAATACCTAATTGAAGTATGCTTCTGAGCCGCTGGAGTCTTTTGTTTTTATCTTGATGATAGCAGCAACTTCTGACTAACCAGAGTGCTGTTTCTTTGTTAGGAATAATATTAATCGTTTTCATTAAATTCAAAAGCTTAAACGTACGTTCCCATTTATTTCTTCGACCTAAATATCTAATCAACAGATTGAAACTGTCGACATTGGCCACTGCTTGAAAAAATGAAATGTGTTTTATTATGTGATGAATATTTTCGTCTATAGCTGAATCATTAGGGTATTTGTAGCTTATAATTTCATTCAAGTAGTCATTAAAATCGTCAGTGGATATGAAGTTGGTTTTCAGTTTAATCATCTTTTCTTTGAACTCTGGCTCTTTCAGATCAAAAATACTTAAATCAATGTAATTTCGCTTCATCTTGTTCAAATAGTAGTATTTTCTTGGGAATTTCTTTTTCAGGATGCTTGTGAAGAATGCTTCATTTTTAGTCATGGTTGTAGCTTTAGCATTTTTAATATAATGTTTATCTGGCTCTCTGTTTAATCCTGAACTGAAATTTAGATTTAAATCTAACTCTTCATCCCAATCTTCGTTATCAATAGACCACTTATCAATCTCATTTTGCAACAACGAGCCATCCGATGCCACATTGAAGGAAGAAAACTTTTCTATGTTTTTAAATAATCCACTTTGCATGTTATCATATGCGTTTACTGGGGATGATTTTGTGTGCGAAAGTCTCGAAAAGGGTCGTCCCGTGTGTAATATTACATCATATAGACGATGCGACACTCTCAACATGATATGACATTTACTTCAGCAATGTGTTTTAATATATGGTTGAAATTTACAGATTTAAAGATGAGGAAAAAAACCAAATTATTCATTAGTGCTTAGCAGTTGCAGGTGGATCAGAATTAGAAAGCTAAAACATTCTAACCGAACAATATCTCAAATACAACCACAAAAGTGTTAACAGAAATTCCAATTACACAAATCTGATCTTATATGTTTAATCTATATATTTATTTGATTGTGTGATAGCAAAATGCTTAATCAATGAAGTGGTTCGCTAGAGCTGGATAACCGATTCAAGTGTAGATAGACATCGGTACCATAGCCTTCCATGCTGATTAATTTCAAGTCGCCGTGGAAGTATCTGGCATATAGTCTTGAGTGTGGCAACCCAACACCAAGTCCCATGAATGGTGCTTTGGCAGGTGACTGAGTTGATTCAATCATTGATACATCGTCAACCTGCTTTTCAGCTGAAGTGTAAAAATAAGTCCAAACCAATGAAACAGCAGATCTAGGAATACCGCCACCTTCGTCAGAAATTTTAATGGTGATATCTTCATCACCTTTTGCGACAATAATTTTGATAGGAGGATAGTCGATGTCTTCTAGAGAAACCCCAGGATTAAGCCGTGAATGGTGTTCAATCGTTGCCCTGAGAGAGTTCTTCAAAGTTTCATATAACATGTGAACCAAATGGCCAGGAACGTAACGAAATGTTAAATCTGAAGCACAGTATAATTTTACTTTAGGGACATCCATAATATTGAAATGTTCTTCACAAGCAAATCTCGCAGCATCAATGGCATCTTCTGCAATCTCTTTAATATTACAGTTCAAAGAAATGATGCCAACATAGTCGTCGTCTTGCATATTTTTTTGCGCCTGCAGGTTTAACGCAATGGTTTGTCCTATTAGCATTCTTATTCCAATTCTTGACATATAAAACCCATCAAGAAATTGGTTGAGAGACGAATCTAAAGATTTATGCTTGTTCTTTTGTTTCCAGCTTTGTACACCACGTGCTAGAGTGGTTACAGTAGCATCATGCCTTCTTTTAATCTTGCTTAGCGTGCTGGTAACTACTTTATTGTACTCGACAACTTCATTGGGATAAAGAAACTCCTTGGGACAATTATGATAGTAGGTTGTGAGACCTAGTGGTCTGCTCCAATTAATGGTCCGATCAACAGTTTCCGTTTCATTGTTACTATTATCCTTGCTGTTAGTGTTAATTGGAAGCATATCCTCAACTTCAATGCCGTTATCATGGGGCTTTTGATTCCTGCTAATAACAATCCCATCATCTTCAAATTCCCATCTTGATCTTTTCTCCGTGGTATTAGCTTTATTAGCAAATTCAAAATGCGATGGGTATTGAGGTCCGTCAAATGATGTTAAATCATTTTCTCCCTTTCTATCTGCTAACAGCATCGCTTTTAGTTCATCACTAAGTATTGGTTCCTTCAACTTTATTAGCTCTTCGAATGAGTGCGCATACCAATCCCTAACAAGCTGGATAGATGGTTCTTCAGCCAATCCGTCTGGTAACTGTTCTAGTTCTCTGACCCGATGACTTAGCCTGATGGGAAGTTCATGAACAGCAAAATATGAGGCATGAAAAAGGGTACCCTGCGAAGGCCTAGGTCCAAATTGAACCATTTGCCTCAACGATACACCCGTTTGCGGTAACTTAGCATACTTATAAATCTCCTCACGGAGCTTCTGTGTAACCTTCCACATATCGTACAGCAAGGAAAAGACAGATGACTGAAATTTATCAATCTAAAAAAATAAACCTTATTGTTATACATATAGAAAAAATACGGGGAAATGGCTCTTATGACACATTTGATAATTTTCTACTTTACGTAAGCACATATCACTAACGTCCAACAGCTGTTAGAACGGCATCGTTTACGTCATTGAGAAGATGTCGTCCATAGTTCAAATTGGCATTGAATCTAGCTGTAAATTTATCTTGTTCAATCATAAGATTGGCCAACTGAGTTTTGACTTTATCAACAATACGATCACCATTTGGAATTTCCAAAATTCCTAACACAACAGCACAAAGTGCAACCATCATCGGGAACCAAAACACTATCAAACGCCAGTCGGAAAATAGCGTTTTGCGGGGCTGTTCAATGCTGCGGGTTTCATCAGCTTCAAAATCGGCTTCTGATTCCGATATAATTGATGTGTCATTTAGCAGCTGTTGATTATTGCTTGTTATCCTAACAACTGGCTTGTGAGCCTCTTGTTCGTCCTCGTCATTATGGCCTCGGAAACTTATCAATGATCTCAATGATGCTCCAGCATCTGGGAAAAGATCGTCATATGAAGGTAAATTATCATCTTCTTCAACCACTGCACTTGAAGAATTGAGAATATTAGGAGAGGACCAACCCTGGTAGTCACTAATGTTTCTAACACCTAGTTCGGTCATTTTATTCACAATTGCGACTTTCATTGCAATCCATAAATTCAAACCGAATGGGTTTGTATTCTTTGAATTATTTGATTCTGTTTGTTTTGATTCGATCTCAATATTAGGATTACTTTCATCACCGCGATAATCCTCATCACTGGACTCATCCACAGAATAGTCCTCATCATCAGCTTCGATATCACTCTCGATATCAAATTTAGCCTTTCTTAAACATGATAGATTTTCCTTGTTATTGTCTGAACATTCATTGTTATTAATATCTTCTTCTAAAACACTAGAATCACTGCTAAATTTTCTCATACTAATCGAATCGTTGCCCGCAAGTAAATCAAAGACATTAGAATCAGCAATCTTTTTCAATTCATTCGATTTAACTCTTGCACCGAAGTTTGATAAAATTTCAATGATTTTTCGGTGGCCATTAACAAAGGCAAAATGTAGAGGTGTATAACCATTTATATCCCTGGGATCCACTTTACACCCGTTTGTTAATAAATATTTGCAAAGTTTATCATAATTCATGAAACTTGCCAAATGTAAGATAGTTTGACCTTCAGAGTTGCAAACACCCCAATTTGGCGTTGAAACTGGGGAATTGGGTAACTTGATAATAGAGAGAAACTTTAATAGAATGGATTCATGATCAAGAGAACTCTTTGAAAGTTCTTTCATCTTCTGTGATGCGGTTGTCATCCAACTAATTTGTTGTTGTTGGGTCATATTAGGACTATTTGAATTTGGTGATCCTTCTCCCATACTGCCTGAGTTGTTCGTACCAACAATCCTTTTGGCAATGTTCTTAGCATCTTCTAATTTACCATTCATCTTCAAACCAACAATTTGTAAAGCTAATTCAATCAACTGTCTATCCGTATCATCTGTGTAGGTAAAAATTTGATGGGAATTAGAGCTGAGATTTAATGGTGCAGAAGAATTTGAATCTTCGAAAGTGACCAAAACAGGACCTGCTTGACTTGCTGGCGGTAAATATGTAACAATTGTTGTATCAGACCAACACTGAGTAGCAAGAGAAATGTTGGCACCAAACTTAACTTTCAAACCATTATGGAAGTTATTACCAAGAAGAGTTATTTCGACACCACCACGAATTGGGCCTTGGGCAGGAATGATCCTCTGAACTATTGGCGCTATCGTATCTGTGCTAATCTGGTTTGAGGATGTTGAGTGAACCAACTGAGGGTTTATTTGATAATTTGGTGTTAAACCAGTTGTTGAATCTATACTATTGTTGTGAATTGCCATTTTCTCAGGAGTCACGCTGAAAACAGAATGAGAAGTTGCAGAGGAGGTCATATTGTTATGAGGACTACTATTAGCATCTGAAGTTAGTGGTGAAACAGCCTCTTTCTTAATGTTAACATTCGAAGGGTCTAAACTTGGTATGTTGACGTTTGAAACTGTATGACGTTGAAAATTCACGTTATTCGTGTATGAATCGGTGGTATTTTCAGGAGGTGACCAAGGCCTTTTCTGCCTCTTTGGCGCTCTCGCCTCATCAGCGCTACCCATTATTGAATGGCTTAAAAGCATATTGAGAGCATTTTGAGAATTATTGGCAATGTAGTTGTTTGGATTAGAGAGCTCATTGGATTGGTCATCAAAAAGACTGATGGAGGAGGTCTCTCTTAATAGGGTAGAGCTATTAAGGGACGTAATATTATTTGAAGAATTTAAAACAGCAGGAGTGATTGCACTGGTTGACGAGTCACTCATTTGACAGTTGCTTAAACTTCCCATGGTATTTGAATCGTTATTGTTATTGTGATTATTGTTATTATTGTTGTTGCTCAAATTGGCATTTGTAGCTGTAATTGAGTCGTCTCTCATCGCCTTTTTACGATCCATAATCATTATCGGATCAGAAAAATGTCTACCCAAAATTTCATTGTGGCCATTTTTCAAAATGAATAATAGTCTGAACCCGCTAGACTCCTGGTGATGCCTACAGTAACAAACAATCCTTGATAAAAGCTCCAAGTTCTTGGCAGGAGAGTGGTCTGCCGTGGGCGCTGGGAACGAAATGATTTCCTTTGAATTGAATATGATGGCCCTTTTAGGGACATTGAGGTCCCAGTTGGAGGAGTCGTCTATGAGTCCTGCCTTTCTTCTGGACGCTCTCTTCATTTCTCTTCTCATGCAGCGCTTGCAGACGTTGCAGGACTTGATGACGGTGTCGCCGTTGACTGAGTCTGAGCTCACGACAAAGGCGTCCAGCTTCAATATGTGATCGATCGTTTCCGCAGGCAGACTGGCGTTTTTCAAAATGAATTTGGGCTTGGCAATAGTATCCCGAGGCAAGTGCACAAGGAACTGTGGCGGTGGTGGAGTTATCTGTAGGTTGATCTTGATCTGCGTTTCCACCCTGGAAAAGGAGGGCAAATCAGTGATATTCAGCTGGTAAGGGAACGAGGACGCAGGTAGCTGGCATGCGTTCTGGTACTCTGCAGGCAACACTGTTGTCGAGACATCTGGGTCGTCCGACCTGGCAATCGCCTTGCTGCCTGTGTAGTCCCAACTTTGCGTGCTGTTGTTGCTGCTGTTATTTGTGAAGCCAAATTCCAAGTTCATGAGATGCTGCTTGGCTACCTCAAACTCTCGCAGGCTGTCCTCTGGCATCACCGTAATGATAGGTGTGTCTGGCGCCTGCTCCGTTGGCGTCACCACCATATCGATCAGTTCATCCACGTTAGCACCTGAAAACGTAGCGTCTTCAAGGAAGTTTGCCAACATTTCACTCCCCTGGTCCTCCATCTGGCCACCGCTGCTGCCTTTTCCGCTCTCCATGTTCTCTCCACTGTGCTGGGACGACACTCCCCCCCAGAAATGCATTATTGACTCCATTTTGATGTGTGTGTGTTCACTAACAGAAAAAGGCTTCACTTTATAGAAGCCAATTTTCTCTATATATATGAAACAGACGCTGTGCCTTACTGCAGAAAATCTCGAATTTTTTTTTCCCCTATAATAAACCCCTTACGTAAGCGTTGGCAGCCAAAGTGGCCGCCAATTTAAGCAACCAACGGGAAATTGTTGGGTAATGGCGGTAGGTTGAGAGGTTGATGAGTAATAGACTGGGGGACGATGTAGTTGCCGCCGACCTGTGCTAGACTTTGGTGTTTGTTTCGATATGAATTTCCATCTCCTTCTCTGGTTTTCCAAATTTGACAATATATTATTTGGTCAGGATGGTGTCATTTTGAGGTTGGCGTTCCAACTACTGGAAAGCTACAAAGTTAATTACTAGACACAGAGGCGTGCGCTTGTGTTGTGCGTACAGGCGCAAACGATGGTTACAGGGATTTTCTAGCCTATGTGGAGCCATGTGCACCCACAGCTGCTCCTGGACCGGCACACTACCTAGCAGTACGCAGCTTTACTCTGACTACCATTGGTAGCTGAAAAATTTTCGTAACGTCTTAACACCGAAGAGCATAAATGAAACGTTTATCCAGATATTATTTAGCAGAGGTTGAAGGCAGTAACGCCGTAGACAGTTACGCCTTTGAGCTACAATGATCCGTGGAGTAGATCCAGCAATAGCTGTGACAGAGTTGGCAGCGGCTTTGAAAAGCGTCTATTGTTTGCTCAGACGTAAAAGCAAGTCAAGGCGCTGCTGCACGCTGCTTCCTTGCGTAGTGGTCTAAGCATGCATAAGGTGGTGGCCTGCATTGAGCAAATTTTGGTTACATGTGTAACGGAGGAGCATCAGCCAGCGCTGTAATTGGATTCGCATCTCCTAAATACAATGCATTGCATACAAGGCTGATTGATTACTTCAGCGCTTTGCAGTATGAGTAAATTAACACTAAATGTAGGAGGACGGCCAATTGCTTGAGCAACGCTCTGATAGCTGATTAGTTTAAGGCTCATGTAAGCAGAGACCGCCTCGCACACCACTGCAAAGCTCATGGCACATCTTACCTGCATCAGCATGGGCCACAGTCTCCATAGCCAGACTCTCCGTGGCAGGGTTTCAGTACGCTTGATGAGCAACTAGTGTCTGGTTTCTATGTAGCTGTGGGTGTAGCTTGCTTAGGAGCCTGCAAAGTTCGTGTTACTCATGAGTCTCAATAGCTAGAGAGTGAACAGACAGGAGGCTGCTCTTTAGACACTACACGTCATGCATCCAGCGGTACATATCTATTTTAAAGCATTCCGTTGTATCAAACTGACCATGGCACGCAATTCAGCTCTTTGCTTTATTGATGATTACGAAAATCCCTCTCAAACCGAAAGCCATGCTGACTGAACTATTCAAAGTGGAGATTCGCAGATGTGCCTCAACTAGTAGACGATTGACAACAAACTCCAGGCAGCACCCAATTGGCAGTACAGAATCTGCCGCATCCCAATACTCAGCCATGCTACAGCTTTCCACCACCAGGCTGAACTTGTCACACGCTATAGTTGTCCCGCCAAGACTATGGCGGACGCTGCCTGCATTCTTCAAGACCAGTTAATGTACACTGAAAATTGTTTTTATTATAAACAGATACACCTAGTTAATTGGCACACGTTCAGTTGCTGTCGCCTTTACCGTAGTCGATCCCATCGTTGGCCAATGATTGATGTGCTGGTGGCGAAGGAGGCGGCAGCGGAGCTGATGAGCGGTCTGGCACTTCCTTGGCCACTGGCGATCTTTCTCTGACGTGTGGCGATCTTTCTCTGGCCACCGGAGACCTATCTCTGCCTGCTGGCGAAACGTCTCTCATCTCATCATCTCTGCTGCCTCTGGCCTTTCTTTCTCTACCTTCGCCTCGTCCACCTTCGCTTCTTCTGCCTTCACTTCTTCTATCCCTATTGTTCCTACCCTCACTTCTTCTCTCCCCCCGTCTGTCTGTTCTTTTCTGCACTGGCAGCTTCCTTGCCTTCTGAACACTGATTCCTTTGCTTGGGTCAATGGCTAGTCCGTCGTCTAAAATCTTACCATTCTCAACATCACCGAGTATGTTCTCCATATCTCTGATTTTCCGAAATGCAACAAACCCATACTGCTGCCCATCACTCGGTCTAGGTGGCAGCACGTTCACCTGAGCAATGGGGCCATACCTTTCAAAAATCCGTGCCAAGTCTCTGGCACTGCTGCCTCTAATGAATCCCGTAATATATAACGTGGCCTTAGGAGTCTCGTCACTACGTGAATTCCGGTTACGAGGGTTGGCCGTCCTGCGCTGTCCCCCCTCATCATGTTGTCTTTCATCTCTCAATGTTTCAGACTCTTCCACACCTGTTAATGGCTCCTCTAACCCTTCCATTTCGATCTATTTCTATAGTCTTCACCTGAATGTTGATATATCTTTGAGCCTTTTTCTTCTCCACCCTCAATCTGCTCATAGTATCCCAAAAATTAAAAGGACTCGAACTAAACGGTACTACAATATGGAACGTCGTCTCGCAACATAGTGGCCTACGAATACCACAAGAACCTCTCACCAGTTGTGTTATAATGATGTCAAATGTATATGACCAAGTTCTTTACCAAATTTCATATTTTTTCGATTTGGGACTGCAGATTGACGTCCATGTCTCTTATCTTTTATCAAAATCACGCTTCATTAAATCCATTAGGCTTCAATCAACTAGGCCTTTGCTGACCATTTTATCTTACACACATCATTCATCTACTGCTCATGTAGTTACCAGATTAAGAAAAGATACTTCTTTAGGAACAAAAAATTTTTTAAAGATTTTCACATATGTGCTTTTTTTAATAAGATTTAAGGTATTTGAATCTGAAATTTACTTACAACATCATGAGTGATAGGGAAATCCAATTTAGAATTATTGTGGGGTCTTATGAACACTCATTGCTTTGCTTGGCTGTGACCTTGCCGCTCAAAACAGACGAAAAAGATATTAGGGAACCACATTTTCAACCAATTTTTCACTTTTCAGCACATTCATTATCAATCAAGACTATGGATATTGCCAAACGGTATTTAGTAACTGGTGCTAATGATGAACACATTCGTATTTACGATTTGCAGAAAAGAAAGGAACTTGGTACCTTGCTGCAGCATCAAGGCTCTATCACCAAGCTTTGTTTCTCAAATGAGTCGGACTCAAAGAAGTATCCGTTACACAAACAGGCTCATTGGCTTTTATCATCAGGAGCAGACGGGGCGATCTTGCTATGGAGAACTAAAGACTGGGAGTTGTTTAAAAAGTTAAAAGGTCACAGAGGAGCTGTTTACGATATGTCGATCCACCCTTCAAACAGAATCGCCATTTCAACAGGTGAAGATAACACCGTCAGACTTTGGAATTTAATGACTGGTAAAAAAGCCAGTGGTTTAAAACTTAAAGGTGCATGGACCAGAGGCGAGAAACCTGAGTTCGTGAGATTCAACCATGATGGTGAATGGTTTGTTGTAGGTCTGAGAGATAGATTGATGATTTGGAAAACAAGAGAAGGTAAACTTTGGTCTCTTTGGAAAACAATTGCTAAAAAAACAATTATGTGTTTGGAGTTTATTACTTTAAATGATACTGACTACTTAGTTGTCGGTTTAAGTGATGGGTCAATTAAATTATGGAACTTTAGCACCGATGTTTTCCCAATGCAAGACAAAATCACAGGTAACCCTGCAGAAACACCTGAATTGCCAGAGCCAAAATATAACTTGCAAGGTCATTCAATAAGAGTTAAGGGCATTTCTTTTTACAGAGAAACTAATGATGATAAAGTCTACAATTATATGATTTCAATTTCATCTGACGGTCACATTGTCATCTGGGATTTAGAAATTATGGACCAAGTGGCTGTTTATACCACCGGAGAAAGACTCAATGTTGTTTCTGTTGTGCAAGAAAGTGTTGAGAAGACCAGCACCATGAAACCAATCTACGACCCAACGAAAACTGATGAGGGCTATGGTACTGAAAGTGAGTATGAAAGTGATGCAGAAGGTCTCGCTGAGATAATGGATGGTAAGAAGAAACCTCAAAGTAAAAAGGCTAAATTAAAACAAAGGAAGGCAAAAAAGGGCCTTTTAAGTATTCAGCAAGAGTAATAAACAAAAAGTAGCTTGGTAAATATTAATGTATAAATGTTTGTGTTATGTTAATAATCAAAGAGAAAGACTTCTAAAATAAATCTAAAGTTTTGGTTTGTTTAATCTAGCAACATGGTGATCAAAGAGCTTTTTAGCTTTGGCCCACACTGGTGCAGTTTCCTTGTTTGGTAATTGCTTCAATGATGGCAATAGATCGTTTGCAAAGAACTCAGATGCTTCTCTTGGCAATAGAGAAGGTAAGTGATCAATTGAAATAACACTCAACTTTGGACCAGCAGTAGTTGGAACTAAAACAGTAGGATCATCAAACTGAGTAGCAATTGTATACACTGGAATAGGGTTGTGTGGATTTGTGGTGTCTGCGGAAACATCAACAATTGTTCTCAACTTTCTGTCCTTCTTGTTCAATAAGCTGTAATCAATGAAAGGTGGAATTGGCTTAGACAAGTAGATACAGTTGATGAAAACATCAGCATCTGCGATTTCCTGGAATGGACCACCCTTCTTAGTTTCATTGATATCCCACTTGATCAAATTTGATTCAGGAATACCAACTTTTTTACAGAAATCAATAGCACCGGAACCACATCTACCAAGAGCACCAATGATCAAGACATTTGGAAATCTATGGGTCTTGGCAACAGCCTTTTCCAATTGCGTCTTGACATGATCAACAAGAAGCTTTTCGTTAGGGTATGGAGTAACACCAGGAAGATCTTGGTCGTCAGAGTTCAATTGCTTGAAAGCCCAGTCGAGAACACCTAAGGCTGCACCAGCAAATCCAGCATAGAAACCGAAAGCAGCAACTCTTCTACCTTGGTCATTTTCAAGAAATTCCAAGTCGTAAAGAACACCACCGCCGTTTGGGAATCTTTCAAGGACTTCTTTCCATCCGCCTTGGTTCTTGTAACAGTGCGCAAATTGAATGTGATTGTGAACAAGAGGAAAAGTTTCATTTTCAGGAAGTTCCTTCAAACCAATGATAATTCTATCTCTTGGGGCAGTCTTCCAACTTTCAAATGGAACAATCTTGGCACCTGCTAGCTTGTATTCACTTGCAGAAAATGTTGATTGAGGTGCTTCTTCGACATAAACTTCAAAATCTCCGGTATCAAGAAGGTCTTTGACAACAGAAGGTGATAAACCAGCTCTGGCCTCTCTTGGCTTAGTTTCAGCTCTTAAATGAAGAATAACCTTATTAGCCATCTTATCTAATAATGTAATATCTATAGAAGGGTATAAAAGAATAGTTCAATTAAATTGAAAATAAAATTTACCAAGGTTTTTCCACTTTTAACTAAAAAAAAGAAATTAGGAAGAGTCATTGGGACCGCCACAAGAAAAATTACTGCATTGGGAAGGTGACTCTTACATCAAGAAGTTGAACTGGTTGTAATTTGCACAGTACATTTTCAAAGTGGTCTTGGAAGGCCAAAATGAATTCTTTCAGTCAACTGATTTTGAAATAAAACCAGTCATTCCAGTTGATGTAAAGCGAATTAAAATCTTTCAGCCATTTGTGACATCAAAAGAACCCTAAATAGCCATAGAACCACGAACCATAATATATATAGTTAAAGTTGATCTTTCTTAACATTCAAGAAGCTGATATAAAGAAGATCTGCTAAAAGCAGCAAACGTGTTATTGTTCTAACATTTTTGAGGTTTTTTATTGTCTTTCTTTCAGTTAACATTGAAAAAACAAGACACTAAAAAAAGACTTGGGCCATTCCTTTGCACAATATGCTCAATACACTCTGCTGGCGACTCGATTAGTGTGGGTTTGTCACCAACTTGCACTATCACTGTTGTGCTCAGTTTCAAAGTTGACGCGTTGCTTGTCAACATAATCATTTTTTCTGCTTTTGCCTTTTATAATAGCAGACTTGACAACAGTCACATATATTTTAAAACCTAACATCTCTCATGTCTAATAACTCACCGAACAACTCCACTTTAACGTTTTCGCCTTTGCTAACAAATCGAAAGATCAGAGATCAATTCAGAACCCCACAACACCCATCAACTCAAGCACAGAAACCGACACTATCGTTCTCTAACTCTTACATCTATCAATCATCTCCACAATCTAACCTAAATGTGGGACTTCGAAACTTTTCAATGCTTGAATCAGACTCAAATGGTCGATCCACTAACAACACTTTCATAAAAGATCAGGATGCAGATAACTTGAATGTACAAGAGCAACATTTAAATCAAAACGATGGTGATGATGTGCCATTATCTCAAGCTGACAAGCTTAGGCTATGGAGGCATGATGCACTGTTGCAGCATCAGTATAAAACTGCAGCTTACATTGGAGATAAGATCCTTTCTCTAACAAATGATCCAAATGATGCATTTTGGTTATCTCAAGTTTATTTTTCGAATGGAAACTTTGTGGTAGCAAGAAACATGCTAATGGGATATGAAGACTCCGTAGGATGTAAATACCTCGCAGGTTTGTGTTTGCTCAAATTAGATAAGCTAGACGAAGCGTTAGACATTGTTGGAGAGATTAATCCATTCAAGAAGGACCTACAAGTAAAGAACACCGACGGTGGAATTAAGGTTGAAGCTTCTTTGTGTTATTTGCGTGGGCAAATATTTGCCAAACAAAACAATTTTGATAGAGCAAAGGACTGTTACAAAGAGGCGGTTCTGGTAGATGTCAAATGCTATGAAGCATTTGATGAACTTATATCACATCATTTACTAACACCCGAAGAAGAATGGGATCTATTAAACCATTTGGATTTTGATGAGGCAGATAATAATAATGAGTTAGTGAAAATGTTATACATCACCCGATTGAACAAATATCAGAATATAAATTTATTTGAAGAAGCTAAACAGAAGTTGAGTGAGGAGTATAATCTTGCTGAAAACACCGATATAATACTTTCACAAGCCGAGCTTCTATTTATTCAAAGCAGGTTCCATGAAGCTCTTGAACTCTGTACAAAAATCATCAATAAAGACGAGCTGAATCTATCTGCGATGTCAAACTATTTGAGTTGTCTTTACGAGACAGAAGGTAAGAACCAGCTATTTTTAACTGCTCACAAATTAGCAGAAAATTACCCTGACCACCATATAACTTGGCTTGCAATCGGAATTTACTATTTCTCGATTAAGCAAAATTCTGAGGCCAGATTATTCTTTTCGAAAGCCTCGACGTTAAATCCAACTTTTGGACCTGCTTGGATTGGATTTGCCCATACTTTTGCTGCCGATGGAGAACATGAGCAGGCAATTTCAGCATATTCTACAGCCGCTAGACTATTCCCAGGTATTCATTTACCTAATTTATTTTTGGGTATGCAGTACTTGCAAATGAACAATTATACGTTGGCTAATGAATACTTGAATTATGCGTATACTATATGTTCAGTTGATCCACTTCTTTTAAACGAGTTAGGAGTTCTACATTATCATAACCTGAATTTCACTAAAGCAGAGACTTTTTTTCACAGAGCATTGGCATCAACACATGATCTTGAACATGGCTCTAAACCTTGGGTTTCCATTAATTGTAATTTAGCTCACGTTTACAGGAAACAGAGAAATTATGATAAGGCAATTGTGCATTTCAACCAAGTGTTGAAAATAGCAAAGAGAGATGCAAATATTTATTCAACATTAGGTTTGATATATTTTAAAAGGGGTGATTATAACAAATCAATTGACATGCTTCACACTGCTTTGAGCATAGCACCAAATGATCCGATAGCTCATGACATGCTGGAAAAAGCACTGGAAGCGAATATGAAGTTAAGCACATCTCAGTTTTTGAGCGAGTTTTCAGATTTCAATCCACAAAAAATGCAAGATTCTCCTTGGCTGAAAAAATTGTCACAAGGTAAGATAATGGATGAAGAAATAGATGAGGCTGATGAAGATGACATGGATATCGAAAGTTAAATACAAATCACCAATAATACTGCATTCTCATTCAAACTAATCAGCTATAAATACTAAACACCCAAATGTAATCAATTTCTCAGGTCGTCAGAGTGTAAACCGATTGATAATCTGAAGGCAGCCAGTCTTGCTTTTTCTTGAAAATCAATGTCGTCAGTGCTTTCACAAAGAGAATTCAAGGAAGAATCAAAGTGCTCAGCACGTAGTAATTTCCGTCGGGTCTCTGGATTTGAGTAAGATGAATCATCACTATCGGTATTCAAAAATAAATCGGCACCGGTATTATCGTTGGTACGGTTACTACTGTTACTGTTAACATTATCATTCTGATCCAAACCTTCGTTTTTTTCATTGGGATTAACCAAATTTATGATTATTAAGGCAACTGCAGTTTTATAATCCCATTCGTAGGTTTTATCAAATCCCAGGATTGATCTATCTAAGATGACTTTTAATGTATTCATTAATTTTGGTTCTGCAATGAATCTGGCTTTAATTTCAGAATCACCAGCACTCAAATGGACTAATAAGTAAAGTAATGTCTGTAAAATCCGTTGACATGATTCTGTCAATTCATTATGGACTTTACTTAAACTTTCAAAGTGCATTAAATTTTCACCCAAAAAGTCGAAAAAGCTGTGGAAATTTCCTGTTGATGGCAAGTGGCTATCACTAAATCCTGAAGCTAATAAATTAACGTTTCCTGATGATATTGATAAAATGTTTCTCATTATATCAAATGTTTGCTTTTTTATTGATGCCTCCTCGCTATTATTCAAATCAAACATTAAAGAATACGGCATTTGACTCAATACATCCTCTTTGAACTCTAGACTATCCGTAAACAGAGAATTTTTGATGACCCATAGTGACCTTTCTTTGATTGAAACTGGCGTTGATGAATCAAGCACAAATTCAAATGCACTATTGACAATGCTTGTAACTGATTTGATGGTTTTCATAGAAGATGAAAATTCAACAATTATATTGGCAGAAACACTCAAGATTGTCACTCTAATGCCCATATCTTTGTCTTTCAATGCTAGTGGTATAGAGTTAATGTCCAATTTTAAATATTCGTTCAAAATGTCAGTGATATGGATATCCTTGATGAACGTCCTCAGAATCTTTCCTGATCGAGAAAAGGCAACCAATAAATCGCAGCATGCCTCTGTAATTATTTGGGATGATTTGTACACCTGATGTCTATAATCGATTGAGTAATTCCCCAAATATATCTCTGGCTTCCAAGAATGAGACATGTTTAAATGTTTTTTCAGAGTCGTGGTGACAAAGCTACCCATATCAGGCGTAGCTATGAAATCACAACATTCTTTTGCTGTTTTGCATGCACGAGCCAAAATAGAAATTGAGCAAGCTATTTTCGAAAGCGACTCAAAGCTAAACCTTTTGTTGTGTTCCTCAATCGATGCCCCAACAGAGTTGTTGATGATATCAATGTAATTGTTTTCAATAATGGTGTGTATTATAGTGTTGTCTTTTTCCAGCAATGATTCCAAAAGAAAAATAGGAAGTGTATAGTAAGGTAGCAAAGTGTATAGCATTTCTTCATCTTGAAGTAATGAAGTAGTAGAAGGTGATTCCATTTTTAAAAGGAGTTCAAGCACCACGGGCAAGATTATCACATTCAAGTTTCTGTATTCTGGTCTAGATGAGTTCATAATTAGCATAGTTGATGCCAGTAGTCTGGTTACCAAAACTTGAGATTTTGTGAGAGCCAATAACCCAATAATCAAAGGTTGTGGGAACTCAATTAACATTCCTGATTGTTTAATACAAACAATCAATGATAATAAAATGTAGTTAAAGGTAACGACGTTTTGTAGCAATAATTCATCTTCCAACTCAATAGGAAACTGAATCTCATTGGGGGACATGAACGAACACTTAAAGCGTGCCAACTCTACCCACAAAGGGTTGAAAAGACTGTGCATTAGTTTAAAAAGTATGGGAATATAACTTTCTTTAGGATCTTTGATTATCTTGAGACATAACGTAGTTATTGTTCTATCAATATTTGATGATGGTGGTGATAATAAAAAATGATGCAACCGTCTCAAAATTTCTGTCTCATTAGTCTCTAGACCTCCATTTATATCACATCCTTGACTCGATGCCCTCCGTTCTTGCGATCCAGGCATTTCAACTAGCTGTCCCTAATCAGAAGTATAAAGAACGAAATTGATAAAGGAATATGTTTGCTTACGTCAGCAGCTCTTATGATGTTCTCTCTAAGAAAATTTTCAGATTCGAAACGTTGAAACATTGAAATGAAGAATAAGGCAATAACGTTCTCGCAAAGCAGAGATGGCAAGAGATCCCTTGATTGGTATTGTTGGTAAACCGAGTTCAGGTAAATCAACAACTTTGAATTCGCTTACTGATGCTAACGCTAAAATCGGCTCTTTTCCATTCACAACAATAGAACCAAATAGAGCCACTGGTTACTTGCAAGTAGACTGTGCTTGTAAAAGATTTGGGAAAGAATCTCTTTGTAAACCAAATTACGGATGGTGCGAGAATGGTAAGAGGCACGTTCCTATTGAATTGTTAGATGTTGCAGGTTTGATTCCCGGTGCATCACAGGGTCTCGGATTGGGTAACAAGTTTCTTGATGACTTGAGACAGGCAGACGCACTTATTCATGTTGTGGACGTCAGTGGTACTACCAATGCAGAAGGTAAGGCAACAAGAGGGTATGATCCACTGAAAGACATTGAATGGTTACAGGATGAGATTAGACTTTGGATTGAAAATAACTTAAACAAGAGATGGGGGTCAATTGTGAGGAGACATACTGCCACTAAATCCAGTATTGTTGAGACATTAAGGGCTCAGTTTGGTGGGTACGGTGCCAATGCAAATTTGATTGCTAAGGCTATTGACTCTATTGACAATTTACCTCCATTAGAAGAATGGAACAAAGAGTGGATCACAACTGTGGTTAAGGCGTTCATGGCTCACAAGTTTCCAACAGTGTTGGCGCTCAACAAAATTGACCACCCCGACGCTGACAAGAATGTTAGTAAGATTCTTTTGAAATACCCAGAGACTAAAGCCGTAGTTACGAGTGCCATTACGGAAATCTTTTTACGGAAGCTTGCCAAGCAAAACTACATCAAGTACGAAGAAGGTACAGAGTTTGTAGACACTTATGATGATCTTGGCGATGAAAGCAAACTTAAGCCTCTTGATGAAAAGCTTAGCGAAAAGATAGAAACCATCAGGGATCTTGTACTCTATAGATTTGGGTCCACTGGTGTTGTACAAGTTCTCCAAGAAGCAGCGAACGTATTAAATCTAGTTCCTATCTTTACTGTTAGAAACATTACTTCATTCACTGGTAACAGCGGTGACAAAGTTTTTAGAGATTGCATTCTATTCAAGAGGAACTCCAAGGTTGGTGCGGTTGCAAGGGCTGTTATGGGAGAAGTCACAATTGCATCGATTGAAGGAGTCGGCGGACGACGTGTTTCTCCTGACGACACTATTGACATTAATAAGAACGACGTTTTGTCTTTCAAAATTGTTCCAGGTGGTCACAAGGACTCTTAGTCCACTCACCATTTTCAACATCATGAGCACATTTGAAGAGTCGACTATATATTTTCAAATGTGTCTTTTTCATCTGAAGTTAAGTTAGAACACCATATTGTAACATATATACATAATAGAGAGAATTGAAACAGTTTCTTAATATTTCGAGACTTTGTAGCCAGTCATAAGTTTTTAAAAAGACAATTATAATCAAAAAATTTTATACTCTCTTCTTAAGGTGCTAAAAAAGCTTAGTAAAACTTTTCATCTCCTCATCCTTTATCTAAAATCATACACTACATGGATTTATCGAAACTATCAGCAGACCTACCAATACCGCAACCGGTTAATGAACAATCACTAAGCTCTTTGAACAAGGAGCTTTCGGAGGAGTTTAAAATTGGTGCCCGATCCATTGCAGCGCTTTATCGTCTTTCAAATGCTAAGACGTCTATGGTGCATTCAAAAGGATACCTTGACTGCCTCAATGACATTCTGAATCTTTTGGACTCCACAGAAGATATACAAGCTGTCCGAACAAGTCTAGAGCAAAAAAGATGTGAGCTAACTGGTGAAAAGCGTTCTGAATCGTTTCAATTTAATGAAGGTAACTCTCAGTTTTCAATAGAAAAGCCAGCGCAATTCCATTTCCCATTGACACAGCCACCTATGTCTATTAAACCACAGGTAAAGTACCCACCGAAACATTCAAACAAAGCCCAACTACTACAAGGTGATCACACTAATCAGAATTCAGAGCAAGATATAAAATTAACCATTGAGTCAGAGAATGACTCTGATTCAAACGAAGAGATTGAGTGTTCAGATAGCTTAAAAAGAAAGATCATGAGTCATTCTCAAGTGACTAAAAAACCAAAATTTAACAATATCTGAGAGTAAATAATTCCTCTCTTATCACTTTGTGCAAACTCTTTTCAACAGTGGCACTAGACTTGAAATTACTTTGCTAATTACAATAATATGCAAATCTGTGTGTTATTCTTCTCATCTCAATTTTCCTTCAAACTATATATTCATACAGTATTAACATATATAACATTTATAAATCAGCCAACGATACGATTTAATAACAGCTTCTTTTTATCTTCACCTCTATCGCCATAAATTAATCTCACAAGGGTGTAATATTCCTCTTTTGTAAAACCCCAGCTTTTCAAATTCATTTGATAAACTTTATTGGCTAACTGGTCACCTTCTGCTCCCAAGCTAAAATATTTTAATGATCTTGCTAAAACACTTTGTCTCCAAGCAAGTAGAAGCTCGGCTCCAAAATCGACTTTCCTGACAAGTTGTTGCAAAACTCTCAGGTTGATCATAAGCTTGACCCAACCGCCTTTCATCATTGCTCTGATAATAGTGGCCTCTTTTATAATAAGTCGATCGACCCAGAATCCAATACCTCCAAAAATCCAAACTTTACCAACTTCTTCTGGTCCATTAGCTAAATTCAAATCATCAAATGCTCTGCTGATATTGCTGACTCGGTCACAAAAATCATCAATGCAAGGACTTACCTCTTCGTCTATAAAATTTGACTTAGTTAGCATTCCGCTTGCACCAAGATTACCTGCCCTAGTTGGCGAGTAAGCAGCAGCATCACATTCACTTAATAGCTTCATGATACAGTAGAATGATTCGTATTTAATCTCATATCTTAATACCAGCTGAAGATCTGTCTTTAAAGACTCTAAACTTCGTACCACCGAATCAAACCTATTCTCATGTTCATTGTTCAAAGCTAAAAATAGTTTTGTGTTTGGATACAAAAGGGATTCGTTGTTCAACATCCAAATCTCTCTCAGTTGTGAGATTCTATTAACTTCACTACTTAATTCTGGTACGTATCTTTTCAGCAGAGGCAACCATTCGAGTGTGTATGATAACGAACCAATCAACTCTACTATTGAATTTAGAGCTGGAATTGGAATAAAAGATGATGGACTAATCTTTTGAACTGAATTTTTAGATTTCAGGCACTCTTCCAATTCTTTCAATTGGAAATTATCAATGCGCTTCATCATATCTAGGTCATTTGATATGGAGGATATAGGAAGTGATATCGCAGTTAGTAATTTATCAACTACTTCATTAGATATACTCTTAGTTGCACTGCTGTTGCACCATATCTTAAGCAGTTCAGGCATTGATGAAGTCATTAACTCATTTTTCAGTGACATATATTTATCTTTCATTAAAATTAATAAATTTATCACAATTTGAACATACTTTTCCTTGAAATGCAATGAAGTATCTAAAATTGATAAAACTTTATTAAAAAAATCCTTGAATCTTGATGATGCTTCATTGAAATGTTGTGAGTTCCACGTAAAATCACATAGTTGTTCAAACTCGTAAACGAATACTGCTTCTAAGTGATTTGTATAAATTATATTCATAAATTGATCGAAAAATTGTTTAACTGCAAACCCGTTTTCGATCGGATAAAATTCTTCGATACTGGTAGTAAATAGAATAAAATTATCAATTATTTCACCCATATTGAATATATTAGGTGTTACTAAAAGCTCCAATTTGTGATTATGAGACTCATCGACGTTAATGAAAATTCCACTTTCATTCACACCGTTAAAATCTTTGTTAATCGCTTCTTTTGATTGAGTTGGAAAAATTTTACTGATAGCCAAAATCAATTCTTCATTGGACTTGTTTAGATTCAATGTACTAAAATGAAAAAGAATAGGAGTTTCACCAATTTCAAAAACTCTAGGAATTCTTTTGAAAGGAGTTTTGTCATTAGACTTGGTGTTGTATGTCAATTCAGCTGCCTCTTGGAACATATCTTCATTGATGGTGTATCGACACATGAGTAGCCCTATTCTCTTCTGATAAATACTCCATATATTATTCAAATTGTATGTATTGCCATTAATTCCTGCTAACTCATAAAGTGCAATGTGTTTTTGTAAACTTAATCCTGCTCTTTTGAATATTTTTTCAAAAAACTCGTGAACAATAGTACCGTTTAAGCCATGAATAACCCCTAAATTATTAGATTTATCAGATGTGGATGCTTGTAGTTCAATTTGGGATGGATATTTAACTTTTATTTCATCAATTGATTTTTTGATTAGCTTTTCTAATTCCTTGTCAGTTCGATTACCTATAATTTTTAACAATTCTGCATCCCTGCCTAATTTGATAACTGCTTGTAATCTGTCTTGTAATTCATTAAACTTCATTCTCTGAGTTTCTATTGAAAACTTATCATTACTTTCTTCAGTCAAGATCGATTCCAAAAATATGGTGAGGCCTTTACCGTGATCTTCAAATTTGAACTGATCATTGGAGTAGATAAGAACAGTTATGTCATCAACGGCAGACTCCAAAAGAGAGTTGGAGCAAAAATTTAATCTAGAATATAGGTTTCGTAAACTTTCCAGATTTGAAACACCCCAACTATTGCCCATATCTTTTATCTCTTTAAAAAGGTCAATTGAATTGTTGAAATCTCTATTGGCTACACACTCTTCCAGTTCGCCAACTTTTATATTCATTGTTTGAATCTGTTCCAGCACTTCAATCATGGAAGAGTATTTTAGTGCTTTTTCATTCAAATCGTTGACTAAATCTGGTTTCTTGCCTATGATTTCACCAACTTCATTGAGCTGCTGTTTTATTTCAGCTAAGGATTTTTGAGATCGGTTAAGTGAGTCTCCAGCAATCCCATATGCCTCAACACTAGCGTTGAAGGTCTTGTAGTGCTGATTAACGGCACGTTGAATATCCTTCTGTAATCTCTGTTTCGTGTTTTGAAAAGTTTGCCATTCGTGTAGCCCATGGGAACCCAACATGGGTGTTACAACGTCCAATGGATTGCAGCTAGAGCGAAGAAGATCTGCCCACTCGCATTCAACCGCATCTAATGTATCTTGCAATGTGGTTAGGCTTATATCTGACATACTTGTTTTTGTTCTGGCAATATATGAATAAATAATTTTGTTGATCAAAATTCGCCAAATTTGACCTACATCAAGAGCACATATATTAATGAAAAATATTGATAATACACTTCAAGTATTTCTGATTTGATGTTCGGAACAGTAGACAGACAAAAAAAAGTAATTATACAAACTATTTATCAAAAGGATGTCTTTCTTCAGTAGGATCAATCTTAAAAATATGATCAGGATTCATTATAGCTTTCTTATCTAATGCAAATTTGATGCTTCTCATCAAGTCGATTGTGTTAACTCCTAGCTCTTTTTCTAGGAACTCACGCTTTTCGCTAACACCAATACCATGCTCTCCGGAAACCGTACCCTCCAGCTCAATTGCCAACAAAGACATTTCATTGATGACATTATGAGCTTGCTCTACCTGATCTGGTTCAAAGATTACCAAAACATGTAAGTTTCCATCACCAGCATGCCCAGCAGCAGTAGCCAGCAAATCAGCCTTCTCCATTTTTACCATTGTCTTTGTTATCAACTCAGGCAACTTAGATACTGGTACACATACATCTGTAGGCAAAACCTGGGCGTTTGGTTTGAATTTCTTTGCCCAGCCAAGAGAGTTCCAAAGTAGAGTCTTTCTGACTCTCCAAATGTCCTCCTTTTCTTCTTCGTCTTCAGCAATTTGAATATTAAAACCATGATTTGCCTCACCAATAGAGGTCACATTTTTTATGATACTCTTCAGCGAGTTCTTGTCAACTGCACTTAGCTTGAGTAATAGAAGATGGTCGGGATACCACTTACGGTCACCACCTGCACCCATATCAACAACCGCAGTCATTTGCCTATTGTCCATGAATTCTACTGCATTGCAAGTGATACCCTTTTTGAACAGATCACCAACAGTTTTGGATGCGTCTCCAATATCTTTAAAATTTAGCAATGCAATAACTTCATTGATTGGTTTACAATGTAACTTCAGTGTTGCTTCAACAACTATACCCAAAGTGCCTTCCGATCCAATAAACAAGTTGGTTAAATTGTAACCATTTGAACTTTTTCTTGGCCTTTGTCTTGTCTTTATAACTTGACCATCGGCTAGGACAACGGTTAAACTTAAAACATTATCTTTTGCAGCCCCATATTTGACTGCATTTGTGCCAGACGCGTTTGTACCAATGATACCACCGATCATCGCACCAGGAGCAGGATCTGGACCGAACATTAACCCATATTCATCAAGTTCCTCGTTCAAAGATGTCCACTCAACACCTGGTTGGACAACGACATCCAAATCATCAGGATGAATGGCAATGATTTTATTCATTTGCGATACATCGATGGAAATACCTCTTCTTGTTGGGATAAAATGTCCCTCAATGGAAGTTCCACCCGAGTAAGGAATAATAGGGATGCAATAGTCGTAGCAAAGTTTAACAACAGCTGAAACTTGCTCTATGGTAGTAGGGTACACCACTGCATATGGTAATTCATTTGGTTTTGAGGGAATAAAGTTTGAAGAGTCATTGGAATGTGATTTCAGTTCATTATTTGAGACAGTAATGTTTTTTTCACCGACGATGATGAGAATATGACTCAATGCCTGTTTTACACGATCTTCGTTTGCGTAAGTGAGTGGTTTCAAGCTGGTTAATGGAGTAGTTGAGGAGAAATTCTCATTCTCGTTTGAATAAACATAACCAATCGTTCCACCAATAGCAAAACAGGAAGAAGTCAACGAAAGCGTTTTGAAAACTGAGGCCATACTAAACTTTGCTGCTGGATTATGTTTCTGCCAACATGATCGAGAAGTATGGAATGCTCTCTTGAATTGATGTTTCCACATTCTGCTTCTGATGAAAAAAAAATATTGAGGTAAAGTGATAAGTTAAAATCAAGACAAAAAGCTATGCAATGTAAAGTAAGGGAGCCAACTAAAATCACGCCGCACCTGCTGTACCCCCATGGATATGTCTCATAGTAACATGTGCTCCGCTTCTTATTATCCTTTTGCCTTCACTGTCGTTATCGATTGGCTTTGTTTTATTTTCCATTCTCTGTTGTTTCCAATATAATGCTTCCGAGCCGCCAAGAACGCCGATTCTCATTGTTGCCAAGAGGTTTCTGGCAGCATTCGAATGTCTGTACACAGCGCCCTCAAATGCAATAGTACCATCTTTACCATGAGACGCCTGCATCAACGGGACACCACCAGGGTGATCCTTGGCAAACGGTGTGACATCGTGAATGATACCCGAGATAACGACCAAGAAGCGGTCATTAGTGGATTTTGCCATTTCCCTGAACTGCTCAGAAGTATAGACAGGCAATCTCTCAATTGGGATTCCCCAGTTTAATTGTGATCTCTTGTCGTCGAGTAGCTTTTGCTGTTGTTGTACGTAGCATTTATCAATACTAGCCTGACTTGTAGTTTTAACATCGCTGATTTGGCCAATGCACCTAAAAATCCAAATGGCCCATTTGGTGGGATCATAGCTGTACCAGTTGACGCTGTTTCTGTAGTCTGTTGGGAACTCATGATGGAAATTCTGGTTACCTTCGCCACCGGTAATTAAGCTTAGCAAAACATTGTCTCTGGCGCTGGTTTCGTTATTGTAAGGCCTCGATCCCCAGGAATGACCCATAGAGTTAATGCTAAAGAGTGAATGCTGCACTAGAACCATTTTCAAAATACCAGCGTAGACAAACCCACCCCAATAATCATCCCAAACCAGACCACAGATTAGCGTTGGCAAAACAATACCACTCAAAATCAAAAGTGTCATATAGTTTTGCTCTTGCCAGTGGATGATTCTGTCGTTAGGGAACACGTCAAGCTTGCTCTCTTTGATGATCTTGGCCACACGGTCGCTATGAACTAGAATCATCCATCCCATGTGACTAAAAAAGCCGCCTCTTCTGATTGAGTGTGGATCCGAGTCAATAATATCGCAGTATCTGTGATGAGCTCTGTGTGCAGAGCACCAGTTGAGCCCGTGTGTCACTCCGCCACCGGAAGCAATAATGGCCAAGATGTGCACAAAGGCATCATTTGTGAATGTGAACGACTGGTGGCACCAGTAGCGATGGTACAAGATGTTCACCGTCACCAAGGTACCAGCATAGCACCACAGCGCAAAGTAAAACGTAGGCGACAGCATCTCCGGCCGTTTCAACACCCATACTCCTAATCCTAGCATCGGAATCAATACCAGTACGACAAAATTTTTCCAATGAATAGGCCCCACAGACCACTTGCGTGGTCGTAACCAGGTTTGTTTCTTACGGGAAACCTTGTGACGTTCAGAGTAGGTGCCACGTTCGTTCATCCTTGTTTGTGAACTCATACCCTTGAAAGAAACCAGTAATAACAACACTTCTATCTGTCAAATCGGCTAAACTGTTCTATTATCCCGTATCACTCCACTTGGGCTATCAAAATTTTACTGTGATAGTTGCTAAAGAGTTCCCAGTAAAACGCTAGGCCTACAAAAATATTTCCCAGTAAATCCAGGGTTCCCAGTAAATTTTACTGCGACAAAAAAGTCCCCCCCCCCCCCCATGTTGCTCAAAACTGTTGGTCTTGCACAGCAAATTCTAAATCTCGCAAAGTGAGCCAACTTTGTAGGGTACAGTGTTGGGATTAGAGAACAATGCAAGGCTTGACATTGTGTTGGAGACGCTAGGACAAGCTTAGAGCTGTAGCTGAAAGCAGAAGTGAATTACTACGCTATTTAAATGTAATTGTATTTTTAGCAGACTTTCTCGTAAGAAAGTGTAAATTGACAGATGGGTATGTGGAGGTACGAACAGGAGCACTAGTTTATGCTATTTTGAGCTTGAAACGGTACTTAGCTGGGGTGCACGTCGTTATGCTAGATGTAGATACAGTTGTAAAACAAGCACAAAAAAGCTGATTCCTTCAGCCTTGGTGGCCTTCATAGTTTGACTCGCTCGTGAGAACGCTAAACGAGGGAAAGCTGAACTTTGGTTCAAACAACAGTCAAATGAACACATACCTGACTGGCGTAACTTAGTTGCCGTTGAGACAGGTGCTACACTTTGCATCAGTATTATCGAGAACGTGTTCCTTGTTTGGTACCTCCATAAAAACTCTTGGGAACTTTTTCCTCGCACAACTACACTATCAGATGATTTAGAGAGACATTCCTTGAATTAAGCTCAAAGGCGTCGGTAAGACGTTGGAGGGCAAGTAGCTAAAATTAAATTGTAGATTTTAAAAGAATGGTACACAGCATCCAGAAGACAGAGATAAATAAAAAATTATAGTGAACTAAGCGTTAACATGAAGGTCTGGTTTTGGAGCAGCAACAGAGTCAACAAGGAGCTTGATGACATCGGCTTTCTTGGCATTTGCGACCTTTTGAATTTCTTCTAAACCTGTTTGTGCTTCCTTTTCAGCGTCCTTCTCCAATTGGTCATTTGAACCTGCAAATTTAGCTTCAAATTGCTTCAATTCTTCCGCTTTCTTAGCCTTGTAAGCTTCAATTTCAGCTTGCGCATCGGTCTTGGCAGCCTTTAACTTGGCAGCACGGTACTGTCTTGCTTCAGCAACAATTTCTTGTGCCTCCTTTTCGGTCTTCAACAAGCTTTGGATTCCGGACTTTCAAATATTGATTGTGGTGCTGCCAATAATGGCAGTGTGCATTAGTGTTAGTATCATAGCCATCAGATGTTAATCCATGAAGGGTTGGTGCTCATAAATACGTACCATTTATGAGGGTTAACTTTTCTTTAAAGATAAACTGGTCAATTCTTGCAAAAGATCGCGTTGACCAAATTCCACTCCTATTATTACTATGATTTTAAGCAAATTGGGCTCATCGGGTGCAACCTGTGATTGCTTGAGGGCCTTCTTCCCCAAATCTCTAAGGAGTGATATAGATGATGAATTCCTGTTTTCAATTGCAGCTAAAATCCCCATTATCCAGTCTATCAAATTGAAATCAGGTGTCATGCTTAACCATTTTCTAAAATAAACTAACAAAAGACCATCTAAATCTTCTTCGATTATTTGTGCAATGTAGTCGCATTCACAGCTTGTCTCCCAAATAAAATTTTTCCATTGTTTTTGTGTCTTTGGTAACTCTATTGCATCCAATTCCCTCAACTGCGATCTATACTTGTGATACCTACTTTGCTGTAATTTAAATTCATTCAAAATAGTAGCTTGGCCATTTGCAGTACACTCAGTTGGCTGCTGTCTGGGAGCAATGTATATGTCATCGTTATCGTGTCTATCTCTCTCTGCCTCTTCTTCTTCCTCTTCTACACTTGACTCAAATTCATTCTCACTGCTATAAGTAACACCACAAAGTTCTGCTTCCTTCCTAACTTGAGCTAAATACATCTCCACATTATTTGGAGAAGCATCCAAACTAACATTATTCACATCAACAGCAATAGGAAACGCTCTTCGTTGTCCAAATTGTGGATCAAGAGGACCACACACGTAACCTGTTTTATTTCTACTACCAATGGATTTGTTCACTTTTTCTGCACTAGTGAGCTTTTTGAAAGGAACCTGAACTGATGGTTCATAGTCTTCTTCATTGAGCCTTTTCATATTTTTCAACTTTTATCTACAATGTTTAATTATAAAGATAATTTTATCCAAGCTTAGAAAATTATTCTTCAATGAATCTTCATCATGAGTGGAGAAATAAGGGATCTGAAAAGAGAAAGGGAAGACTATGAAGAAAACGTTGAACCTGTTCAGAAGCAAATGACAAAAGAAGGTGACATCAAGCGAACGGGTTCTGAATCACAAGACAAGTTGTCAAAGTCATCTAGAAGACGAGCCAGACAAAAAGATAACAAGCTAAAAGCACTTGAAGTTACCTGTTCACTGCCTCCCTTGTGTTCTGAAGACCCTCAGACTTTTGCAAATAACAGTCTGTATGAAGCACATTACAAGTCTTGTCATGTGAATGTTTGTTCCGAGTGTAAAAGGAATTTTCCCACTAGCAAGCTGTTGAACTGTCATATAACAGAGAATCATGATCCTTTTGCCAAGATAAAATTAGGAAAAGGTGAACCGATATTTGGGTGTTTTGTTGCAGATTGTGATCGCTTTTTCAAAGATCACAAAAAGCGTCGGTTACATTTAATTGATAAGCACCATTATCCAAAAGACTACATTTACAGTGTTGTTGATAGGGGAATTAAAAAGGGCGATATAACACTCATTAAAGCTAGTAAGAGTTACAATGTATGGAAACCGGCTTGATTAAGAATTTTTTGTAATATAGAGTTCTTTTGCTTTGATTAAAATCAAATTTTATGTAATTATAAAATGACAACTGGAAAAGTGAAGAGGCACATTTCTTATTTGATTGACAGTAACTTGACATCAAAAGTCAATTCAGAGTTTGGTGGAATACCTGGAATCTTGGACTTGCCGTAAGCCATTGGAGCAGGAATAACAATTCTTCTTTCACCACCAACAGACATACCAGCAACACCAACATCCCAACCCTTGATAACTTCACCTTTACCAAGACCAAAAGTGAATGGCTTACCGGAGGTGTTCTTGTCAAAAACTTTACCGTTCTTTAATTTACCAATATATCTAACACCAACCTTTTGGCCCTTCTTAGCAGCTGGACCTGAACCAACAGTCTTATCTTCAATAACGACACCGCCTGCAATAACCTTTACTTTCTTTGGTTCTTCTTTCTTCACTTCCTTCTTAGTTTCCTTCTTTGGTTCTTCTTTTTTAGTTTCTTTCTTGGCTTCCTTCTTGGCTTCTTTCTTGACTTCCTTTTTGTCTTCCTTCTTAGTTGGACCTTGTTCTAATTCTTTGTTAAATTTGACAGTTTTCTCTTTCTTAGACTTTTTGGCTGTCTTGTCAGCAGAAGATTCTTCGGCTTTTCTCTTCTTCTTAAGGTCCTCTTCGACTAATTCTTCAATCTTTCCTTCAACGTCTTCAATATCGTCTAATTCATCCAAATCGTACTCCATAGCATCTTCAGATAAAATTTCATCCTCATCTGGAGTTAAATCGTAGTCTTCATCATCTTCATCTTCAGAATCGCTGTTGTCACCGTAGATGTAATCATCTTCGTCTTCGTCATTTGGATGGTCAACGTAGTTACCAGTAAGATGAACTCTGTAAGAACCAGTGACAACAAAATAAACTTCTTCTTCTGGGGTGATAGTGATGTCTAAAGTTTGTTGGTATTGACTCTTAGGAGAGAGAGTACAGATAACATGTTCTTCAACAGCTTCATCAAGGTCTTCTTCTTCAGAATCCTCGTCAGAATCTGCGTCTTCGTCTTGTTCTTCTGTATCTTTCTTTGAAATTTTTACTTCTTCGTCTGATTCCTCGTCTTCGTCTTCACCTTCAAAATCTTCTTCGTCTTCACTGGATCCCATGTTAAAGTAGTCATCTTCAGGATCAAGTTCACTTTTTTTCAAAAGTCTTAAAGTGGATGGCTCTTCCTTGTCATCAACAGCATCTGGGTCAATTGCAGCAAGAGTAATTCTAACAGTAATTGGAAATTCTTCTGCTTGACATGGCTGTGGGTTAAATGGGTCCAAAGCTAAGTTGAATGTAGCGAGAGGCAGTAAATTAGACATATTGATACGTTGAATTATTAAAGAAAATGTGTTAAGCTCTAATTTAAAATTTTTTTTTTTTTTAATATGACCTAATATGGAAATTTTTCAGTAAAATTTTCATTTTTATAGTTTTTCATTACGAACGTCAAATAGAATTAAAATGATATGCGTAAGTTACGAATGCAGCTACAGTGGGGTAAAGAATCAAAGTACAGATCTAATTTTTATTTTCATTAAAGATATGTTTTTATGTAAAAAATTAGAAAACCATGGCGTGTGGCTTGTCACCAGACTTCAAAGAGAAGGAGGAGGCCAAGTATTGCTTTAAAAATGGGGTCTTCTTAATTTCGGAGATCAAAGCCTTGTCAACAACCTTTTGGTCTTCGACTCTTTCAGCCTTAACTTCCTTCTTAGCAGCACCTTCACCAAAGAAATCCTTTTCGGACTTCTTACCCTTGGAGGTCTTTTCTCTAGCAAAGTAAGCAGCATTGAACTTAGAGACATCAAGAGAAGCAACATCAACCTTGGTTTGTGTAGCAATAACGTATCTGGCATTGACTCTTCTCAATGGAACACCGTTAACCTTGAATGGACCGGAGACCAAGAGAGTGTTGTCTTCTAATTCCTTCAAGTAGACAACTCTCTTACCTCTGAATCTACCAGCCAATAAGATGAGAACGGTACCTGGAACCAAAGAAGCTCTCAACTTTTGTGGTCTAGCAACCTTTCTGGTTTGCTTTGGAACAGCAGCTTCCTGTAGTAAACAAAATGTTAGTATAAGTTATTGCAAATTAATTCAAAAGGTGTTATAGAGATGATTATGATACCTAATATGAGGTGTTCCCGCTGGTGGAATGAGATATTTTTGCATGATATTTTGAATCTAGTATAGAATTTCTTGTTGACATTGTCTTTATAAGCTTATTCCAGTGGTCATAGTCATATTCCCACAATCATAATATTCATTTGTTTCTTTAGACAAGACGGTTCATATAAATATCCATTTCTTCCAGGTTCATAACAAATTTCATCTGGTATCCTAAATCTTGTTTTGATTCTAGTATTTCCTATCGCAGTTTCTCTGCCATTCACTCGTATCTATAATCTATCTCTTTCACCATGTGTAAGCACATACAGCAACCATTTTTAATATATTAAGTTGTTAGTATTCAACACTGAAAAATCAATAGCGATCTTTTTTTTTTTCTTCAAATTCAAACTCCCACTACCCCTCGAGACGCTGAGTGCGTTAGTGGAAAATTTCCCGCGTGGAAACACCCTCGCACCGCAGCCCTAGCACAAAATTCATTCTAGAACGCAGTCACAACTTAGTCTGAATATCATATCTCTGCATTCCAAGATTCTAAATCAAAAGCATTTGGGCCCGAAAAGAATAGCTCTGTCCACAATTCATCATTGAACGTGAATAGTTGTTGCTCAACGTCGTTGCCGTCAAACCCAGAGGCAACATCTGTAGTAGTTACGTTACTTAGTGGCATCCCCTCAAATTGAACGCTTGTTCTCTTAAAATGCTGCTGCTGCTTGTAGAAGTTTGAAGGAGATGGTGTCGTTTGCCCCTCTGGTATTGTACTATATGTTGCAGACGGTATGCCTATTGATGTTTTTCTGTCTCCTAATGCTACCTTTCTATGTTTACTCCCGCTAGGCTCATTAGTCTGCTGAAAGGTATCGTGCTGACTTTTAGCCTTTAACTTAGCCAACTCTTCTGCCTTGGGATCTATAAAGGTTTGATCTTTCGCTGATATTTGATCTGATAGTTCGCTATAGGAAATGTACCACTGGTTTAAACATGTTTGGGTAAATAGTCCTAACACTATTCTTAACTTCTTCAAAAAGTGATTACGTGGATACTCTTTGATGGTTTCATCGATCCTCTTCAGCAATCTCCGAATAATTGAAATAGAGTTTTGCGTAAATATTGCAGGCCTGACTGAGACAGGAATTGTTAGACTTATGTGCCGTATTCTAAGTAGCATACCTGAAGTGTAAATAATTCTGGACGTGTGAAACAAAGGATTACAGTTAATGGAACCATTGCTAAGTTCCAAAAAATGCTCTAATGTCAAAACACAGGACTCACACAAATGACCTAACGAATTATATATGACCATCTCGTGCTCTTCCGTTAAGTCATCTTTAACCTTAGTCAAAGATTGTAGACCTGGCTCATAAAGATATGCCTGTGCTGAAAATAAATAAGACATCAATGCATGAAAGTCGTTACTGTTTACCTCAACTGTAGAATGAATTCTTTGCTTCATGGAGTTTATTTGAGTTTGATATTCTTGAACGAGCATCTGATTCTTTGCACTTGATAGTTCTAAAACTGACAAATGCTCAGATGTTGAATGAACATTGCTATAAATCCTTTCTAGGATATAACTTAGTCTTGCATATAGGGCAACAAGTTGGTACTCTCGTTGGCTTGATTCCTCCAAAAGCAAGCAACTCTCACTCATCTGCTCGCTCCATTGAAGCAAGACTCTTCTTCTTAAAAATAACGAAATGGAGCCCATAACAATGTATATAACAAGAACCAACGACTTTATTTCTACTCCCTTCTTATCTGTACTTATTGTGGTCCTCTGAAAGATTCCAGCTTCTCTACTATAGAAGAAGTATGGGCGCCCAGTTAAACCTAGGTCGTTGGCCATCGAGGCACATAAAACCGTAAATAAGTGGTACCTTCGATGATGAAACAGCTCAGGTGAAGGGTACCAGATACAGTAAAGTAACAATGACTTTAATAGCTGCACATTTTTGTTACCCACACCAAGAATTTCAACAGCAAGCGATCTTGATATTAAGCATTCTAGCTTCAATTGAACAAATACTGGTATAGATGCAGATGATTTAATTGCTGTGATACCAACGTAGATCACAATAAGAAAAAACAAGTAGTCGTTAGCACGCATTCCTTCGACACTGGTATCTGGTGGCATTTGAATAAATGGATACCATGGGTAAACGCAGGCGATAAAAGTATTGATAATGTTTTGACATTGTTCAACAGTTAAAAGTCCCTCTTTAATAATATCGTAGTTATTATAATCAATGTATGGCTCACTTAATTTTGCACGCTCTTCACTGGCTTTAACAAAATCGTTGCTTAATTCTGTGTCATTATTTATTGATATCACTTTGAGTTCATCAATCTCCTTGCCATACTTTTCTAGTCGTTTTTCTGGTCGAAGCAAATCCAAATACTCTTTTTCTTCCGCAACTGTAAAACCTCTCAACTGTTTTATGATCTTTTCTTGTTCAACTAACTTTTGCCTCAACTCCTCAATTTCTTTCGTCTTTAATTTTAACTTATTTGAATTTGATAGTGGTGGCGACCCCTTCCTTTTCCTTGCATTGGATAGATTATACTCACAGGTTGATCCACTTTTGTCACACCTTTTGCATAAGCCGAACTGTGTCTCCGCCTCCATAGGGATACACCTGACTTTTAGTGCATGGCATCGCTTACATGCGGGAACCAATCTTCTGCTCTCTTTATTGCGATTTGGCTCCTCTGGTTGGCGAAAAGCTGGTGTGGCATCGGATGTCATCTTGTTCATAAAAAATTATATTCAACTCCGAAATCGAAATGCAATGAGGAACAAAAAAAAAGATGAAAATAATTTTCGAAATGAACAAAAGAGCACTAATGAGCACACGCTGTTTACACTCGTGAATTGGTGCATGGCCTAAAAAAATAGCTTTATATCTATTTGCATTTGCTTGAATAGCTCATTCATGGTAAATTCACTTTCGGCTTCAGAATCGGAATGTTCGCTCAATTCTTCTTTCTCAAGGTTTGATCTTTGCCTTTCTAGCGCCTCCTTCTTTTCAATTACCTCAGTCTGCTCATAGCGATCAAGGTTCGAAAATTCTTCAGACTCCATGTATTCTTCAATCTCGTCAATCATGGTATCATCAAACTGCATGCGCTTTTTCCTTTTCCTAGATTCTCTTTGTTTGACCAGATATTGATCCATCCCGCCTAACCTTTCAATTTTGATTTTGGCGTCGTTAAACAAACATCCCGCAGTCTTTTCACCAGCTTCTTTCCACTTGTCAATTAACTTCCTGGTTTTCTTATTCTCTTCGTTTAAGCGATTCTTTCTAACCCTCTTCATAAGATCAATCTCTTTTTTCAAGTTACTGAGCTCCTTTTTCACCTCACGCTTATCTATATTTTGACAATTTGAGTTCCCGTTTTGTTGATATCTGTATAGCAGAGGCAAACGATTGCTTGTTTTAACGTCTTTGCTATTCATTTCCGGTAACTTGAGCTGCTCATTTTCTGTTTTGCTTATATTACACGTGCTGGGTTCCTCCACATCAACTTCTGGAACCACCCGAATCTTTGTGATGTGCTCCAATTTCTCGATACATGCCTCTCGTTGTCTTTTCATTGATTTTGGTGGCTTAATTGCCAAAGATGAGCCTGTGTTGACAACATTATCAGTACCCTGCTCGTCAAGAAACGAGGTTTCAAGAGTGGTGTCTTCATCGTCTGGTATGTCCGTGGCAGAACTTAAATCATTTACAGTGGTTGTAAATTCAACGTTGTTGACATTCATTGTAGGAGCTGAACACCAGATCGTTGTTATAAAATAGTAACAAGAAGATAAAATTGAGCTAGCTTCAGCTCTGAGCTTTTATTTGAAGGCAGTGCTAAAAAAATTTGTTAAAAAAAATCTCTAAAAAAATTTTAAGATTTTTCACTATGTATCAGTGATTAGTTTACAAGTTCTTTCAAGAGATAGACTACTATGGGGAAGGCATCTAAGGCTACAAAGAAATTCCAGTCGAAGCATTTAAAAGGTGCAATTAGCCAGAGGAAGAAAGTGAAAGAGCACGGCAAAATGCTCTCTCAAAGAAGAGGTAATAAGTCAAAAGCTGAAAACTCTGCTGCACCAATTGACAAGAACCAGAAGAACGCTGAGGTGTTTGAAGACATGGATGTTGAGGAGTATTTTGAAAAAGGTATTAGTGTCCCAAAACAAAAAGGCAAGGCCAGCCCGAAGTCAGATGACGAGGATGAAGATGAAGATATTGAAGATGATGGTTTATCTGCCTCTGAATCTGAAGAGGAAACTAAGCAAACGAAGAAAAATGATAAAAAGAATGATGATGACGATGAATCTTCCGATGAGGATGATGATAACATTGATATGGATGCTTTGAAAAGTAACGATCCAGAATTTTACAATTACTTGAAAAAAAATGACAAAGATTTGTTAGACTTCACTCCTGTTAACCCTATGGATGCTATGAGTGATGATGAATCTGAAGAAGAAGGCGAAACTGTTAAGGAGACTGCAAAGACAGTTGAGTCTAACGTTGTTAGAACCACAGTTGACATGAGATTAATAAAACGTTGGTCTGAAAATTTAAACTCTGAGCAACCAACTCTCAATGTACTAAAAAGCGTCATTCTAGCTTTCAAAGCGGCCCTCCATCCAGATGATGAAGCTTTCAAATATGCAGTTACCGAAGAAAAGGTTTTCAACCATCTTATGATTTTGGCTTTGCAAAACTTACCATTGGCAATCCAAAAGATTACCCCTTACAAAGTTTCCTCCAATGGTATTAGAAATATTACAGGTAACGCCAAAAAGGTTTCCTCTGTTACTCAATTAGTGAAGTCTCATTCAAGCTCACTGATTCTTCTCCTTTCTGATTTCTCCAACACTGAAACCGCTGCATTGATTTTACAATCCATTCAAGAATTTTTGCCATACTTAACCTCAATGAGAAAAGTTTTAAAGAATATTATTAACGGTGTCGTCAACATTTGGAGTGGCTCAAAGAAATTGGAAACACAAATTTCTGCCTTTGCTTTTATGAACAATGCTGCCAAAGAGTATCCAAGATCCATTTTGGAGATCGTTTTGAAAGCATCTTACTCTTCCTTTATCAAAAATTGCAGAAAAACCAATGTTCACACTTTATCTTTAATTAATTTCCAAAAAAACTCAGCAGCTGAATTATTTGGTATGAATCCGACACTTGGTTATCAAATTGGATTTGAATTTGTTAGACAATTGGCCATCCACTTAAGAAACAGTGTCAATCAACCAACCAAAGATAGTTACAAGTCTATTTATAACTGGCAGTTTTGTCACTCTTTAGATTTTTGGTCAAGGGTGATTTCGACACAATGTAATGCTGAGAAGGATCTAGAATTAAAGAATGGTGCTGAAAATCCACTGAAACAACTTATCTACCCATTGGTTCAAGTCACAATTGGTACAATTAGGTTGATCCCAACCGCTCAATTTTTTCCATTGAGATTTTACCTCATCAAGTCTATGATTAGATTGTCACAAAACACTGGCGTCTTTATCCCAATATTCCCCTTGATAAGTGAAGTCTTGAACTCAAATCAATTTAGCAGGCGTCCAAAGATTGAACAGCTCCAAGCTGTGGACTTTGACTCTGTTATTAAAGTAAATCAGCAATACCTGAACACTAAGGTTTTTGTCGATGGCCTTTGCGAACAAGTGGTCCAACTTATTAGTGAATATTTCGTGCTGTATTCAAAGTCCGTCGCATTCCCAGAGCTTACAACACCTCCTTTAATTTTTTTGAGAAGGTATGCCAAAAAGTCCAAGAATCCAAAGTTCAACAAGCAGCTAAACATACTTATTGAAAAGCTTACTCTTAATGCTAAGTTTATTGAGCAAAAGAGAAGTAATATTGCTTACGGACCAAAAAATAAGGTTGAAGTTAGTAAATTCCTCCAGGATGTTGAATGGGATCAAACTCCTCTAGGTGCATATGTTGCTACTAACAGGCATGTTAGAGAAGCTCAAATAAAATTGATGAGAGAGTCCCTAGAAGAGGAAGCCAAAGAAGAAGAGGAAAAGAAAGCTGCTGCTGCTGCTGAAAATAGTGATGATGATGATATTGAATTAGGCCAGTCGAGTGATGACGAAGATGAAGAATAGATTTACTCTTGTTTAAATTTCTCACCTATATAAAAACATTAAACATAATTGTTAACACACTTAACAGAGTGATTACTATCGCGACAATACAACCGTTCCTGCTGAGCACTTTTTTCGCTCTCTCGCACTAAGATCTTATCAGTAGTTCATCTAATCGTATGTCAGAGTCTTTTTGATACTTTTCTTTTCTACACAAAGGAACGGAGTCCCTTACTTTAAATGAGACTATCAAATATTTTAGGAAGTTCTTTGGTATTGAAAGGAGTTGCCGGAGGATTGATTCCCATGGACTTTGGATACAGTGACATTACTCGTATCTTCAATCCAACAAATATTCAACATTGCCCTATTGACATTCCGTTGTCATGTTCTAACTCCACAGTTGTTGATAATTCATGCTGTTTTGAGTACCCTGGTGGTGTTCTTTTGCAAACACAGTTCTGGGATTACTACCCACCAATTGGACCTGCTGACATGTTTACCTTGCATGGACTATGGCCAGATAGATGCGATGGCGATTTCGATCAATTTTGTGATGCCTCAATGGAAATTGAGAGTGTTCGGACTCTATTGAAAGATTTCAAAGAGTTTGAACTCCTGGAAAAGATGGAAAAGGTGTGGAAAAATTACAACGGAGATGACGATGCACTTTGGGTCCATGAATTCAACAAACATGGAACTTGCTTGAGCACACTAAAAACATCGTGTTACGATCAAAAAGATTACGTTCAATATCAAAATGTTGTTGATTTCTTCAAAAAGACTGTAAAACTCTTTGAAAGCCTACCAACTCATGATTGGTTGGTTGCGAATGGCATTGTTCCTTCTGTGGAGCAGACATATTCCAAAAGCCAAATTGAAAGTACACTAAGTGCGCGTTTTGGTCAACCAGTCTTTATTAAATGTAATAGGTTCAATGCTCTACAAGAGGTTTGGTATTTCCATCATCTCCAAGGATCCATTACACAGGGGAACTATGTCCCAATTCCTGCACTACTCAACAGTAGATGCCCAGAGAACGGAATTAAATGGATCCCAAAGAAGGGTTTCAAACCACCATCTCCAACAGACCCACACCAGCCACCGAGACCAACAGGAGCATTATCAGGATATTTAAAACCAGAAAATCATCAAGGTTGTCTCATAAGTAACGGTCATTGGTATACCTCTGGCACTTGTGCTACATTTCAACTAATCAAAGCTCCATTTGGTGGTTATAATATCAAATCTTCAAAAGGATTCTGTCAAGTTGCTGCTGATCAAACTTTTGTCTGTGGTCATTCTGTAAAACCCATGCAATTTAATTTCAATGCCGAGAACAGGTATTTGTATTTTGGTGGTAAATCAAAATGGACTGCGGAAAGATCACCTAGCAAATTTCAACAAGTGCCTATTAGACCAGGTGATGACAACGAGATCAGTTTCAAACTAAAATTAGATTAGAATCCGTCAACAAAATAAACATTTGAAGTTGAAAATTTATTCTTAGATAACATTATTATTTACAAATGGAAATATTCCTATATACAAAATTAGTTTCTTATGAGGTTTTTAAAAGCGTATTTTTTTAAGTTTTTTCAAGAAGAGCATGATTCACAACCCTCTGGGTCTTTGATGGTACAAGAGATCAATTTATTGTCGTAAATGTTAAAGGAATCCTCTTCCACGATTTCTGGTGTGCTATCTTCAGACAAAATTCTTTTTTTCGGTACAATATCCTCTTCAATTCTTCTCTTCAAGGGGCTTATTATACTGTTTGGATTTGTAAATTTAATTGCTGCAGATGCTGCTTTAGTTCTCAAGTAGTACATTCCAGTTTTCAAACCTTTTTTCCAAGCGTAAAAATGCATACTTGTCAATTTTGAAAATGATACATCCTGCATAAATAAATTCATACTTTGAGATTGGTCAACAAAAGGTGCTCTATCTGCCGACAAGTCTATAATTATTTTTTGTGACATTTCCCAAACTGTTTTATACAATTCTTTCAAATCATGGGGTATTTCCTCAATTCGTTGAATAGAACCATCATGGTATATAATTTTATCCTTGATAATTTCGTTCCATAAGCCTAACTTCACAAGATCATCAATAAGGTACTGGTTAACAACTTGGTGCTCCCCAGAAAGAACTCTCCTAGTGTAAATATTAGAAGTTATAGGCTCAAAACATTCATTATAACCAAATATTTGCGATGTTGATGCCGTCGGCATTAGTGCCACTAGAAGTGAATTTCTTATCCCATTGAGCGATATTTTCTCTTTTAACTGTTTCCAATTCCACAGATTGCTTGGTTCTGCATTCCATAAATCAAATTGAAGTTGGCCATTGAATGTCGGAGACCCTTCGTATGTGCTATATGAACCGTTTTTCATTGCTAGTTCCATTGAAGATTCTAATGCGGCGTGATAAATAGTTTCAAAGATTTGAATATTTAATTTTTTAGATAACTCGGATCCAAAGGGCATTCGTAACTTAAAAAACACATCTGCTAAACCTTGAACACCTAATCCAATAGGTCTATTCTTAATGTTAGAGTTTTTACATTTGTTAATAGGATAGTTGCCAACATCGATAATTTTGTTCAAATTTCTTACAATAATTTTGCAAACACAATGCAAATTTTCAAAATCAAACTTATTGTTTTTGACAAATGTTGGCAATGCGACAGAGGCTAAATTGCAGACTGCTATTTCATCTGGAGACGAATATTCAATGATTTCACAACACAAATTGGAACTTTTAATTGTTCCTAAATTCTTTTGATTAGATTTTTCATTACATGAGTCTTTGTATAATAAGAAAGGGTTTCCTGTTTCTGTTTGTGAAACTAAAATGGCATTCCATAGCTTTTGAGCTTTAACTTTTTTCAAATACCTCCCTTCATTTTCGTACTTGGTATATAGTTTATTGAACTCTTCGCTATGAACATCGGTCATCCCAGGACACTCATTGGGGGAGAACAAACACCAATCTTCATTCCGCTCAACCTTTTCCATGAACAACGAAGGAATCCATAAGGCATAAAACAGGTCTCTTGCTCTCAGCTCTTCTTTACCATGGTTTTTTCTCAAATCAAGAAACTCAAATATGTCGGCGTGCCATGGTTCCAGATAAACACAAAAAGCCCCAGGACGTTTATTACCACCTTGATCAACGTATTTGGCAGTATTGTTGAAGACCCTTAACATAGGCACTAGTCCGCTAGAAGTTCCGTTAGTGCCTGAAATATAAGTACCACTGGCTCTAATGTTAGAAACATGCATCCCCACACCACCAGCGGACTTTGAAATCAATGCAGTTTCATAAACCGTCTTGAAGATTCCTTCAATTGAATCATCGTTCATTGCAACTAGAAAGCAAGAAGAAAGATTTGCAAAGTCTGTACCTGAATTGAATAAAGTTGGAGAAGCATGGATGAAGTATTTTTGCGACATCAAGTGATAAGATTCAATGGCAGCGTTAACATCATCCGTATGTATTCCTAATGCTACTCTCATAAACAAATACTGAGCAGTTTCATGAATGCCTTTATCAGTTTTCAGAAAGTAGGACTTTTCCAAAGTCCGAAATCCGAAATAATCAATAAGATTATCTCTTTCAGGAACAATTGCGGTATCGATCAAGTCTTTATTTTTGTTGATGAGTTGGAAGACCTGCTCATTAATGAGCCTTTTAGTGTTGCTCTTTGTATTAGTGTGCTGATAGAGTGCTTGTGCATTTTCTGAGAACTTCTTTGGCAACTTTTTGTGTAATCTATCATGGAGAACTCTGGCAGCAATGTGTGAATATTGATAGTATTTGGTTGTCAAAGAAGCCAATGTTTCCGCTAAAAGCTCTGTAATTTCGTTGCTGGTTACTATTTTCGGTAACCCTTGTTTTACTTGCTTAACAACGTAATCTATGTCGATATACGATATATTTAAGCCGTCAGCCAAAAGTAGCAACTTTTTTTTCAACTTCCCCTCATCAAACGCATTTGACTTATTATCTGCTTTTACAACACTTATTGAAAACTGGCTCTCCAGCATTTGTTTGAGTTAAACCGCTGTTGCTACGCCTTTTATCAAAGAGTATTGGAAAATAAAGCATTCTTTATAAAAATTTTAATTGTCTTGAAGAAGAAACTTTCCTTTTCAATTAAATTGTTTTCATGCGCCACTGCAGAAGTATTGCGCCACTGTGAAGGTCTTAATCCAGTTGACATCAACCAGGAGGAACTTGCAGGCCATAGTCCAAGCCTCCCATTTTGTTCTTGAAGAAGGCCGTATAGATATGGAACCAATTTTATCACCAAAAATCGGGTAGGGAATTTCGTTTCTCGTATCTAAGGCCTTCAAATGAACTGAAATTTGATGAACCACATCCAAAAGTCCGGCCATTCCCCTGTCTAGGTTGTTGTGTTTTAGGAATCCAGCTATAGAGAATTCTCCTGTTGTGTACAACTTTAGTACTGTTTTGACTAATTTTCCATTGGCGTCTAGTTTCTCGCACTCAATGCGTGAAGTTGATCCCATGGGTATTAACTTATATTCTTCCAAGTTTATTTGTAATATATTGAGACAAGTACTTAGAAGTAGAATTATTTGCCCCAATGCAGCGTTTATTTCGTGCCATGAAACATTTACTTCAGGCAAAGATCCTAATCGTAGACCGTTAATCGTGCCAAATTCACCCTTGTACGAAATCTCAAACAAGGTATCAAAAACATTAGAGTTTCTGAGAGAATCCAAAATATCTAAATTCTGATAGTACTTTGATTTGGCCTTCTCTAGTTTATTAAGTTGATTGGCGATATCCATCTCATAAATATTCCTTTTGACACAACATTGTTCCTCTTGATTCTTCAACGATTTTAATTGCCTCTCAACATCTGATATCTGTGACACTAAATCTGAATGAGTACTTTCCTCCTTTTTCAGTAGTTGCAAAACTTCCTTTTCTTTTGCTTTCAGCTCCTTAAGCTCCTGAAGTGTTTCTTTCACTTGATCTTCTTCCGGATCCGCTTGTGCTGATAGCCTTTTGATGAATTGTGAATACGTTTCATTTTCTTTAGCTAGTGTATCCATTTTGATTTGCATTTGATTTATCAATACATTAGCGCAGTCAGCGCAAACAGGATAGTCAATTTCATATCGTGACGAGATTATGTTGAAGATTTTGTCAAGGCTTTCCAACTTACCAGATAATAGCTGACGATCAATAGGTTTTGTATCTAGTACAATAAAAGAACTTTCCACCTGTGGCTTGTCGTTTGAACTGGTAATCTTTTTAAACATCTCAAGCCTTTCATTTGGAATTGTGGGATACTGGTCAATTAAATCGTCCGAGGTATGATCTGTTTGTTTGGGATTACCACCATACGTAGTGGTCAGAAGATGCTTCTGTGCATGGCTCAATTCCTCCAAGGATTCGTCCAGCACCAATGGTATTTTACAGCTTTGACAAATATATGACATGAAGGAGAAATTGGGTTATCTGCAACAAATGATAAAATTCTAATAAAAAAATTTTATATGATTTATAAAACTTTAAAAAGCATTGGCCCTATCATTTACCCAGCGACGGGTTTCTGTAATTACCTTTCTTCAATAGAAAAGACGAGGTCCTTGTCTATTTTTGGATTGTATGGATTGATCAACAATTGGGAAAATTTCTTAAGATTTGGTAATCCTCTAATTTCGTTACCTAGAAGTGGCATCTTGATTAAGTGGTAATCTTCGTAAAGTTCATCCATTTGATCCAAGTACTTCCTTTGCATTTTCCATCTAGCTTGGCACCTTTTACATTCATCGTCGTCAGCAAAGAGCAATTGATTGACAACAATAGTATTGACATCCATTCCTCCCTTAAGCAAGTCTTGAATCAATCTTTCTGTTTCGTACAATGAAAGGAACTCGGAAATACAAACACACACGAACGTGGTCAAATCTGGATCTTGGAATTGTTTGTTAACTTCGGAAACTTGCTCCTTGATTTCACTCAATTTGGAGAACATTTCTTGCTTTTGATCACCACCCATCATGCTGAGTAATGGACCCATTCTTGAGGTGATTTCATCGAACTTTCCAAGCAATTTTTCTAAAGTAGATGGTAATTGCAAAAATCTTAGTGTATGACCAGTTGGTGCAGTGTCGAAGATAATAGTATCGTATTTGACGATGCTTGTGTCGGCATCTGCCTTTTGATTTTTAATGTGCTTTAAAACCTCCATGAAAGAAAATGCTTCATCAATACCTGGAATAGAAGATGTGACTTCTGACATAACTGATGACAATGGATCGTTGGCATCAACTAACTTACCAGATGCGCTGAAATCTTCCATGGACGAAGAAGGGTCAATTTCCATACAAGACAAATTGTCTAATCCTTCAACCATTCTGGCGTCTTTACCAAACTTTTGGTCAAATGCATCGGACAAATTATGAGCAGGATCTGTGGAAATCAAAAGATAATTCTTCTGTGGATTGTTAAGAGCTAACTGAATGGAAATGGAAGAAGAAGTGGTGGTCTTACCAACACCACCTTTACCACCAACAAACACCCATTTGAGGGTTTCGTGAGAAACAATTTCTTTGAGAGTAGGATCAACTTCAAAGTCAGACATTGCTAATTGTTAATTATGTGAAGTTCTATTTGGGAACACTTTTCACTTAAATTTGACAAAGAAGCTACTAGAATTTTTTCTATAAATTGAGAGTACTAATGGTAAAATTGCTCATGACTGTATTTTAGTTTTAAAGAATGCCATTGAAGCGTCGACTGCAACATTCACGTCCATGTTTCCGGTTACAAATCGTTTCTGTATCCATTTAGATAATCTATTTTTAACTTTTGGATTGGAATACCTTGAATCAAAAAGGAATATCACAGAATAATCGTTGATATTCCTGATTGCACGACCAACGGATTGATTGATAGCTTTCATACAAAGATTTTCATAAAATTCTCGTCCTTTTTCAGCAGCTTTCTCGCTATTGAGACCTTTGAGTCTATACTGCTGCTCAATAAAAGTTTTCTTAGCAATTAAATCACCACTATACGCATTCGGATATGGCATACCAATCATGACAACAGCTCTAGCTAACTCATCAGAAAAGTTAATACCCTCTGACATTTTACCATTAACAACAGAGAGTAACAATGCACCTGTTTGCTTAACTTGAATACTCTCCTTATATTCAGATAAAACTGAATCAACTGACAACGATTTACTCTCCAAAAATATGGGCTTCATTTCATTCAAGTTTTGATAAAGTTTTGACTGTTTCCAAACTTTTACAACCCTATCAAGATAACTATAACTAGGGAAAAATGCGACTACACCATCAGGAACTGTTTTTAATAATTTTAGAAAAGCATTTCCTAATGCATTTATCAACTTTGGATCGTCTCTATATTGAAAGGTAAACTCAAAATTTGAATTTGCAAATTTTGATATCCCAAACACAGATAAATTTTCATCTGGTATGACATGGTTACATGAGAATGATAATATTTCTTCTGTTTTGATTTGCGGTACCAAGAAATCCATAAAATCTGTAATGGGCTCCATTGTACCACCAGCTAACAAGACACATTTTGACTCTTGAACTATATCTTTAAAATCTTCACTCGGATCTAAAAGAAGATATTTGAGTGAGACGCCATCCGCAACCTTGTCAAAAAAGAATTTACCACTTTTTAATGGATTTGATAATGAATGAAAAAATGATCTTAGTTTAAACAACAATGGAGATTGGAATGATGGCTTATATAACTCTCCGTCACCAGTTTTTGTAATTTTACCCATGTAAGTCTCCAATTTGTAGGCAATTTTTGACTTATTGAAATAATCCTCCAGTGTATACACATTCAATAAATCGCTTGAATCAATTTCGATTATTTGTTCTCTTTTGACAGGGGCTCCAGGCTTAATCATATTATTATCAATCTCATTCCGCATGAATTTATAAATGGCGTTCACCAATTTCATCAACTTTGCTAAATTGACCCTGTTTCCAACGGACATCTTAACCATAAATTTCTTCATATAACTTTTAAGTCCTTTTTTTATGATATTCAGCTCACTGAATTTTATTTCACTTGAATATATTCTGGATATAGTATCTATCAAATTATGAGCCTCGTCAATTATTACTACTGAATTTTTAAGGCTTAACCCTAAATGATTTCTAGTATCTTTATGTAAAAGTAGCTGGTAAGGCATTGATATTATTTCAGCAATTGGAATGTCTGCTTTTGTAGAATAATAGGGACAAATTTTCATTTTCTTTCCTAGCTCGTTTAAATCCTCAATGTCATGAATATCAGAAATGACCAAATCATTTAATTGCTCGCTTCGTATGTAATCTTCTTCAAGTTGATAGTTTGGCATATATGGACATTTTGCATCTGATTTTTGTAACTCTTTACACTTATCATTGATTGCAGGCAAATCATTTAAACTATATACAGGTTCGTTGATACAGAGCTGCTTTCTAGAACCTAAAGGTAAATATTTAGTAGTTTCGTAATCGTTATCATCTATTGAAGAAGGGAAGTTTGTCATTCTGAGCTGTGAGCTGAACTGACTTAATTGAGAGTGAGTTCTCGAAACAAAGTAAATTTTGACTTTGGACTCATTCATTACAGAAGCTTGAATCTTTGGTTTAAGGATAGTGGAAGAGTCCAATTTTTTCATTAGGGCTAAAACGTCATCGTTCATACCATATGAAGTTTCACGCGTGGCGTTCAGATTGTAATCTTCGGGTAGTAAATCGTCTATACCTTCTTCTTCTTTCGAAACATTCTGCTTCCTCTTCTTATGATATGTAACTTTACTGTTGCTCTTTTTCTCGACAATAACACTTGTACCTTGTTCCTTGACTTGTTGTAAATGCTTTTCAAATAACTTGGCTTGATTAATATATTCATCAATGATCTTGTTCATGTAAGCTTTCTTAACCCACTCGGGTTCATCTTCCTCTTCTTCATTTTGCTCTAATTTGTCTTTAATGGCGCCATCATTGATGCTCCTCTTTACTTCTCTCAACCATGTCATTGTAGAACAAATCAAACTCAACGTTTTACCTGTTCCTGTTGGTGACTCAAATATGCCAATTTTGTAATTACCAACCAAAGTCTTATAAATTGCAGACATTAGTTCAAGCTGGACCGAGTACGGATGTGGAAATGGATGATTGAAGTTGACATTGGACATCAATCTTATTAGAAGTCGGATACATAGAAAGAGAGAAAAAAGTAAAACTGCTCATGAAAAATATAAAGCTTTTATTCTATTGGTTATTGAGTAATTGTGATCTTCAGGTTCTGGAAAAAGTTGTTATTAATTTGTTCAAATATAACTAATAAAAATGTTTTGTTGTGTAAAGAAAAGCTTTTGTTGAATAAGTAAAAGCTATATGCAAATTGAAAATTGAAACTATAAATATACTACCAAGCATAAAATACATGTCTGTAAATATGAAAGCCTTAATGATTCAACTCAATTTTAAGTAAAACACTGTTTGCACTATAATTCACATGATAGCTACTTATTTTTTGTTACAGGTGTTATAACTTTATAACAAAATCATTATTAATTCAATTTTACTGTGTTAAACACAGTCATAGAATTTAATTGTCCATCTTATAAAATATTTGGAAGACCTGCTCTGAGAATAAATTAAAGTCAAACTGTCGAAAATAACTAATTATACATCACTATGTTAAGTATATGATGAGAAATGACAAATAAGTAAAGTTACATTGTTACTTAATAAGCTTCGATAAGCTAAATTAAAATTTAAAAAAGATTTGTTAATGATGAGCATAAGACATGAATATAAGCATAATCTACATATGAACCATAATGTAACGGTGATGTAACTCATTTCTGAAGTCATTCATGACCTTTGTCAATCAATCAAAAAAGAAATCCCTTGATACGAAACAAAAAAGTCGTCATATTTGACTTTGTATTGATTTTATATTTACTTTAAAAATTTACGGTTTAGTTTTATATCTTGGATTTGTTACAAACAAACTCACTTGGTTTGTTGTTTATTCCCAATTCAAGTTATAAAAAATTTTAGTTTTTTTTAAACTATGTTCTGAATAATTAAAAGATAATAGAAGAACTTTAAAGTAAAAGGTAAAAGAAAGGTCTGTTATACACCAAATATATATATATGAACTATAGTTCCGGTTCTAGATTATCTGGAGTAGTCAAGTGAAACTTTGTTACAATGAGTAAAGCGATCCTAAAGGATACAATTTCCTAATTGATACTAATTAGATAAAAGATAATGTAGATCAGAGTTGAAGTGCATTTAATGCATGAGCATAACTCTTAAAGAAGACATCTTACTGTCTGATCAACACTTTAATAACTGTATGTAATCGAATCAGGTTATTCAATTTGTATTGGTTTCAGATAATTGATAAGGTTCAATCTGATGATTAATTGAAGTTTCAGATATAGTTTAACTTGGTTTTTTAGGAGTTTGTATATCCTGAGCAGTAATGGAAATAGTATATAGTTGCTTAGTAAATGTAGACTGGAAGTTTAAACTATAAAGTCAAGTACATGTCCTATTTATAGTGAAATAAAATAGTTTCTAAATCATTCTATTATGTAAACATTCATGATATTATATTACCAAAAATATTAACTTTACTTTCTTTTCATAGTACTTGGTGGGAGGTTTTACTTTCCACCTACACATGTTATGTTCTAGAATGTTCTAATGTTTTTATGAATTTTACAATAGTCTTCACAGTTTTAACATTTTAAATACAGATTTTACAACTATACAGACATATCTATAAATCAACAGTTGAAATTTAAGTAAGTCCTTCTCAACTGCTATTTATATCACGACACTCGTCTATTTACTCACGGAACCCTGATGAGGGTTTCTTGCAGAATATAATTATTACATATATGCTGTCATATATTTTACATATCGTAATTTATATCATCATTGGACAGTTTTTTTTGGTAAATTTATAGTTTATTGTTAGTTTTTCAAATATTCTAGTGAGGAATTAACAAAATGATGCTTTATTAATAGTTGCATGTTTTCTTTTTGTAAATCATATAAATAGTATAGCGACATCACTGAGAAATAGTGTGGCAGCTAATGCTAGCTACTTAACTGCTATATTTAATAACAACAATATTTTTGTCGTGTTGATAATCTGCATGAGAGGAAATTTGACATGATGAGAAAAAAACTCAATATATCAATTTATGCATGCAATCTAGAGAACAGGGATGAATTACATATCGTCAAAGGAAATAGAAGAGCTTTTACAACTTTCAAGTAATGATACAGAGGAAGCTGAAGTAAAGCAAAATGGAGTGATATCGTTTGAAACATTGAAAAGGCTTGTGGAATCATCTACAGACGCAAGGTCACTTCTATACTACATGACAACCACAACACCTGAATTCAAAAAACCGAGAAAGAACACAGAAAAGAGTAAGGAGTATGTTGAGTTGATGAGTCGGCTTAAGACAGAGGAACAGGAGCGTGAATACCAATCATATCTTAACAAGCAGGATAATTATGCACAAATTGATTCAATCGGCATTTATAGCTTCAGTGGCGCTCAGACGGACATGAGTGCTGGACGCGTTGCCAAGGAGGCAAAACATCACTTGACCACAGTGTTGAATATCTTAGTAACCACTGCTTCAGTTGGCTACGCTGTGTGGTACTGGACAGGGAGTAGTATGCATGTCAGTATCACGTTCAGGATGCTTCTGAGTATTTTTGCATCGCTGTTGGTGTTGGTAGCCGAGGTTGTGATATTTGGAGGGTACATGAGGAAGGTGGAGGAGGCCAGGATCAAAGAGAGAAACAAAGTTGAGGTCAAGGAGGTCATTGAAAGCCATGTGTTTGGTAGGGGCAAGGCTATTGAAGGCAGCAATGGTACACCCACACAAGAGCTTGTCCAGCGTAAGCTCGGTAGCAGTGGGATAGAGCGCCACGGATGATACGGTGAGTTCAAGGCTTGAATTCTGGATGCTACGGAAGCGGGGACTAAGGCTGCACTCAATTTTATATAAAAGAAATACATCTGCCACTTCAAGCTTTAGGGCTGAATGAGAATCGAAGTTACATTCAAACTATCTATATAAACTGATCATCACATAATGTGTTGGTGATAATATAATTTAATAAAATACCAATAGATGCCCCATACAACGGAGCAAAGTCTCAAAAAAGCTGATACTGCACCTGTTTTACTATTATTCACGCACTACCAAACCTGCCCTTGCTGCAAGCTCCGTTACAGCTGCTGATATCGGACATCTGTAGGCACGCTGAGCTTGGCCCGTTGTAAAGGAAGCAGTACTAAAATATCGCGGAATCGATCCAGATATTATTTGCTATTTCATCATCGCGTCTTTCTCTATAATGAGCAGAAGCTATTAATTATGCTCAATTAACTTGGGGAATACTGTCGGGTGTATAGTGATGGTGATATACCATTGCCACATGGATGAATTGAAGTTACCAACAGGTCTAGAACGAAACTTTACCAAAGGCTCATTTCATTTCACTAAATTTCTAATAATAAAAATTACATACAAAGTAATAGGCGACTGTTGTTATCTCTGGTTCTACCCAAAATGAGCATTCTTGTCTGGCTTCCGCCTCTTGTATGAAACAAAGGAGGTGCATATTGTTTTTGTTTGTGTGAATTTTTTCTGATATTACCCTTCCGGGACGCCATGATTGGTAGTTGTTGGCGCTACAAAATTATCCATGCCATTGAGAATGGTGATTTTGTCACGGTATTGAGTAGGTGCTACAGTACGGTATCATAATGGACCTGCTTGCATTTAGGGAACGAACTCCGTGCTTCCATTCTATTTTAACACCAGGTTTTTTGCACTCGCAACTCAGGCTGCGATCCGAGAACAATACAGAATTACCAAAATGCGTGGTTTTTTTTTCACGACTATTAATTTGGCTACTGCAGACGACTGGCTTTAATCACTCTCACAGTTTAGGAATTACAGCAACAAAAAAAACCCGCTATGAAAATCCCTCGATATGTGAGATATCCATGCTGCGTATAAAATGAGTACCGGTTCCACATTTGTTATCAGTTATCAAGTTCGGATCTTTGAACCCAGTTTTTCACTTTGAAAGTTGTTTTAACAAATAGTTTCTATCACTGTTTAAACTATGAGTAGTGTGGATACAGAATCTATTGACTCATCGTCCCCTGATGAAGTTAAACAGTTTAACCCAACTGATATTGAAGGACAGCAAAATGACGACAACTTGTCCCATCATCTTTCCAAGATTCTCTCAACCCCAGAAGGTGCAGAAAGAATCGCCTCCCTTGCCAGAGTTCTTTCAACCAAAACCAAAGCCGATTTAGATCATTTTGAAATTAACGCTGATAATTTTGATTTGAAATTACTTCTTAAATACCTTCACGAAAGAGAATCTGAACAAGGTATAGAATCCGCTTCTTCTGGTTTGGCCTTTAAAGATCTAACATGTTGGGGTATTGACGCCTCTGCTGCATATGGTCCTTCTGTTCCTGAAATGCTCAGAGATGCTTGGAAATGGCCAAGTAAGTTTTTCAAAAAGGACACAAGAACGCAAAGACAAATCATTAGAGACTTCATTGGTATAATTGAACCAGGTGAATTGGTTTTAGCACTTGGTAAACCTGGTGCTGGTTGTTCCTCTCTTTTGAAAGCTTGTGCTGGTGAAATTGAAAACTTCACAAAGGTTGAAGGTGAATTTTCATATGATGGTTTAGATCAAGAAGAAATGATGAAAAAATACAAAGGTTACATCGTTTACAACCCGGAATTAGATTTCCATTTCCCTTACATCACTGTTAAGGAAACCATTCAATTTGCCCTAAGAGTTAAGACTCCTGAAAAGAGAGTTGATGACATGTCTAGAAGTGAATATGTTAACAACATGTTGCAATTATGGTGTACCGTTTTTGGTTTGACGCACACTTACTCCACTAGAGTTGGTAACGATTTTGTTAGAGGTGTTTCTGGTGGTGAGAGAAAGAGAGTTTCCATTGTTGAAGCCCTTTCAATGAATGCATCTGTTTACTGTTTCGATAACGCTACCAGAGGTTTGGATGCATCTACTGCATTAGAATTTACTCAATGTTTGAGAACTGCTACTAACATGTCAAACTGTGGTGCCCTTGTTGCTATTTACCAAGCTGGTCAAAATATTTACGATTTATTCGATAAAGTTACCGTTATTTACAAAGGTAGACAAATTTACTGGGGTCCTGCAAAGGAAGGTGTTGCTTACTTTGAAAGAATGGGTTATGTTAAGCCTAACAGAATGACTGCTCCTGAATTCTTAACTGCTGTCACTTCTCCTTCATCAAGACAAATCAAACCTGGTTATGAAGGTAAGGTTCCTGAATCTGCTGACGATTTTGAACAATATTGGATAGCATCACCAGAGTACCAAAATTTACTTAAACAATATGATGCATTTATTGCGCTTCATAATGCTGAAGATACTAGAGCTAGATTGGCTTTAGCTACTGCTCAAAGAAAGCAAAGTGGTCAAAGAGAAAAGTCGCTTTTTACTGTCAACTACTTTTCTCAATTGAAATATTTGATCATCAGAGGTTTCCAAAGAACTAAGGGTGATTTTACTTATACTATGGTTTACTTATCGTCTTTCGTTACCAAAGGTTTTGTTGTTGGTTCCATGTACTATCATATCCCTAAGTCTACTGTGGGTGCTTATAATAGAGGTGGTATGTTGTTCTATTGTTTACTTTTCTGTGCTTTGACTTCTCTTGCTGAAATTGCTAATTCTTTTGCTAATAGAAGAATTCTTGTCAAACAAAAGTCATATACCATGTACCATTTATCTGCTGAAGCTCTACAAGAAATGGTTACTGAATTACCAACAAAAGCTGTCGCTGTTATTATTTTGGCTTGTACTTCTTACTGGATGCCTAACCTGAAACACACAGCTGGTGCCTTTTTTATGTTCATGCTCTTCTTGTTAACCATTCAACAATGTATGTCATTCATTTTCAAATTGGTTGCTACCTTAACTAAAGACGGTACTACTGCGCATGCTGTCGGTGGTTTATGGGTTTTGATGCTTTGTGTTTATGCAGGTTTTATGTTGCCATTGCCAAAGATGCATCATTGGATTAAATGGATCCACTACTTGAACCCTATGTTTTATTGTTATTACTCTTTAATGGGTACCGAATTTCATGGCAGAATTATGCCATGTTATCAATTTGTTCCTTCTGGTCCTGGCTATGAAAATGTTTCGCTTGAAAACCAAATTTGTAACTTACCTGGTGCTATCGCAGGTCAAGCTTTTGTTGTTGGTGACGATTATCTTAAGAGACATTTCGATTTCAGATGGCATAACGTTTGGAAATATTGGGGTATCAACCTTTGTTGGACTGCAGGTTTTGTTATTATGAATGTCGTTTTATCTGAATACATCAAGAATGTTGAAGGAGGTGGTGATATGCTTCTATTCAAGAGAGGTCATATGCCTGACACTGCTGGTGGTGAAGAATGGGATGGTAAAGTTGCTACGAGAGAAGAAATGATGATGGCTTTGAACGGTCCTGATGCAGATTTGGAAAAGATTATTGCTGAAGCTGATATCTTTTCATGGCAAAACTTAAATTATATTATTCCATATGAAGGTGCTACCAGACAATTGCTTTGTAACATTCAAGGTTATGTCAAACCTGGTACTATGACCGCTTTAATGGGTGAATCTGGTGCTGGTAAGACTACATTATTGAACGTTTTGGCTCAAAGAATTTCTTTTGGTACTATTACTGGTGATATGCTCGTTAATGGTAGACCATTGGATGGTTCCTTTAAGAGAAGAACTGGTTACGTTCAGCAACAGGATTTACATATGGCAGAATTCTCTGTTAGAGAATCATTGAGATTTGCCGCTGACTTGAGACAGCCAAAGGATGTTCCACAATCAGAGAAGTACGATTACGTTGAGAAAATTATCAATTGTTTGGGTATGGATAAATATGCTGAAGCTATGGTTGGTAAAATTGGTAGAGGTTTGAACGTTGAACAAAGAAAGAAGCTTTCTATTGCTACTGAATTAGTTGCTAAACCATCTCTTTTGTTATTCTTGGATGAGCCAACCTCTGGTTTAGATTCTGAATCATCTTGGTCTATCGTCCAATTTATGAAAGCACTTGCAGATTCTGGTCAAGCTATTTTGTGTACCATCCATCAACCTTCTGCCACCTTGTTCGAAGTTTTTGATAGATTGCTTTTGTTAAAGAAGGGTGGTAAGACTGTTTACTTTGGTGATATTGGTCCAAACTCTTCAACTATGTTGGAATATTTTGAACACCATTCTGGTGTCAAGTGCGGTGTTAGCGAAAACCCTGCTGAATATATTTTGAATTGTATTGGTGCTGGTGCTACTGCTTCTGCTTCTCAAGACTGGTCTGAATTATGGAACAACTCTCCTGAATGTGCTAAGATTACTGAAGAAGTCAACACTCTTCACAGAGAACTTCCGCAAAGACCAATCAATACCCATGTTGGTGACTTGACTGCTAAATTTGCCACTACTTACGACCAACAATTATGGTTTGTTTTGAAAAGAACTTATTTGCAATTCTGGAGATCTCCAGTTTATATCAGAGCTAAATTCTTGGAATGTGTTTTCTGTGCATTGTTCGTTGGTTTGTCTTATGTCGGTTTCGATCACACTGTTGCTGGTGCCCAAGGTGCGTTTTCTTCTGTCTTTATGTTGCTATTGATTTCCCTTGCTATGATCAACCAGTCACATGTCTTTGCTATTGATTCAAGAGAATTGTTCGAAGTTAGAGAGGCTCTTTCCAACACTTTCCATTGGTCATGCTTGTTACTATCACACACATTTATTGAAATTTTCTGGTCCATTCTTTGTGAATTTGTCTGTTTCATTTGTTATTACTGGCCTGCTCAATACTCAGGTACTGCTGTTAATGCTGGTTTCTTCTTCTTCATATATGTTTTGATCTTCCCAATTTATTTCATTTCATATGGTTTGGCAATTTTGTACTTTGCTCCAGATGTTCCATCTGCGTCTATGATCAATTCTAACTTATTTGCATCTATGTTGTTATTCTGTGGTATTTTGAATCCAAAGAAGTGGTCTCCAAGATTCTGGTCGTTCATGTACGTTGTTTCCCCATTCACATATTTTGTGCAAGCCTTCGTTGGTGCTATTCTTCACAATAGACAATTGGTTTGCGCATTCGATGAGTATAATATCATGGATCCACCATCTAATGAAACATGTGGTACATTCTTAGCTGCTTACATTGACAACAATGGTGGTTACGTTTCTAATCCAACTGAGACTTCTCAGTGTAAGTACTGTCCTTACACTGAGCAAATCCAAGTTGTCAAGCAATACGGTATTGAGTGGAATCAACACTGGAGAAACTTTGGTATCGCATGGATCTACATCATCTTCAATTTTGGTGCTATGCTCGCTGGTTATTGGTTATTCAGAGTCTACAATTTCTCTTTGTCTTCTCTTTTCAATTTTAAGAAGCTTCTTGGACTTTTCAGTTCTTCTCCTAAGAGACAAGAAAGACATGAAAAGGATACCACTATTTTTGCACCAAAGGAAGGTGACGATAAGTTATTAGTTCCAAAAAAAGCTGAATGAATCAGCGACGCTCTTCTCAAAGGCTTAAGACTAAAATAAAAGCTATCCATAATATTTAATACCAAGGCGGAACTGTTTTGCTTTTGGAAGATGAAACTTCCGCTTCATTCTTTGCCTTTGAGCCCACCTATCATTTTTATATACATTTCGATTACTTTTTAGGGTTTTATACAAACATTGAATTAACTTGTTAACAATACGTTAAAAGATTAAAATATTTATTAGTAAAGAAAAAATCCTCTGATAATTTATCCTTATTTGGAATACACACATGCAATGAAAAGCACTCTAATGCAGAAGATAAGATGCAAACCATTGCGTTTCGCTGCGTTAAGGTATGAACATTCTATAGTGAAACCTGAAGGGAGAGAGTATGAGTACGTAATCGACTCTTCATTACCCGAGAAAAAAGCCATAGTAGCTATAGAAAACGAATATAAAGTCAAGAATAATTTGAAGTTTTTGGAGCTAGGAAGGGTGAACATTGATGTGACAAATAATGAAATGAAGGCGCAATGGAGATTAAAGGAACATCTGGCGGAAGAGGCAAAAATTCCTGCTGTTTTGGATGAAATCAAAAAGGTGATAAAATTTGAACAGACAAAAGGTAATTTAACATGCTACAGTTGTAACGTTCCACTTCAAAACGAAAATAGTGAACGTCGGGGGTACTTTAAGTTGCCGGAAGGGAAATTAAGAGAAGCCAAAAATGATTTCCACAAGGACTCTGAAATGGCCTTGATGGAAGAATTTCGAGGTATGGCTGAAAAAATGCCAACAGACTCTGAAGTAATTGAGTTCAATGACCTACAAAAAATGAAGAGTTTTCGAGAGCTGAGGGAATTGGTCGATCTAAAATTCGAATGTGAAAGATGTAAAGTCATAAAAAGTAACAATCTTAACAAATTGAACAATGTTGAAAATTCTGTTAGTGATTTGAAAGGCATACAGAACAATGGAACGATTGTTTACATTTGTTCTATTCTGAATTTTCCATTGGGAATTGAACCAGAAATTGTCAAGGGAAACCGCAATATCATTTATTTGATTAATAAGTCAGATTTGTTTTTTTCTAAAGAAATTGAGTCACAAAGGCTTGGAACGAATTACTTTAGAGACATACTAAAAGAGTACCTGGACATTAGAGATCCACGTGTTTGGCTAGTTTCGGCGGAAAAGGGCTGGAATATGGCCCCCTTTATCAACTCATTACCTAAAAATCAAGATGTTTATTTTGTTGGAAGAGAAAATGCAGGTAAATCCTCTTTGATTAATTCAGTTATTAAAAAGGCAAAACTTTCCGGAAAAGTTCCTTCTCCGGGTATATTTGGTTTACCTGGTTTTACAAGGGAAAGTAAGAGATTCCAATGTGGATTGGGAATTTCCATTATTGATACTCCTGGGTTCAGAACTAACCAAGGAAGCATTACTGACTTATTATCAAATACCCAGAAGAGTAAGAGCAAATACAGCAAAGTATGCCCAATGGATGTAAAGAAGCTTTTCAAACCAATTAATACCAATTCGACTAAGGTATTTGATGGGAAGTCAGTTTTGAGTTACGGAGGACTCTTTTATTTGTTGCCACCTAAAAATGCTATTATTAGAATGAGGTACTCGTTCAATAGAATTGGTCCCAAACTAGAAAATAAATACAGTTCAATGCAGAGAGCTTCAGAATTAAATGATGTAAGACCGGTTGAGCTTGGTGAGAGATTTCTTGTTAACAAGGAAATTTTCGAGACAATGCAACTATATGAAATTCCTTCATTTAGAGGAAATGTTGATGTAGTTATTCAAGATGTTGGGTTTTTGACAATTAATCCCACAAGTTCGCCTAGTGATGTGAAAGATAACTTCAGGATTTGGTTACCAAAAGGGGTAAAAGCAATTGTCAGGGACTCTATGTTCAAATATATCTACAAATCTAAAGATAGAAAGTTGAGAAGGGTCTTTGATGAAGGAAAAGGATTACAATGGGGCCAGTTGAAACCAATTAGCATGTAAGTCGCTTGTATATAGTAAAGTCATGAGCATATGTAATAAAGTAAAATTAGTTACCCGGCCTTCAAAATTTTTGTTTTCCATAGTGTCAAAAGAGGAAAAATAATTTCGAATCAAACTCAAACATTTCCTTTTAGTGGTGCGTTCCTTCATTGAATAGGCTATTTAGGGGATAATGACCAGCATTAAGAAAGAAAAAAGTGATGTTAATCGCATTGGTGAAATTTTAGATGCGTCTAGGGCTCTACCACGTAGATTGAACGATGTGGAAACGTTAAGATTCAGCTTAGAGGAATTGAAACAAAGGGCCATTTCTTTAAGACCAAAGAGACAAGAGCACATAAATAAGGCGCAGTATATATTGATGGGTCAGGGTATCAATACTGAGGACATTATGAATCAGTTGGACAAAATTAGCTTGGAAGTTAATAAAAACCATCAGAATTTGAAGGAAGAAGAAAAGTTCAATTTAGTGAAAAAAGAAGAGGTTGCTGTCAATTATAGCAATATTGAACAAAGTTTGCACAAGTCTAACGAAGATTTTGAAAATTATGTTAATGAGAACATTCAGTTAGATTGGAAAGTAAGAAAGAAAGAATTGAAAGACAAATTGAACGGAATCTTGAAAAGAGACATATCAATGAACAGTAACAGTTTTGAAAATAAAAAATTAAACGCAAAGGAAATGCTGCAAAAGCAGTTGAACTGGGGTAACAAAAAGCCTAAAAGCTTAATTTCAAGCAATTTTAAATTTCAAGATTTGAAAAATTCATCAAATCCAGAGTTGGTGAATCCAAACATTTCCTTTGCCATGAGAAGAAAATTTGAATTATATGCTGAGATTGTATATGAGTTGAACAATGCAAGACAAGACAAGAAGCCGTTCAAACTTGCTTCAATGTTTTATGAATTAAACAAAAATGAGAATTCAAAAAATGATCAATTTATTGAGTCTTTGAACATGTTGAGAGAGCTTTGTGAAACAGAAGAAGATGGAATTGACTTAAAAGATTGCTATCAAACGGATACTTTGAACGACTTCAAATCAATTAAGTTGAGAAGTTATTACGTTAAAAAGTCTCGTTCATATTTAGAAAGACAATTCAGGGATTTTGTCAATGAATTGTACTCTAAAACTTTAGATGGTAATCAATTGAGATCTACCAAACCAATATCAATTTTGGACAAGATGTCAAATTTTATTAATTTGACATTGAAAGACTCTAAAGGTCAATACAAAGTAAAAAATCTAACATTTGTGAACGGTGTTCCGATTTGGGCATTGATTTTTTATTGTATCAGAGGTGGCTTCAAATCTGAGGCACTACTATTGCTAGAGAGGTATCAAGATTCTTTTGAAAAATTGGAATCCTACTTCCCAATTTATTTGAAGGAATATTACAACAACAGCAATGAATTAAGCTTTGAATCCCAAGGTAAAATTAACAATGAATTCAATCAATATTTCAAGCTAAACAATAGTATTGATCCTTTCAAACTTGGTGTTTACAAAATCATAGGAAGATTAGATTTGGCAAGAAAAAGCATTCAACAAATACCATTTTCAATTGAAGATTGGATTTGGTTCCACCTTGTCTTGATAAAGGAGGGTGGAGAAATCGAAAATGGAGAATGTTATTCTTTGATTGACTTGAGAAATAATATTTTAGAATTTGGAAGTGAATCATTCAATGGATCTAACTCTAATTCTATGTATTTACAGACTTTAATATTAGTTGGATTGAATGAAGAGGCTGTGAAGTATTATATGGATGTTGATGAAATTGATGCCATCCATCTCAGTATATTACTAAATTATTATGGTATACTTAGAGTCAAAAATGACGAAATCAGTGAATTACTTTTGAACGAAACCGCAGAATGCTTCAAGGAAATAAATTTTGGTAGATTAATTGGATACTATGTCAAAAATTTCAAGCTCAGTGACCCAGTCGTCAGTGCCGAATATTTGATTTTGATTGGATTGAATGACTTCGAGCTTTGTCAAGAAGAAATTAGAGATTTAGTTTTACAAAGTGGAGAGTACCTATTGCTCTTGGGTAAAATAGATCACTTGGGAATCAGACAAGGAGGTATTTTAGAAAAGCGTAGGGAATTGCTTGGATTGAAAGACGAAAATAAGTATCTTTTCAAGATTAGTGAATTAGCTGGACAGCTTGCGGAAAGAGGCGGGCAGATTAAAGATGCAATTTCGTTGTACCAATTGAGCGAAGAATATGATATAGTGCTAAGAATTATCAATGGAGTCTTGAGTGACGTTCTTAATCAGGGATTGAATAACAGTTTTAAATTCAATCAAAATGACGAAGAATACTTCAAGATTGGATTCAATTTACTGAACATTTTCAAGAAAATTTCAAGTAATGGTAAGGTTAATTTAAATGAAGTCCTGAATTTGGAAAAATTATTAAAGGTTTATGATATTGTTGAAAGAGTCAACAATAGTGAAAGAAATGATAAGAATTTTAAGGACAAGCTAATCTCGGAGATCAAAGAATTAAATGTGCTACCAATAATTGATAGCGAGTCAAATATTGAAACAATCAGAAGGAAAATCAAAGCTCTGGAGTCTGTCAACGATAATTTGATTAAATTATTACCTGTACTGATAATAATCTCGCTGAATTTACTCAAGGGTGAATCAAATAACAATATTGTTAAAAATTTAATGATATTTACGGGTTTGATTAAATTCAAGTTACCAAGAGATATTTATTCTAAAATAATTAATTTGAATGTTGATGAGTTATCAATGACTAGAATGGGGACAGCATGATTTCTTTTTATATATTGGCTGACGTTCGTAAGCGTTTGGCTTTGAGTCAGCATCACCGTCAGAATCTGAAGATGATGAGGACGAAGAATCCGAATCTGAGGATGGGTCCTTTATTTCGTATTGATCTTCATCCTGCGGATGAAAAATGCAACAAACTGTAAAACTACTAGTTAGTGTCTGGTGTTCATGTATAGTTTAAATGTAGTGTAAATATAATAATAATACGTACTTTTTGATTTTTTCTTATTTAGGTGTTCGTTGTCAACGACGTCTTCGTTCCAAGAAACCTTCTTCTTTTCCTCTTGCTTCTTGTTAGCTGTAGCTCGTAGTTTCAAAATGGGCACGTCTACAACTTGAGTTAGCGTGCTTTGTTGATGCTGATCGTTAGTTCCTTCGGTCATAATGGCTGGGAAAGGGGTGGCGTTAAAATTGGAAATAGAGAAGTGAACACAAATTAGTAAAAAGCACCAATATAAAGAAAGCTATATAGTAATCAACTGATAATAATCTAGTAGGAAAAGTAAAAACAATAACGATAAGAGAAAAGAGTATATAAAGAAAAGGAATCAACTTAGTGAGAAAAAAAAAAGACAGATTATCACACTTTAATTTGTGGATACAAGTTTAATGCAACTTGAGAGTGTGGTTCATCTTGGAACTCTAACGCATCCACGCAGTCTTCACAGGAGCATTCGTGACAAGAAGAAATATCTAAGTTGTTTAGCAATGTATCAAGACTCTCGTCGTCGTCGTCATCGTCATCCTTGTCAACGGCTGATCTTTGCATACCGTGAAGCTGGAATTGAGTAAGTCCGTTGATGCTGTTCATAGGATAATAAGCGTTTGTAGCTGGTGCAGTGTCACCAATAGAAGGGTAAAGATCTCTAGGTAAAATTGACTGTAATGGAGGTAAAAAGAATTTTTGCTTCTTGCTTGGACAAGAATCGTGCTGGTTGTTTAAATCCAAAAGCACATCTTGAGTTCTCTTAACGCAAGAAGTTGGTTGCTGTAATTGTTGCTGATCGTTGATTTCGTGTACCTTCTTGTGCTTTTTTAAATCTTGAGGCCTCTTGAACTTCTTTTGACACTGGTTGCACCCATATGGTTTCAAAGCAACATGCACACGTAAATGCGATGTAATGTGATCTCTTTTGACCACTGAAACCTGACACTTGCCCCATTGACATTGAAGTTTGAGGTTGTTTTTGGACTTTCTACCAACATGGGTCTCACACAAGTGCGCATACAAAAGACCGGGGGTAGCAAATGTAAGGTCACATTGCTCCCACTGGCATTTGCAGGTGGTATCTGCAACTATGGATGTATTTCTGGAATTTGGTGACGATAGAGAGGATCCCGGCGAAGAACATGGTGATGGTTCAGTTGGTGCGATAGTAGAGGAGGCAGCAGAGGAAGAGGAAGCGGAAGACAACGAGTATGTATTAATGCGACCGCCGTTGTTATTATTGTTGATGGTATTGTTGTAGCCATGGTTGACCGACTGGTGATTTAGCAAATGGTGAAGTTGATGATTTGGAGGAGGCTTATTATTTGACAGTTGAGGCGGGATTGGCAACGATAAAAATGGTGAAATGTTGTTGCTGGATGGCGGTGACACACTCTCAGGGTTAAAGTAAGTCAGAGGGTGTACGAGCGGAGGCAAGACCCTTGAATATTGTCTTTGTGAAGCGTCCATATTGAGATGTTGATTATATCGGAAGAGAAGAAAGAAGGGTCCAAAGGAAAATTTTTTTTCTCAACCGTACACCGTAATAAATTGGAGTCACAGATATAATTGGGTAGTGGATTAAGTAGATATTAAAACAGTTATAAAAGAAGTGAGATAAGAGGGGGGATGGAGGAGAAGTAAAAGAAAAACAAGTGAAGAAGGACAAGAAAAAAAGGAATTTAGGTGAAGATCTTTTTGAATTTGCCTAAAAGTTTGTTGGACTTTTTAGGTTTAGAATCAGAAGCAGGGACCTTTTTGACCACTCTTTTGACGTACTTGACATCATTATCGGAGGAAGATTGCCCTTTACCTTCCTTGGTTTCATCCGTTTCGTCCCTAGCTTTTTCGGCGTCTTCTTTAGTCTTTTCAGGTGATCCAGTAGTGTCAGCTTCTGTTGGCAAAGCACCCTTCTTGAGCTCGTCAGGCAATTCGGATTCACCAAGAACCACAGGAGCTTGAGTGGTACCAATGGCGTTGTCTGCCTCGCCGGCTTCACTGACCTCTACAGGCAACTCTGTCTTGCCGACGGTTGTTTTGCCAACTTCAGCTTCCTTGGTGGCAGTTGGCAACTCAGTCTTGCCAATCGTAGTCTTACCGACATCAACAGACTTGTTGGTTGTATTTGGCAACTCAGTTTTAGCAACTTCTTTGGTTTCTTCTGGCAATTCAGTCTTACCGATAGTGGTCTTACCAATAGTGGTCTTACCTACAGTGGTATTACCGAGGCTTGCCTCGCCAGCCGCCTTGTCTAGCTCGCTGTCGTCGAAAGCCAATCCGGTTATTGGCAATCCAGATTCAGGAATGATGGACTTCTTGTTGTCGCTACTGGTCTTTTCCTTACTCAACTCCGCATAGTTGTTCAAGTGCCCATGGCCGTCTTCCACGGTCCAGTACTCTTCGCTTGTGACCCATTTGTCGTTGTCGAGCACAAACTTGAATTCGACTCTGTCTCCCTTGACTGGAATTGTTAGCTCCCAGCCGCCCTTTGGTGTTTTCACCAAAGGCAAGTTGTATTCCCAGTTGTTAAAGTCGCCCGCAACGAAAACCTCGCTCACGGAGTCGTCCTTTGGCCAAGTGAAGGTGTATGTGTTTGTCATTTATGTTTATAAACTAGAATCGCAGTATATAACAGAGTGTAGAAATTGTACAAGCGCAAAATTATATGGTGGCCCAGCCCCTCAGCCATAATTCACACCACCATTATCGCTCGAATTCAGAGCTTAGCCTTAAGCTGCGTCTTCTTGAGCAACGCCTCGATGAACATGAGCTTCTTCAAGTGATTGCCGCCCCTCTTGACCTTGAGCTGGCCCTTCAGAAACAACTTTTGAGCGCTTGTTTTGCCGTTAGCCATTGAGCTCAAGTTTTTGTCGTTGATTTCAAGCTCAACGTCTCCCCTCTCCTTGTTCTCGCCGCTCAGCTGCTCAAGCTGCACCTGGTCACCCTTGGAGTATAGCATCCACCTGAACGTGTGTTCTTTATCCTTGATCAAAAACAACACGTTGCAATTCACCTTTTGTTTGATTTCGCTCTGCAACTCTTTGTCGTTGATAACGTTTTCCTGTAATTTCTTGAGTAGTGGTTCTGATTTCATGGTAGTAGTACTCTCACATCAACTTGAACGTGGCAGATGAGCATACTGTGTAAAGCCTCAGCTTGCCCTTTTATACTTCTCGGACTTGCTCATTCCCATGGCATGGTCATTTCACCGAATGTGGAGTCTTTCTTAGCACAACGCACAGGAGATGCAACCAAAGCCCAGGTAGCGTGCTGTCGTGAGAGCGATGCTAGTTACGGTGCTACAATGGTGATACCGCGAGCATCTGCGTGCATCCGCTTGCATGGTAGCAGTGCGTGCTATAGGACAACTTCGAAAGAAAAGTTGCAAAACAATGCTTACGTAATTTAGAGAACGAGACTAGCGTTGTAGGTAGTTTGTTGTGGTGTTTTGGGCCGCTTTGTGTATTCAGAGACAGTAAAGCCAGATGTAGCTGGGATGTGAAACGTTAGGATACCCACAAAACTGCTCCTCTGCGACGCCATCGATTGAGAGTGCATCACTAGGGGCACTACCACCTGAGTGCACGCAACCTTACTGTTGCGCTCAGTGGCCGCCTTTGCAAAACATATCCTTACTGAATTTTTGCATAGCATTTGCCAACATTCGCTACGCACTATTACGGCAGCTGTAGCGCAGTACAGCGAATATTCTCTTTGCAGCTTTTATGTGGAATAAAACTAGAAAGTGTGTGTTAGGTCGTTCTGTCGTACTCACATCACTGAGGCAGACATGAAAACACCAGAGCAAGTAGTGGAGAGCGACTGCACCGGAAAGTAAACATACTATGCCTCAAGCATCTCAAAGGAGGTGACGCAATGTTTTTCGTTGGATGCAAATCTGTACTCGAAGTACAGTGTCGCTTATACCCTGGCGTACCCGCTTACATGAAATAGCTATATATGGATCAAACGTCAAAAGTTCCGAGGCTTAATCTCTTCCTCATCACACGGGAAGGCCCTTGCCCCTTTCCGCTACCCTGCCACCAGAGTCGCACTGGAGTGTAAATTAGCTGCCGCAGCACTGATCAAACTACACTCTCCTGAGCAACTCTTTTGATAATTCTTCTCATGTATAGTGCCTTCGATTACGTAAGCGCCATTTTTCCAATGTGTATAGCTCATGTGTTTGACCTACGTACGCCTCTTGTCGTGATTTCTCTGAACGGTGTTGCAGGAGCAACTAACGCCCGCGTGATAGGTTTCCACGTTTGTCTAAATCACGGCCAAAATTGTCAAAAGCTTGGCATGCTTCCTACAACCAAGGGCCTTTTTATACACAGAGGTTTCACTGTTTGGCTACAAACGCCCTTCTTGGCTATCGAACACCAAGCGCATTGCACGAGGACTTTTTGCCAAAAATGTATGGCAGGGCAGTGGCTGAGTAGCCTAATACGCTCTTCGATATGAACTCTTGCCTTCTTCCCACTCCAGGGTATTACGTAACTCGTCTCAGCTCTGCTCCTTCGTCCAATAGAATTCGTGTGTTGCCGTCCGGGCAACTTTCTCCCCGGGGTCCAGAGTCATAGTGTTAATTGCCACGAAAAAATTGGCTGAACAAATAATAGGGGGTGCGATTTGGTAGTCATAATGCCTATTAATCCGTTACGGTTTAATGCCATGAAATTGAGATGGCAACCTATAAGGGGATTTTTTGATTTTTTTGCTGGCCACCAGACTCAAGAGATTGGGACGCCAAACAGCTTTGCCTCAAGAGAGCCCTGCGCTGGCACCGTATTGCGAACGCACCATTAGGTTGTAGGTGTTCGTAGCTTTTCGGCCACGCTGTGCCGCGATGATTCCGGAGTCATTTGGCTCTCCGTCCAGATGGAGACGCGGCTCGTAGGTTTCCGCACATGGCTCCGACGTGGTAACAATAAAGGCAAGAGTCAAAAGAAAGAAAATTTTTCAGTATAAATACAAAGATGAATCATTCACCACTTCATGGGTGGTTGGGAGCACAGGGTTGTCTTTCCGTGTCTGCGTACTTGGTAATCTCATACTATTCTAAATATCATATTCCGATTTTTTTTACACTATAATACACACCTGGATCTCTCCATTCTGTTATTATTAGAAATTTTTCACTTAAGTCACATATAAATCATAATATTAGCCATAAAAATACATAAGCAATATGTTCAGATCAACTAGTCTAAAATCAGCGCTCAGGAACAGCAGCAACCAAAGGCTCTTCACCAGATCAGTCTCAAACTCCGTGAAATTCTCAAAGTCATCCTCATTCAAGAAAAATGTCATCTTGTGCTCTGCCGCATCTCTCTTCGTCGTCTCCTCCTCTCTCCTCCTCTCAAACAACCTGCAAAATGAAGAATTGGGCTTCCAGTCTTCAAGACACATTACAGTGGAGGAGTTTGTTAAACACAACAAAGCAGACGACTGTTGGATCACTGTTAACGGAAACGTGTACGATTTGACAGACTTCATCCAAATGCATCCAGGTGGTACTACGCCGTTAATTCAAAACGCTGGTCACGATGCCACTGATCTCTACAACAAGATTCACCCAAAGGGTACCATTGAGAATTTCTTGCCTGAAGAGAAGCAGCTCGGCGTGCTTGTTGGTGAAGCTCCAAAATTAGAAGTTGTCATTGATGCCAAGGAAAGAGAAAGATTAAAGCTTTTGATGAACTTGCCATCCCTATCACGAGTCCAGAACATCTATGATTTTGAAAATATTGCAAAGAGAGTCTTGCCTGAACAGGCTTGGGCTTACTACTCTTGTGGTTGTGACGATGAAATCACCATGAGAGAAAATCATTATGCCTACCAAAGAATTTACTTTAAGCCAAAGTGTCTGGTGAATGTTCAAGATGTTGACACTTCCACCACTTTGCTTGGTACTGAAACAAGCGCTCCTTTCTACGTCTCTGCTGCCGCCTCTGCTAAATTGGGTCATGAAGATGGTGAATGTTCCATTGCCAGAGGTGCAGGTAAAGAAGGTATCATTCAAATGATCTCTTCTTTCTCCTCCTACTCTCTTGAAGAAATTGCCGAAAACAGACTTGATGGTGCCACCCAGTGGTTTCAGCTTTATGTTAACGAAGACAAAGACATTGTCAAGAACACTCTGAAGAAGGCTGAGAACTTAGGTATGAAGGGTATTTTCGTCACTGTTGATGCTGCCACCAGAGGTAACAGAGAGAAGGATATTAGAATGAGAATTAAGGAGGATCACGATGAGCTTGTTGATCAAAATGCCGTTAGATCTGGTTCCACCTCTGGTGCTATGCCATCCTTCATTGACAAAAGATTAACTTGGGATGACGTTCAAGAAATCATGTCATGGACCAAATTGCCTGTTATGCTCAAAGGTGTTCAAAGGACTGACGACATAGAACGTGCAATTCAACTTGGTGTCAAGGGTGTTGTTCTTTCAAACCATGGTGGTAGACAATTAGACACTTCTCCACCTCCAATTGAAATCCTTGCTGAATCCGTCCCAATTTTGAAAGAAAAAGGTGTTCTTAAACCTGATTTTGAAATTTATGTGGATGGTGGTGTTAGAAGAGGTTCTGATATTCTTAAAGCTCTTGCTATTGGTGGTAAAGACTGTAAGGTTGCTGTTGGTTTAGGTAGACCTTTCTTATATGCTAATACAGGGTATGGTGAAAAAGGTGTTAGAAAAGCCATTCAAATTCTTAAAGAAGAATTGAAGGCCGATATGAGACTTCTTGGTGTTAAAAACCTGGGAGAATTGGACAATTCCTTTATCGATACTAGAAGATTACTCGGAAGAGATGCTCAAAACCATGTATACAACAGCAACTATTACCCAATGGGACAAGTGCCATTCAAGCATGAAAAAGCTAATTAAAGCTATTCTTTTCATAACATTAATTTCACTACAATTCATACTAACTATATAAATACTAAATAATTTAACAAAAATCACGAAACACTCGCATTTCAGTATATCATAGGTGAACTAATCTCACTAAGGTTCCGTGCATTACAAATGTACCCAAATTCTTCAAAGAGTCTCATGTTACCTCTTTCAAAAACAGCACTGGAGAGATATATCTACGCAGTGTTTATTTTGCTTTTAACTTCCAGTAAAGGTGATCAACGCCTCTCTGTTTGAAAAAGCAAAAAACACCATCTAGTTGAGGTTAACTTGCTTTGCTAAAGGATATTAACAGTACCTAGTAAATATTGTCTAGCTTTAACTTTTTTTGAGCTTTGCTATCCAGCAGTTCAAGAAATATATCGTAGTGGTGCCGCTTAGATTCTTAGAAGAATAATGGCTGTTTGATCAACTCCAATTATATTATGTAGTAAATTACAATCGAATTTTGCATATATACATAAAAAGTATCAATCAATATTTAAACTTCCAAAGCTGCTTATGAACATATATTGCGTGTATGGACTATCAACATACAATTAAAAATGCAACTGAACAACTGATTCTGGTGTTCTCAGCACCGTTGGTCCTTAATAAAATCACTTCAAGGTAAAATTCTTGTGTTTATACCATTTGCAATTCTTCAAATAGCTCATTTTGTACTGATCAAAGCTTGAATGTTATAGAAGTTAGTGATGTAATTGCTTTACTCGCTTTTGCCTCCTTTCCTGACCCACTTTTTGACATGAAACCTGTATCCATTAAATGACTTGACCTCGCTAGTTCCCTCGAAATACTTACCAACCTTCTTTTTACTTCTATCAACTTTCCTTTGCGTCGTAGTATTCATAGTGAGACCACTGATACCAACTCTAATATTTGAACTTAGTTTCGGTTGCGTTTTTGTTGGCTCCTCTGAAACATCCCTAGTATTTGGTTCCAAAATAGAGTCCTCTCGATCTTCTTCTTTTATTTCATTTTCTTTAAGACCTTTGAACTTCAGAAGAAGGTTAGGTGATAGCTTCAACGTTACTCTTTTCACTCTTCTACCAGCCATTATTTGTCTGTATATATTAACAATTACTGAAAGTTTATTTTTACATAATTTCCTCACTAAGAATTTACAACTTACACTAGAAGTGCTTAGCATTTTAAATACCAAAATCTCCGCCCATAAATGCTTCTCTGGCTGTTTTTTTGTCAACTCTTCCAGCTGTAGGCATATGAGCAATGACATTACTACTATAGCCACTATTAACACCATTAATGGCACCATTTCCGCGTCCTACCATCGGTGACGAATTACCACTAACTGGGCCTTGTGGAGATCCATATCTTGGTGCGCCATATCTACCATTAGCGGGTGGAGCCATAGGAGAACCCATAGGAGAACCCATCGGTGAACCCATAGGCGAGCCCGTTTGGGGATTTGCAGAGGGTTTAATAGGGTGATTCATTGGAAAACCCATTGGTTGGGTCAATGGAGGCAGCTGAGAATATGCACCTTGTCTACGTCCTTGTTGATATTCTGGTGACATTGGACCCTGTGGTCTATAAGTTCCTCCGACAGAATATTCTGGCGATTGTAAATTTCTATTATAGGGAGCTTGCTGTTGTTGATAATTCTGTTGCGCTAGTGGTTGAGAGCGTGAGTTTGGAGTCTTTTGCTGAATATTTCTACTAGGCTCAAGTGTTCTAATCTGCTCAGGTGTTTGTTGACTATACTGCATATTAAGAGGTGGATGTTCTGGAGAGTGCTGTCTGTATTGTGGAGACTGTGTTCTATTTGGAGAAAAATAGTCCGGAGAATCAGGCTTGTACTGAGCCCTTCTAGACGAATTCTCTGGTGAATATTGCCTGTTTGTTCCTTGTAATTGCTGGGGATTTTTGACAGAAATTTGACTTCTGCTTTTCTGTTCCTGAAGTTCCAGTTGCTGTTCTTTCATGAGTAGCTGTCTCTCCCTTTCAATCAATTCCTGTTCACGAAGTGCAAATTCCCTTCTTTCCTTTGCTTCTTGCTCCTTGATTGCCTTTAAGCGATCTCGTTCGCGCCGTTCTTTTAATCTTAATTCCCTTTCTCTAAGTTCTTTTTCCTTGGCTTCTTCAAGTTGCTTCCTTTTAGCCTGTTCTTCTCTTTTTCTTTCGAACTCTGATTTTCTTAATTGCTCTTCTTTCAAATCAAGTAATCTTTGCTTTTCTCTCAATTCTTTCTCTTTAGCTTCTCTCGATTTCTGAATCCGTACAAGATCTGCTTTTTCTTCAGCTTCCTTCTTCAATTTTCTTTCCGAATTTTCTCGTTCCCTGACTTTTTGGTCTGTATCCGTTTTCAATTTCAAGTCTTTAAACTCATCCTCCAGAGTGTTTGCAAAGAAGTTATCGTTAAGCGAATCGTTCAAAGTCAAGTTAACTTCCTCAAATTTCCCGTTTGAATAATCATGTTGTAATTTGATCATCTTCTTGTTTAATGCATCGTCATAATCTTCGTCAATGGTTTGTCTATCCTTGGACCTTGGCGGAATTGCAAAATCTTTTGGCAAAGGAGTTGGAGGCTCCAATATCTTTCTTTCAGCTTGATTTATCTTAGCTTCTAATTCCTTCAGTCTTTCTTGTTTCAACTCCAGTTCAATATCGTATCCGTCTCTCTCTAAATCTTGCTCTTCAACAATAACCCACTTTTTAAAACCTTCAGCTAATTCAACTTCCATTATATAACTTTTACCAAAGGTTCGTCTTTTCAAATCATTTTCCTCATAGCCCAGTGACGCTAACCATGTCCAAATAAAATAATCGTCAATGGCTAGTCTGCCAATACTTGCCGAAAAAAAATCAGGTAAATGATTCTTTGATTCATGAGTTTTTGTCATAGTTTTTGACCAACCGTTACAAAATTCTTCTTGATCTTCATGTAAACACAAATTTTCTAATATGCGTCTACCTTCAGTGGAAAGTTTCTTGTTTATTTCACTGGAATCTTTGAATATCCTTTTGAGTAATAAATAATCCTCCCGATTTTTGAATAATGCTGAGTTGTCAAACTTGAGTGTTTTACCAACTTTGGAAATCAACTCAGCTGGGTTTCTACTTGGGTTGTTTACTTTTATTGTTATTAATGGCACATCCATCATGTTTTTCATGTTGTCCAGTTTAGAGGATGTAGATGCTGGTGGGTATTCGTTATTTCGCAACAATGACTGGAATGAACTTGGCAATTTGCTGATATCTCCATCCGGAGGCATAGCCTTCAAAAATGATAATAGCAAATGGAACATGGCATCACCGGCTGGAATCCACTCGTAAAGACCTCTTCCAAAAGAGGGTTCGCCAGCTGGTGCATTTCTGATAGGATTGAAGGCCCACAGACCACACATTCTACTCAATTTCTTTGCTGTCATCAAATTTCTTTTTGAATTGATAATGAATGCGACAAGCAAATCAAAAAAGTCGTAAACGATCGATGCATGGGCTCCTGAATTCAAACAGCTTGGCATAAACTCAAGAAAAGCCTTCTTAGGGTAACTTGCCTCTTCCTCCATCTTAACAAACTTGATATAGACTTTCCATCCTATGATGGCATTTCCAGGCAACCTACACCAAATGTATTTCAATGCTGCCATTAGCAAGTGAACATTTTCGGTTGATTTGATTACACGCTCGACAGTACTGTTGGGCATTGATTTGCCTTTTTTGGGCAAGATACGTTCCAAAAGACTTGCAAGCTGGCCTTCATCATCAATCTGATCAGGTCTGAAAGGAAGCATTAACAGCGGTAATTGCGCAGCTCTCTGCTTCAATTCACTTGTTAACGTGTGTATCACGTCCTTAATTTGTTTTCTTTCAAATGTGACATCTTCCATTGCCCTACTCTTATCATACTGTGCATCCGTCTTCCTTTTGTACGATTGCATTAATGTTTTGAGCTCCGTATTGGCATTAAAATCAGGACAATAAACGAAATCATCGCTATCGATTTCATTTTCCTTAGCCTTATATGTACCCATGATTACCCCCCTTCAAATATAGACAGTGGTATCAGTTCTTGAAAGTATCTAAAAGGGTATCAAATCAAAGGTTAATGCTATTATACCTGCTGAAGTGATCTATTATTTTCATGGAAGGATTTCAAAAAAAAATTTTATGCTCTTTCCCCTTTCAAGTTTTGATACTATAGAAACAATGATATTAGACGCCGAAAGTATAAGCGAACTTAAACGTAGCAAAACTGTGGGTATCATTGGGTTGGGAGATATGGGGCTTTTGTATGCCCGTCGATTTGCAGAGGCAGGTTGGTCCGTGTGTGGTTGTGACCGAGAAGAAAGATATGAAGAGTTGAAAGAATCAATTTCGTCTTTGCTACCTGATGTTGAGATATTGAAGAATGGGCATTATGTATCAAGAAGGTCGGACTACATTATTTACTCCGTGGAAGCGGAAAACATTGACAAAATTGTGTCAATCTACGGTCCGTCAACAAAAGTTGGATCAATAGTTGGAGGTCAGACCTCGTGTAAAAGTCCGGAAATAGCTGCTTTTGAGAAGCATTTGCCTTCAGACGTTGACATTGTGTCAGTTCACTCGCTTCATGGGCCAAGGGTTGACACTACTGGACAGCCTTTGGTATTGATCCAGCATAGAGCATCAGATCAGAGTTTCAACTTTGTTGAGTCATTAATGTCCTGTTTGAAATCCAAACATGTCTACTTAACGTATGAAGAGCACGATAGAATTACTGCAGACACGCAAGCAGTGACACATGCTGCCTTTCTTTCAATGGGTTCAGCATGGCATCATTGCCATCAGTACCCTTGGGAAACACCAAAATGGGTAGGTGGAATTGAAAATGCCAAAATCAGCATCTCAATGAGAATATATTCTAACAAATGGCATGTCTATGCGGGTCTTGCCATCACCAATCCTAGTGCACATAAACAAATAACGCAATACGCTCGGTCGTGTCAGGAATTGTTCACTCTGATAATCCAAAGTAGGACAGATGAATTGAGAGAAAGGGTGTTGTATGCAAAGCAAAAGGTATTTGGTCACTTAGCCAAGGACCATAAACTACTTCTTGATGATGATTTGCTTCAACAATATTCGCTAAGCAAGGTCCCCCCTGGCGGAATGCAACAAAATTCACATTTAGCCCTTTTATCCATTGTAGACTCATGGTGCCAACTGAATATTGTTCCATATGATCACATCATCTGCTCTACACCGCTTTTCAGAATATTCCTTGGTGTCTCCGAGTATTTGTTCTGTACACCGGGGTTGTTAGAAGAGTGTATCTCTGTTGCTGTGTCTGATATCACGTTCCGTCAAGACGACCTACAATTCATTATTTCTTCACAAGAGTGGGCCAATATTGTGTCCTACGGAGACTTCAAGCAGTACAAAAAGAGTTTTGAGTCTACCCAGCGTTTCTTCCAGCATATGTTTCCTGAAGCCATTAAGGTCGGTAACGAAATGATTAAGACGATTTTACAAAGAGTTAAAGAAAGAGAAGAAAGAGAAATCAGCAACTGATTAGATAGCCATAAAATTAGATTAAGCAGAGCCACTCATCTCTGATTTGCATTCTTATATTAGTACATAAATCTCTATAGCTTAAAAATTCAATATTTTTTCGCAGTGGTTCTGAATGATCCCAGCCGCCACCTGTCACAGACTATTCTTTGCATATACTTGGACACAGCAGCCAGCGAATACACAACATGGGTAATATTTTCAGTGGGCTTTTTAACAGGCTTTGGGGAGTAAACAAGGAGATCCGGATTCTTATTTTGGGGCTCGATGGTGCTGGTAAGACCACCATTCTTTACAAACTACAATTAGGTGAAGTGATCAAAACCAAACCTACGATTGGGTTCAATGTGGAGACGCTTCAATATAAGAACATTTCAATCAACATGTGGGATCTCGGTGGGCAGACCTCGATCAGGCCCTATTGGCGTTGTTACTATGCTAACACCGCAGCAGTTATTTTTGTTGTAGATTCCACCGACAAGGATAGACTAGAAACAGCAAAGCAAGAACTCCACACTATGTTAAACGAAGACGAACTAGTAGATAGTGCATTGCTAGTGTTTGCTAACAAACAGGATCAGCCAGGAGCTCTCAGTGCTGCAGAAGTCAGTAAGGCACTAGGACTAGTAGAGCTAAAGGATCGTAGCTGGTCTATTGTGGCCTCCAGTGCTATTAAGGGAGAAGGATTAACTGAGGGTCTTGACTGGTTGATTGACGTCATTAAGGATGAACAAATGTAACGATTTAAAGCCTGCCTTTTAAATCAGCAGAAGAAAACGAAAACAATTCTTTCTTCATTCGAGCCTATCATTCCATTACTGTCCCATTTTGCCCCTGCTAAGGCATTGTGCGTCGTCTTTTTCTCTGTATAACTATAACTATATATAAATACATATATTACTGAAGCAAATCTGATATCATATTATATTAAGTGCACTCAAAATGTTATACGCTCTTTGTTTCCAAGAGTTAACATATCCCTCTTTTGGTAGAATTGCAATCGAGCTGACATGTTTGGCCCATGTACACCCACGAGCACCCTAAGGTCATTGAGAAAGCTCCCTGCAGTGCTGCTGAGACATCGATGTTATTCTCAAGCTCAATTTCATATCGGTAAACCGAAAACTTATTCATCTACATTTTTTATGTCCTTAGGTCTATTGACAACATCGTCAATTCTATACTTATACAATGAACCACCACTTTTGAATGAATCAGCCAACATAGAAGGTTCACAAAAATTTGAAAAGAATGATTGGGCTAGCAAACCAAATTCTCAACCACACAATACATTGAAGCCAGATCCCAGCCAACCAACTTTCGAACTCGGTCTTTACACTGCATCGCAGGAAGAAAGCAGATTACAAAAAGAAACCCATCGGAATAAACAAACAAGCCGAAGATATCTTGGTTGGACTTTTCGTGTTGGTTATTTTGTTTTGGACTACATTTATGAACCACTTTTGACTTTTGGTAGATTCTTAGAACTCTCTACTCTATTCTTGCCAGTTGCGCTCAGTTATCCAATTGTATTCTTTGGGAAAACTAAAAATGGCTCCAGATCTGGTGCTAAGTTATGGTATAGATTATTAAGAATTGCAGCAGAACTAGCTGGCGCCTCATTTATCAAACTTGGCCAATGGGCTGCTTCAAGAACAGATATTTTTTCAAAGGTAATGTGCGATGAGTTATCAAATTTACATTCAAATGCTAAGAAACATTCTTTTGAAGCAACAAGAACAACTTTAAAAAAAACATTTAAAGGTAAAGAACTTGAAGAGGTGTTTGATGAATTTCCAGAAGAACCTGTTGGTTGCGGTGCAATTGCTCAGGTATATTTGGCTAAGTTGAACAAGAAGCTGATTCCAGATTCTCATATTTCAGATCATGATTCATTAGTTGCAGTTAAAGTTGTACATCCAAATGTTGAAAAGACAATCGAGAGAGACCTTAAAATTATGAGGTTTTTTGCTGATACGATAGATTTAATACCAACTATGGAATGGTTAAGTTTACCACAAGAAGTGGATCAATTTGCTTTATTTATGAATCTTCAATTGGATTTGAGAATTGAAAGCTATAACCTAACAAAATTCATCGAAAAGTTTCCTAATGTAAATGAAATTAAATTCCCAAAAGCGTTATTTAGCTCAAGAAAAGTTTTAATAGAGGAAAGAATTTATGGTATTAGTATGAACAAAATTTTAGAACTAAAAGAATCACAAAGCACAAAAATGTTGAAACAAATCAGTGATAAGTTGATTGACTCCTTCTTGAAAATGTTAATTTTAGACAACTTTATTCATGCGGATTTGCACCCAGGTAACATATTTGTTAGATTTGTTAAAGCAGAGGGAAACCAGATCAATGAGCAAGCGGCTGACGAACTAACAACAAAATTAAATAAGCTAGATTCAGAAGGTTTACAAACTAATTTAGAATCATTGTGTAGCGATGGATACCACCCTCAACTTTGCTTTATTGATGCAGGCTTGGTTACAGAGTTAGACGACAAAAACAGATTCAATTTTATCTCACTTTTCAATGCGCTTGCACAATTCGATGGATATAGAGCGGGTGAGTTAATGATAGAAAGATCAAAAACTCCTGATACGGCCATTAATGAAGAAGTGTTCAAGCTTCGAGTAGAAAGATTGGTGGACAGAGTAAAGGAGCGGACCTTTACTTTAGGTGCTGTTTCAATTGGTGACTTGCTTGATCAAATGCTAGGCATGGTTCGTGGACATCATGTGCGAATGGAAGGAGATTTTGTTAGTGTTGTTGTTGCAATTTTGATTTTGGAGGGAATATGTAGACAATTAGATCCCAATATAGATTTATTTGCAAGGTGGGTATTTGCATGGACTATTGGTTTTCCAACAATGCAATTTTAACATTTTTCATGCAAAAATAAGATTCATTTAATGATATCAATAGTCATTTTTATTTTTTCTCTATCATCTTTAAGCATCTAATACTAACTAGTTTTGTCATTTGAACAGATCAATTCCTATTTTACGAAAAATCAGTTTTGAGGAGGGTAAATTGATTTTCCAAAATTCTGATAAACTATCAATGTTAAAAGTTTGGTTGACTTTTGAAGTGAGGCAATTCATTACCGCTTCGTCTCATGACGTTTACAAATTAGTTAAATCTGATGGATTGTGCCCTAATTACTGATTTTCGGATCATTCAGAATAGGGAAAGAGTTATGTAGTGACAACTGAACGTATTAGGCCAAAATTAATTCTACAGTAATTAATATTTAATTGTATAAACGTTTATGAGTAAAGAAAGATATGTATGTATTCGTTTTCAAATTAAAGAAAAAGCAAAGCAAAAGATTATTTCCTTTGAATTTACATGGTTCTTACATTTGGTAACTTCTCTGGTGATAAATCGCCTAAATTGGTAGCGCTCTTCACCACCTTGTATTGATCTAATAATTTGAAGTATTTATCAAACAAGAAGGCGGAATCTAATGGACCACCTTTTGCTTCAGGGTGAAATTGGACAGAAAAGATAGGTCTTTCCTTATGCATCATACCTTCATTTGACAGATCGTTCAAATTAATAAAATACTCTTTATAATCAGATGGTAGAGTAGTTGCATCAACGGCGTAACCATGATTTTGAGAAGTGATATGACAATGACCCGTGCTAACATCAAGAGTTGGAATGTTATGCGCTCTGTTACCATATTTCAATTTCAAAGTCTTGGCACCTGCGGCAAGTGAAAGTAATTGATGGCCCATACAGATACCCATAATTGGCAAATCTGGCTGTTCTTTAATCAAGATCTTTAAATTTTCAACAGTTTTACTACAGTGTATTGGATCACCGGGACCATTAGAGATAAAAACACCATCGAATTGACCTGCAACTTTTTGAATTGGGTAGTTGTATGGAACAACGGTAACATTAGCACCTCTAGACACAAGACATCTGATAATGTTTTCTTTTGCACCACAGTCGACAACAAGAACATTATGCTTTGGGTTCAAAGCTGGAACATGATATGGTTTTTTTGTGGTAACGACTGCAACCATGTTATCTTTGCCAGGATCATAAAACTCGCTTGGTGCGGTATCATTGCCGACGGAAAGTCTTGCTAAACTTGAACCTTGTTCTCTTAAGTAGGTAACTAGTTCTCTGGTATCAACACCGGTAATACCAGCAACACCTTCTCTCTTACACCACTCACCCAGTGATTCAACGGCGGTCCAGTGGGAATATTCCAGTGCGACATCAGTGACAACAATACCAACACATTGAATGTGAGGAGATTCAAAGTACTTCAATAGTTTGTATTGATCCAAAGCAGTTGCAGAAGGCACACCATAGTTACCAATTAAAGGTTGTGTGAAGCAAATAATTTGACCTTTGTAAGAAGGATCAGTCATTGACTCTGGGTAACCAACAAGAGAAGTTGTGAAAACAGCTTCACCAGAAACAGACTTTTCAGCACCAAATGATAAACCATTGAAAACAGGTCCGTTCTTCAGTGTAAGCTTTGCAGGTTCTAGGAACTTTGAAGAAGTTGAGGCAAATCTACTAGCAGACTTTGTAAACTGCTTACCCAAATTAGATTTGAAATAGTTGAATGCAAGCATCTTATGGAAAGAAATAATTACAAAATTAAGGTTGCTTGGAAAGAAAGAAGGTGTTACTTCAAAGGCGGGAAAAAGTTTTCATTTATAACTATACAGGATTATTCGTTCATTGACTCATATTTAGCGCGCTCACTAAAATTACCTAAACAGGTAAGCGCGCTTAGTGATCTCATGATCGTTTCTTTTTTCAAGCCGTTGAGCTTGTCAAGTGATTCAACAGTTAAGTTTTTAGTTTTTTGCAATTGGAACTTTTACAAAGGGGTGTTTAAAGTTGTAAACTGACTTAAAAGCACATTTATATTTGAATACTAATTGGTGCTTACGAAAAATTGATTTGATGTTGTATGCTGAACGCATCTATATATGAGACAAAATTGCTAGGCTTTCGTTAATTCCTTGAATGTATGATCTTGAAAATTCTGAAGGTGTAGTTTGAAAGCATATTTTTAACTTGTCCGATATCGTTTCTTGTATCCTGGTTTGAAATAAATTTTCTTGTAACATATGAGCGGATTTACGTCATAAAATGCGCCACATAAACGTTGAAAAATAGTGGCGCAGCATTTCAAAAACGGTTCCTCAAAAAGGATAATAACATACGCTACTCTTCTAAGAACGTGCCAGATTATTAAATAAATCATTGAAATTTAAATCCACTTATTCATTATAGCTTTCAGTGAAGGTTGCTACTAGATATGAAGTTTGGGCACACATTTTTGGCACATCAAGTACCAGAATGGCAATATCATTACCTCGATTATAAGAAACTCAAGCAGGTTATTAAGAAAATCACACTAAGGCAAATCGAGCTGAATAATGTTTCAATTGAAGACGATGAAGTTATGAAAACGGATCTTGGACAATTTTTTTTTGTGCTGGATGACAATCTCAGCAAAGTTGATGATTTTTACAGTAAGAAGTTCATTCAGTATGAGACAAGGTTAAAAAAGGTAACAACGGTTTTGCCCAATGCTTTGGAGGCGGTTAACGAAGAAGATGTTGATGACATTATTTCAGTTTTGCTTGAATCAAGGAATTGCCTCCGTAATTTAAAATGGTATGGTGAGTTAAATAAAAGGGGGTTTGTGAAGATATTGAAAAAATTAGATAAGAAACTAGGTACAAACAAGCAAGAAGTATACTTGAAATCACAAGTGTTCACGTCATCATTTGCTGACGACGCCAAGATCGTGCAATTGTTGAGTACTGTCAATAACCTTCTCAGTGAATTAACCAATTATACTACTGACTCCTATTTTTTGGTCAATAGCTCTAAACTAGCACCTCCTACTTCAACATTTTTGCAGCGTAAGTTGACCAACACTGGCAAATTGTCTGCAACAGTGAATTATTCAAGCTCTATCAAAGATGATGATGTTGTTGAATTGGAGAATTTATTGACTGAGAACTTCATGTCTCCAGTCATGGCTCCGCTAAAACTACTACTATTGCTTTTAAACAATGCGGCTATGAGCCTAAGCTACAAGTGCATCGATAAACTACTTCAAATAATTCCAGGTTTGTGTGATAACGCAGATGTTACCAACAAAAATTTTTTCCATCATCATGTCATTTCACTGGGAAAGCAACTTGCAAATCAGAATGGTGCACATTCATTAGAGAATTCAAAGGGTCTTTTATACATACTTGAAACATTACCTACTCACTTAAAGTTTGGGGTGCTTCAAAAAGATAACTATAAAAGAACTCCCCTTCATTATGCAGCCCAGTACGGAATGGCACCAGTTACATCTACTATTATTCATTTTTTGAAGATTTGGAATTTATATAATGAATCAATTTCAGTTGATGATGTTGATATCTGGGGTGATTCTGAAGGGCTGACTCCGCTACATTTGGCAGTGTTTGGTAAACATGTGAAGACTACTCAGGTTCTTATTGATGCCATGAATACCAAACTTTCTTCTCCTTATATATTACATGTTGCAACTAGATTGAACTGTTCGGACTTATTAAGCATTATTTTGAAATCTCCTGGTATTGAAATAAATTTGACGGATAAAAGTTTAAGCAATGAAACTGCCCTATACATTGCATGCAAATTGAACTTAAAAGAAAGTGTTGAGTGTTTGCTAAAATATGATGCTAGTCTTGAAATTGCAGAAACAACTTTTGGTTGGACCCCTATATTTGTTGCCGCTGCTGATGGTTACAAAGAAATTACTGAGTTGCTAGTTAAAAAAGATGCAAACTACCTTACAAAAGATAAAAATGGCTGGACACCTCGTGAGCATGCAGCATTACGAGGTCATATTGGCATCATTGAAATGCTAACGCCTCCTAATTATAACGCATTTGACGATTTGGAAAACAATGTGAAACCTGCTATTTCTCCCATGGTTTCTCCAAATTTGACTCCTCAGCCTCATCTATCAAGCCACAATAACGTAGCTAATGAGTTGGGAAACAAATATTTGAAAGAAAACGAGTCCATACTTTTGATTACCATTGGTACCACAGATATTAGAAATAACACACCAGCATTGGAACTTTCTAGTGTGCCTATACCAACACTTCATAGCACGGAACTGGACTCTGCCTTGACATTAGTTATAAAAGCGAAGAATTTACCTGGCCAACCAGAAGCTTCGCTTGCGTTGCCACTAGATGATAATCACGGGATTGCTAGTGATCCAATAAGATTTGACGTTGTGGATCAGGACCCGGAAGACACTATTATCTATTTTGATATTGTTCCTACATTTGAATTAGATCATAACAATGCTCAAAATCGAAAAATATTGGGCCGTGGTGTTGCTAAATTGTGTGACTTATACACTGTTGTTGGTCCACAAAAAAGGTCTTTATTCAATTGCGTTAGAGTTCCAATCTTGGAAACAAATTCTTTGGAAATTCTAGGTCACATCAAATTTGAATTTATTTGTGTCAAGTCTTTTGAGAGAATTGGCAAGATTCCTGAGAAAGCGGATAAGTTTTGGAAAGCGATGGAAACACCAAAGGTGATTGGACATCGGGGCAATGGTATGAATAGGAATAGTATAAAGTCACTCCAGATAGGTGAAAATACTATTGATTCGTTTGTCGCAGCCGCTTCTTTTGGTGCTGAATATGTCGAATTTGATGTTCAGCTTACAAAAGACAATATACCTGTTATTTACCATGATTTTATTGTTGCCGAAACAGGTATGGATATTCCAATGCATGAGTTAACTTTGGAACAATTTTTGCATTTGAGTGAAATGTCGCAATCAAAGAAAAGAAATAAATCTGACGCTAAGAAATTCAAAGATGACTCTTACATTCCATCTTCAGTCCGCAGTAACACACATTCAATTATTGATGGGAACGATGGTCTTGAAACACTTTTACATGAATTCAATCCCTCTCAAGAAAGAATGAAACTCACAAAAACTTGGAAGGAAAAGGAGTTCAAAGCTAATACCAGAGGAGCATTTATAGCCTCTGCTTTCACCACACTTGAAGATTTGTTTAAAAAAATTCCGAAAAAGACTGGGTTCAATATTGAGCTGAAGTATCCGATGCTTGATGAATCACAGCTGGATGATATAGGACAAGTTACATACGAAATGAACCACTTCTGCGACACTATTTTAGAAATGGTTTACGAAAAGTACGAGGGAAGGGACGTAATATTTTCCTCTTTTCATCCAGACATTTGTATGATGATGAAAATGAAACAGCCATCGTTCCCTGTTTTGTTTCTAACTGAAGCTGGTACCACATTCATGGCTGACATCAGAGCCAGTTCCCTTCAGAATGCTGTTAGATTTGCCAAGACATGGAAACTATTTGGCATTGTTTCTGAAAGCACGCCAATAGTTAGTTGCCCTAGACTCGTCCGGGTTGTCAAGGAAAGTGGTCTTGCTTGCTTCACATATGGTGTGGCCAATAATAATCCTCAAAATTCAAAACTAGAAATTGCTGCTGGCGTCAACGCTGTTATTGTTGACAGTGTTCTTGCTGTAAAAAATGGATTAACTTTGCCTTGACTATTAACGCATTATATATTATTAAATTCAATATTTCTTATCAATGCTCTTCGGAGTTCGGAGATGGAAAAAGTGGCGCAGTAATTTTTGTATAATGCCATTGCTTCCTCAGCCACTAATCGTGCCCTATATCAATTAGGGGGGCCATGTTCGTTTCGTTGCCACCCACTTGTTCCACACTTCTTTCTTATTAAAAAACAAAATGTCTTCAGTTAAAGTTTCAGGTATTCCATCCAGCGTCACAGATGAAAAGATCAAAGAATTCTTCACTTTCTGTGGTAAGATTGAAGGTCTTAAGGTGCTTTCGAACAACGAGAAAACCAAAGCCGTTTCAGTTGAATTTGCCAGTCCACATGCAGTGAGTACTGCATTGTTGTTAAACGGTGCTGAGTTGGGCGGTTCAGTAATTGAAGTTACCGGTGACGAACCAGCTAAAGATTCGCATTCCAAGGACGATTCGGATTACTCTGAAAATCAAGAAAACGATATCCCACAAGAGGACAAACCAAAATCTACAATTTTTGCAGAATATTTGGCTGCTGGATACAAACTCAGTGATCAACTGGTCAACAAGGCCGTCTCCTTTGACAAGGACAACGGTATCTCTGCCAGATTCAAGAAATTTCTTTCTGATTTGGACACCAGGTACAATCTCCACCAAAAGAATGAACAACTTAAAACAGGTACCGATACTAACCTGAAAAAAATCCACGAACAAGCCAATGCTAGCTTCCAGTTAGACAAGAAGTTGGAACAAAGTAGAAGAACTTGGGATTCCTATGTTGATTGGTTTAAGAATGATAAGTATGGCTCTAAGGTACATGACTTTTACACTAAAACTGCGTCCGACGTTCAAGAAGTTCACAATGAAGCCAAGAGACTCGCTGGGTGGACCGACAAATCTTCGGCTACTGTAGTTGACCAGTCAAAAAACAATGCCGCCCCACCTCCCCCATATTTCAGCTCCATTGCTCCAAATAGCGATACTGTTTCTGCTGCTGCCACTGTTCCTTTTGAAGCAGAAAAGAAGTGAGTATTTTATATTATTGTTTAGGGTATTTTGTTGCTAAAAAATTAACGATTTATTTCAATTGCAATAAATAATCTTTTCTTTAGTACATAGATTGTATAGTTAGTCTTATAAACGAGTTCTGAAGGCGTTTTGTGCTGTCGAACAAGCGCACGAAACTTCAGGATTTGGTCTTGTGGAGCATCGGCAAGAACCTGAACAACGGCAAGCACTGCTAGCCGTGGAAGCTTTGCCTTTGCAGCTTCCACGACCACATTGTGATCCAGATTGACTTTGGCTACTAGACTCTTGGCAGCAGCTACCGGTACTCTTTTGTCCGCCACAACAAGACATTTTAATGTAATATCAAAGAAAGGATCTAATCGAACAAAGTGATGCTCAAAGCATAGTGGCGCGTGCCTTATCAAGATTTTTGAATGTGGCTAGTGCAACGGGCAGTGCAACGCGGGCCCCCAAAATGGCTGGGGGTATTTTCCATATTGTGGACAACACATATTGTTCTCTTTATCAATTGAACAATTACACGTATGTCTACTTCTAAGAAGACTGGTGCAGCCAATAAGGCAAAAGCCAAACCAAACGCAAGTAAGAAATCTATTTTTGGCAAAGCTTCAGCCGACTTTAAAAAGGCTTTAGTTGACCCTTTCAAAAGCACAAAGGCTGCAAAGCCAGTTGCTGCGAATCCAGTAGAAACCGAAGTGTCCAATGACATTGCAAAGGCATTGAAAGCACAAAAGAAAGCTGCTGCTGCTGCTGCCGAAAATGAAGAAGAAGAAATTGCTGTAAACAACACAGATGAAAACGTGGGCGAAACCGTTCCAAAGAAAGATTCCGGTATTGTTGACGAAGAAGAAGGCGAAGAAGTACCATTAACGGAAGTCACTGGTGCCACTGAAGTTGCTGATGAGCCATTGGAATTGGATAATGTAGATGCAGGTGAGAAACCTTTGAATGACGTTCGTATTTCAAAAAAAAGCCCGTTAGCTGAAGAAGCTGAGGATGAGGAACCTCTTGGTGAAGTTGAAGAAGATAAACTTGTTAGCAATGGTACAGAAGAAGAAGAAGAAGAAGAACCTTTGGCTAATATTGCTAAAGAAGACTTCAAAGTTGAGCCTGTTGCAGAGAAATTTGCCGTCAGTGACAAGGAGACTGCCGCCAAAGAAATTGCAGAGAACGATGTCGCTGCCGAATTAAAAAATGTTGAAGTTGCTCCAGCTGCCACAAAAGAAGTGGAAATTCCTGAGGACATCAAATCTAAACCAAAATTGCTCGGAAAGTATAAAGAGAATTTAACTATTGCATCACAAGTTTTGAACAAAAACAGAGTTGTTAATACTAGTAGAAAAATTGATCTTGGTGCAGGTTTAATTTTGACTGAAGAACAAATCTATGAATTGGCAAAGAAGAAGCTTGAGCCAGTGATGGCTCAAATTGACAGCAAAGTCTCTGATAATCTCAAGAGAGATGCTGAAAACGCTGCTAAAGTTGAGGAGGGTATCCGTGTCAGAGATGAAGCTGCTGTGGCTCGTCAACTAGCTGCTTACAAAGCTGTTGTTGACACCAAAACTGAAGAGTTGAAAGTCAAGCACCAAAGCGAGCTTGATGCTTTAGTCAAAAAACACGACGATTACAAAAAAGAGTCCGAAGAATACGTTGAAAAACATACCGTCGGTATTGAAACTGACAAAACTAATGCTGAAGCTGCTGAGGAGGAGGCAATTGTCACACACGGGAAGAGAAAGGAAGATTTCGCTGCTGAAATGGCACAACTGAAGGAAGACAAAACTCAAGGTCTCGAAGATGCCAAGAGCAAGCAAATTGAAGAAACAGAGTTAGCTAGCAACTTTGAAACAGAAGGTGATGAACTTAATTCCAAAGCAGAAGAGCTTGAAAAGGAGGTTGCTGCTAAAAAATTAGAATTGGAAGAAAAACTTAAACATGTTGAAGCACTCATTCAATCTAAGACTGAAAAGAAGAATGCCCTTCTCAGCTCAACAAATCAAAGAAAGGTTTCTGATAGGTCTTATGGAATTATTGATGCTAAACATGCACTCCTACTTGCTAATGTCGGTGTTTTAACTAACCACGTTGGTGCTTTGAAAGGAAGAGTTAGTGCTCATGATACCAAGATAAACCATTTGAAGACAGAAGCAAAGGACGCCCTGCTTTCTAAGAAGTCAAGTGCTGTTGAAGCAAAGACCAATTGGGAAGAAGAGTTAAAGCAAGTAAGGCTGGAGGAAGCTCAGAAGCAAGAAAGGCTGAGAATCGCTGCTGAAGAAGAAAGAAAGAGAGTTGAAGAAGAAAAACGCGAGGAAGAAGCCAGACTAGCTAAGGAGAAGGAAGAGGAAGAAGCTAGAATTGCTAAAGAAAAAGAAGAAGAAGAAGCTAGATTAGCTAAGGAAAAAGAAGAAAAAGAAGCTCTTATTGCACAAAAGAAGGAAGACGATCGTCTAGCCGCTGAGAAAAAGAGGAAAGAAGAAGAGGAAGAAATTGCTCTTTATACTGCCGATATTGAAAGATCGAAAAAGCTGAAAGCTTTAGCTGACCAAAAATTGCAAGCAGAAAGAGAAGTTGAAGAGAAGCAACGTGCACTGGCTGCTGCTTCTGAAAAAAAAGTTGAGGCAGAAAAGAAAGCCGAACAATCAAAGAAGTCCTCAATTGGACTGGGTGCTGGTGCTGCCGGTTTAGGTGCAGGTGTTGGCGCAATTGTTGGAAGCACTCTTTCCAACTCTGCAGATCTTGCATCCGCAACCGTTACATCTGCAGGTAATGTAGGTTCGTCTGCTTTTAATGCCATCGGTAACAATGCTTCAAGATCTGTTAAACCGGTGACCACTTCAGCTGTAGAAACCAGTGGATCCGCCGGTACTACGATTACTTCCAAATCTGCACAACCAAATCCATTCTACACAGGTGACTTCAATGACAATGATGACCTGCCTTCAACAATTGCAGAAGAAGCTCACGAAGAAGCACATGAAGCGGAAGAAAACCAAAGCCATACCCCAGTTAATTTTGCTGAAAGTGAGCAAAATGCTTCTGAGCCACACGAAGAGCAGTATTCTCCTCTTCCATCAGGCACAACTACTTCTAGTGCTCCTGTTCCTACTACCCCAAACAGAAGAACTTCAATGGTTGATGAAGCTCTGGCCAATATGACAGAAGCTGAAATAAAAAAAATGAACACCCCATTAAAGGATTTGTACACAAAAGATAAATCTGTTGCAACCTCCTCAACCCCTACTAATCTTTCAAGGTCAAACTCATTGAGCAAATCCAAATCAAGATCAAGATCTGGGTCCTTGAGTATTTTTAAGAGAAACAAGTCTAGAAACAATTCACTAAAGCAATCTGCTTCAGATGCTGCAGCGGCGGCTGTTGCAACCAAGAAGGCCGCCACTCTTGACAAAACTACTTCCAATAAGGACACAAATCTTGCTAAAGATTATGTTTCTAAAGATGTTCCTTCCAGTGAAACCAAGGCTGTTACTTTAAAAGAAGACGTTAAGCCTGTCCAGGAAAAAGAGTCTTTGCCAGTTGAGGTGAAGCCTAAATCTGTTATTGATGTTGGGGCAACGCAATCTATTGGTGAAGCCAGAAAGGTGGCCATTGATTCCAACACTGGAGTTCCTGAAAAGATTGTCAGCAAAGCTACTTCTGAAGAAGATTCACTTTCAGAACCATCTGACACCAAGCCATTTTTCACTGAAACCATTGGTCCTGGCGCTACTAGCGTTGCTGCTGTTGCTGCGGTTCCTATCATCAAGACTAATGCTCCAGCGTCTCAGTCTAATGCTGACGCCAATGATAACTACGTTGAAGTTTCAACATTGGAAACTGTTGATTCTGCTGAGTACCATGCCCACAAAGATGATCCTGACTACATGATCCTTAAGAAGGCTTGATCGTTTACACGTTTATTTTATTGTTTTGAATTATTTAATTTTATTGTGAAGAACCTGTTTTAATCATGATAAAAGCGAAAATTGTAGTATCTTTTATTAAATAACACTTCTTTTTCTTTAAACCTTTTAAAAACAAAGAAAAAAAATAAAGTATGAGTTAAGTGGAATATTATTCAAAGGGCTAATTATTTGTAGGCGAAACCCTTCTTTTCGAAAGACCAAGAATCATCTCTTAATCTACCTCTCAAGACTGGAACTTCAGAGCCCGGAACGTATACATCTTCAAACAAAATGTCCATTTTGGCTTCAGGTGGAGGAGAAGCATCAGCCTTCTTAACTTGTTCATCAACATACTTTCTAGCAGATTTGTCGAAGGCCTTGATTTCTTCTTCAGTTGCAATTTGGTAGTCCAAAAGGTGGGCCTTCAAACCGGCAATTGGATCATTCTTAGATCTCATGTTTTGAACTTCTTCTCTAGTTCTGTAAGTAGTACCTGGGTCAGACATTGAGTGACCACCATATCTATAAGTTTCAAATTCAACAACCAAAGGACCGTTGTCATTAGCAGTCCAATCCTTAGCGAATTTGGCAGCTTGATAAACGGCCAGGATGTCCATACCGTTGACCTTCAAACCAGGGATGTATTGACCTCTCTTGTAGTATTCAGTCATAGCAGATGATCTAGAAGCAGCAGTACCCATACCATATTTGTTATTTTCACAGGTAAAGATACATGGTAAATTCCAAAGCTTGGCCATGTTGTAGGCTTCGAAAACTTGACCTTGGTTTGCAGCACCGTCACCGTAAAGAGCCCAAGTACACTTGCCATTCTCCTTGTATTGGTGAGCAAAGGCCAAACCTGCACCTAGTGGAACTTGTGCACCAACAATACCGTTACCACCATAAAAACCGTTGGTGTACATGTGCATGGAACCACCCTTACCATAGGAAACACCTGATCTTCTACCCATCAACTCGGCAAGACATTCTTCAACGGAAGCACCTCTCATAAACGTGAAACCGTGACATCTGTAAGAAGTAATGATGTCGTCTTGTGGAGTGATGGCGTTTTCGATACCGACGGCAATTGCCTCCTGACCAACAGACAAATGACAAAAACCTCTGATCTTCTTGGCTTTGTAAAGTGCATCGGCGGCCATTTCCATTCTTCTGATAATCACCATATCCTTGTACATTTGTAATAAGGTACCTTTTTCAGTTTCGTAAGAAAGGGTTGGTGGCTCCAGCATATACGATTCGAAGGAGTATTCTGGTAAATCAATTGAAACAACCTGTAAAAATCAATATTTAAATGTTAGTATCGAAACACTGATTAATGCAGAAATAGTGTTCTAATTCGTTTAACTATCCCTTGCCTTTGTTAACATATATATATGCTGAACCCGAAAGTAAATTTTTGTAAATACATACATCATGAGAGTTTGGGAAGTCTGGCTTCTTAATGTTGGATGATGCTTGTGTTGCAAGGGTTCTGAAAACCCTTGGTACAGGTCTTGCAATTGAAGATCTAGCAAGACGACTCAACATTTTATTATCCGTATATTAAAAGAACAGTGTAGGCGAACGAATGAGGGGGTCTTTAGAAGCACTTTCTCAACATAGTGAGAAAGTGAAAAAAATCGGAAGAGAATTGACCGTTCGCGAGGCTTACGTAAGTAAGCTTCGCATTTTATATATTACGTAATTTTCACGTGATCTATGTTCAGTATATATGTTGTTGTGAAAAAATTAATTGTTGCCCTGCTGAGCTTTTTTGCAAAAAAGCTCAACTTTTTTGTTTTCTCTCTTCTTCTTCCTTTATTCACATATTTAATTAGAGGATAGTACATCAGATAAGCTATCTAGACTGATAGTTACCCTGTTAATAGACACTAGAAAGGACAAGACAAACATAAGATTATGACCGACGATGTTGGAATGTACAAATATGAGGAAATGTCAAGTAAGGTTCTCAAAAGTGACAGAAGGCTTTTAGATGATAAATCATCAACTGAACATGTGGATACCAATCCTCAGTCCATAAAAGGTAAAATATCCTCTGTGGATTTTGGGTCTCGAGTAAGTCATGATCGGTCTGAAAATGAAGCAGAAAATGCTAAGAAGGAAGTGGAAAATTTTGAACGAAAGCAAATACAGCAGCGTGAAAAGCCAAAGAGGAAATCACAACATGGGAAAACTGTTTTAGACACCAAGATTCAGGGAATAGACTATGTACCAACGACCGAATCTAATTTACATGTCTATTCTCAAATTTTGAATTGGTGTTCATCTCAGTTGGATAACGATGTGCCAGCTGAGGTAACAAACTCACTTGCTGATATCATCATCGAGATACTCAAGACTGACGAAGCCAATAATTTAAGCAAGAAAAAAGATGTTGAAGACACCATTAATATGCCATTATCGGATTCTTCCTTCATTCAGATTTACGATTTAGTGAAGGAGATATCAGATTATAGAGAAAGAAAAGATGACGATAGCAATGGTGTAGGTATTGTTCTTGAATCTGAGGATGAAGATGAAGAGGACAATAATTCTGCTAGTGAAGATGATGATAGCAGAGGACCGAACGATAGTGAGCTTGATGAAATTACACTTGTGAACCAGGAGGTTATAGATGCTAATGACATTGTCGATTTAATCAACTCTGAAGAACCAAAACAATATTTGAACATAAATGAACTCAACAGAATTTGGTTAGCAGGTCAACTGCAACAAAACAATCTGAATTTAGATTCCATCAAACAAGAGCATTTAATAGATGTTATACTGAAAGGATTAGAAAATCTGGAAAACAAAATTATTCAGATCAAAGACTTAGAGGATACATTTTCAAATATAACTGAACTAGAAAATGGCGATTTGTTCACATTGTTAATGAAAAACCATAGTAAGGTGCATTATGGAATCAAGCTATCCGAAGCAAAAACAGAAATTCAATTTCAAAACCTTTTTGAGGAAATGGCAAACAAGGGACTAAAATCATTAGTCAATGAATATAAGGGCAAAAGAGAAAGAGACGTTGATGAATCTGAGGATAGTAATGGGGTCAATAAGAAGCAAAAGATATCGGATATATCAACTTCTATTGAAATCGATCACCCAAAGTACATTGATATCAATAACTTAAAATTCACGCAAGGCTCACGACTGATGACAACATCAACTTTTCAGTTGCCAGATGGGTCATTCAAAAGGACGCGTCGTAGCTGGGAGGAAATTCACATACCACCACCGAATAAAGCTCCTCTTGGCGCTGATGAACGATTAGTGGAGATTTCAGAGCTGCCAAAATGGGCACAAGATGCATTTCCAGTAGGAGAAACTAAGACTTTGAATAGAATTCAGAGTAAGGTGTACCCTGCTGCTTTCAATGATGATGGTAACATTTTAATGTGTGCCCCTACTGGTGCTGGTAAAACCAACGTTGCAATGCTCACTATTTTAAGAACATTATCAAAATTCAAAAATTCGAATGGCTCTTTCAAGCTCAATGATTTCAAAATCGTTTTTATTGCTCCATTGAAAGCATTGGTTCAAGAACAAGTTAGGGAATTTGACAGGAGATTGAGTAGGTTCGGCATTACTGTGAATGAGTTGACAGGTGATTCGAATTTAACAAAATATCAGATTGCTAATACACAAATACTAGTTACTACTCCTGAAAAATGGGATGTCATCACTAGAAAAAATAATGACGCATCATATATTCAGTTAGTTGATCTTATTATTATTGATGAAATTCATCTTCTACATGACGAAAGGGGTCCAGTCATTGAAAGTATAGTTGCTAGAGCGACACAAAGTGAAAAGAAGACAAGTAGTAATCATGTCAGATTTGTGGGTTTATCTGCTACTTTACCAAATTATAAAGATGTTGCTCAGTTTTTGAATGTTGATCAAAACAAGAATATGTTCTACTTTGATTCAACTTACAGGCCTTGTCCACTAGCTCAGCAGTTTATTGGAATCACTGAAAAGAAGGCTTTCAAGAAATATGAAGCTATGAACGAAGTTTGTTATGAAAAAGTTACTGAAAACATAAAGAATGGACACCAGGTAATTATTTTTGTTCATTCCAGGAAGGAAACAGAGAAAACAGCTAAATGGATTGCTGATAAAATTTTAGAGAACGATCAATTAAAGGATCTAATGAATTTTTCGTTAGGGGTCAAGGAAATTTTGAAGTCCGAAAGTGAAAATGCAAATAATAAAGGATTAAAGCAAATTTTACAAATGGGTATCGGTATTCATCATGCTGGTATGACCAAAGAAGATAGGTCAACTTCAGAAGATTTATTTGCAGAAGGTCACGTCAAGGTGCTAGTTTCTACTGCAACTTTAGCTTGGGGTGTCAATTTACCAGCACATACAGTTATCATTAAAGGTACAAGTGTATATTCACCAGAAAAGGGTACTTGGGTGGATTTATCTCCGCAAGATGTTTTACAAATGCTAGGCAGGGCAGGTCGGCCACGTTATGACACACACGGTGAAGGTATCATCATCACTGACCAGAATGAAGTTAAGTACTATCTTGCAATTTTGAATCAACATTTGCCAATTGAATCTCAAATGTATTCGCAATTGGCTGATAGTATTAATGCTGAAATTGTTTCAGGATCAATAAAGTCCCTTGAAGATTGTGTAAATTGGATGGAGTACACTTATCTATATGTTCGTATGCTACACTCGAGATCTATGTACAATGTAGGATCTGAATATGATAATGATCCCAAACTTGTCAGAAGGAGAAGAGATTTATCATACTCAGCCATTGTTACATTAGCAAAAAATGGATTAGTAAGATATAATTATAAAAAAGATTCAATAGTTTCTACTAATCTAGGAAAAGTTGCATCATATTATTATATTAGTTATTCAAGCATCAATAATTACGATAAACAGTTGAAACCTTATTTCAGTGAAATTGAACTCTTTAGAATTTTTGCAAGCAGTGAAGAATTCAAATATATACCTGTTAGAAGAGAAGAGAAAATTGAATTGCAAAAGCTGTTGGAAACGGCGCCAATCCCTGTTAATGAGTCTGTTGAAGATCCCCTTGCTAAAATCAACGTTTTACTGCAATCCTACATCTCTAAGTTGAAATTGGACGGTTTTGCGCTAATGGCGGACATGATTTATGTTATTCAATCTGCCGGTAGATTATTTAGAGCCATGTACGATTTGGCACTTAGAAAAAAATGGTCTAGACTTTCTTTGAAACTGTTAAACATCAGCAAAATGATTGAGAAAAGATTGTGGTTAACTAGCTCGCCTCTAAGGCAATTTCCTGATGTTCCTCGTGATATTGTACAGGTTACTGAGAGATCGATAACTCCTTGGAAATATTACTTAGCTTTGAAGGAACCTGGGCTAGTAATTCAAGCACTTAAAGCTGCAAAATTTGGTAACTTAGGATGGCAAATTTTACAAAAATTCCCTCAAGTGGGATTGAATTATGCCATGCAACCAATCACACCAAGTTTAATGCAAATACAGTTGGAAGCAACACCAAATTGGGACTGGGATGTAAATGTTCATGGTTATAGTGAATCATTTACTTTAATTGTGGAGGATTCTGATGCTGAAAAAGTACTCTACAATGACCACATAATAATACGTAGGGAATACATTGGAGAAGTTTTCAATATTGATTTCACTGTTCCAATATATGAGTTTGAACAGCCAAATTATTTTGTTTCTCTTGTTAGCGATAAGTGGCTACATTGTGAAACCCGTCTGCCTTTGATGTTAACAAAGATGAAGATTCCAGCTAAATTTCCTGCTCCAACCTTATTGAACGATAATTCACTTGTGGAAGTAGGTGAAGTTGGAATTTCTGAATTTCAAGATGTTTTTGAGTTTGAAAAGTTTAATAAGTTTCAATCTGATGCATTTGAAACCATTTACAATACAACAAAAAATGTCATGTTTCACACATCAAAAGGTAATGGTAAGACCGCTATGGCGGAACTTGCGCTTTTGAGTCATTGGAAAAATGAAAAAGGCAGAGCTGTTTATATTTCACCAATGCAAGAAACGATAGATGCACTCCTAAGGAAATGGAAAAAAAAGCTTGGTAATCTCGCTGGAGGGAAAGTCATTTCAAAATTATCAGGAGAACTGAATGTTGACTTGACTTTAATTGCTCGATCACACTTAATTTTGTGTACCCCTGAACAATTTGATGCAGTTTCCAGGCGTTGGCAGCAAAGGAAGAATATTCAAGCTATTGAATTGGTTATTGCGGATGATACACATTTGATTGGAGATGGAAAATCAGGAACTATCTATGAGATTGTTTTAAGTAGAATGAGATTTATCGATACGAATCTGGAGAAAAACATACGATTCATTTCATTGGGATCATCAATTGCCAGTTACAAAGATTTTGCTGATTGGCTTGACATTCCAAAGCACTCTATTTTTAATTTTGACTCTAGAGATAGAATTTCTCCTATTAAAGTGCAGTTCCAAAAGTTTGACATTGAACATAATCCATCTTTGATAAAATGTTGCGTTAGACCTGCATATGATGCAATAAATTTTATGGACGATTCTATTGGAGAAGAAAAAGCAACAATTTTTGTCCCTTCTAGAAAGCTTTGTGTTGACATTTCAGCAGAGTTGATAAAAAAACTAAAGAATAATAATAAAACTTGGCTCAGAGCTGAGTCATCGTCTCTTGAAAAGTATTTGAGTATTTTTAAAGATACCACATTAGCTGAGTGTTTAAAGTACGGTATTGGCATCTATTATAAGGAGATGCATCCTGGTGATAAATCATTGATAGAAAAGTTATTTCAAGCAGGTGCGCTCACATGTTTATTGGCCAGTCATGACACATCAACGTATTGTCCGTCAGCTAATTTTGTCATTATATTGAGTACTCAGACGTACAGTAAAAATCATAGGTACATAGATTATAAAATCAATGACTTGCTGGAAATGATTGGCACTGGGAGATTAGATAATAACAAAGTTGCGAATGCATTGATATTAACTAATTCCTCCAAAATGGATTACTACAAAAAGTTTTTATCCATGTCACTTCCTATTGAAAGTCATGTTAATTTCTATGTTCATGACTTTTTCATAACTGAAATAAATTCCAAGTTAGTGAAAAATAGACAAGATGCTGTTGACATTCTAACATATACATTATTCTATCGAAGACTTCACATGAATCCGTCATTTTATGGTGTTAGTGATACAAGTGAAGATGGTTTGAGTGAATATCTGTCAGAGTTGGTCGAAAACACTCTACAGGAATTAAGTGATGCAAAACTCATCAAATTGAATATCAGTGATGAAGAAGAACAAGAAAGAGAAGGAGAGGAGCTCATTGAAGAGCAAGAACCAACCGAAATCGTTCCTGAAAACGGATGTATGATTGCAGCTCACCATAACGTCTCTTTTGTTACTATACAAACCTTAATGCAGTCTTTAGATTCAAAAACAAGATTGAAAAAGCTATTAGAAATTGTATCGAATGCAGATGAGTTTGAAGATGTCCAAATTAGGCCTGAAGATGAAAAGGCTTTATTATTGATTTACAACAGCATACCAATAAAATGGACATCTCATGACATTAATTTTGAATCTCCGAATTTGAAAACATTTATTTTGCTTCAAGCATATTTTTCCAGAATTCACTTGAATATTGACTTATTGAGTGACCTAAAGTTTATCTTGGGCAAACTTTCAAGCATTTTGTCTTCATGTGTCGACATTTTATCAAGCGGAGGAAATTTAAACGCAATGAGCGTGATGGATCTGTCTCAAATGTGCATTCAAGGAATGTGGAGTACAGAGAGTTCTTTGAAACAACTGCCGTACTTCAACGATGCATTGATTGCCAAATGTAAGGAGAATAAGATTGAAACTGTTTATGACTTTATGGAGGCTGATGATGATACAAGAGAACACTTGTTAAACGGTTTGCATGAAAATGAAGTTTCGAAGGTTGCAAATTTTGTCAACAAATATCCTAACTTGGATTTGAACTGTGATTTACAAGGACCAATTTTAGCCGGTCAAGTCAAAGAGATTACTGTCGAAGTTGAAAGGGATGAAGATTTAGAGGATAGCTTGGTGATATCTACTGAATATCCTTTGAAAAAGCATGAAAGTTGGTGGGTTGTGTTAGGAGATCCTGATAAAAAAGAGCTTTATGCCATCAAAAAGGTCGAACTGCTGCGAGAAACGCAGTTAGTGAAACTGAAGTTTACTATTGCTGTTTCTGGTAACTATAACTTGTGTGTCTGGTGTATATCTGATTCCTTTTGTGATGCTGACAAGCAAGTTCAAATTGGCAGTGTGAAAGTAGAAAGTAATTGAAGTCAGGACAAGCCACTGCGGTATCTGCGGTGTCGAGATTTTGTTGTTAAATTAGCAGCAAGCTAGTCAAACATTTTGTGTCACTAGTTATTGATATCTAGGAGTATGAAAATATAGCATTCACTGTAAAGTGTAATAGGTTTGATTACATAATCTATTTAAAATGTGTATAGTAAAAAATATTCAAAATTTTTATCATTTATCCTTTCCAAAGAATACCAATATCTAACGATTATAGAAATATCAAAAGGAATAAAGAATGAAGTACGTATCAATTTATTGAAATGAACTTCTGAGAACTTTATGAGAAGCGAGTTACTAACTAATATCATCTCTCTTATACAGGTTTTTTATTGATGATTTGCCAGTGATTTTCCCATATCCCAAGATCTATCCAGAACAGTACGCCTATATGTGTGATATTAAGAAGAGTTTAGATGTAGGTGGTAATTGTATATTAGAAATGCCGTCTGGTACAGGTAAAACTGTGTCGTTGTTATCTTTGACTGTTGCATATCAAATGCATTATCCAGAACATCGAAAGATCATATATTGTTCCCGTACCCAGTCCGAAATTGAAAAGGCATTGATTGAACTGACAAAATTGATGGAATTCAGGGCTAAAGAATTGGGATTTGTAGAGCCTTTCAGAGGACTTGGATTGAGTTCAAGAAAGAATTTATGTTTGCATCCAAGTATAAAACAGGAAAGAAAAGGTATCGTCGTTGATGAAAGATGTAGACGTATCACCAATGGACAGTTAAAGGAGAAGGTAGAGCGAGGAGAAAATGATATTGAGGATCTCTGTTCATATCATGAGAAATTGTATGAAAAGGATCCACAAAATCTTATACCTCCAGGGATCTATTCGTTTGAAGAATTAATAAATTATTGTAAAAATGAAGGGACATGTCCTTATTTTACAGTCAGAAGAATGATGCCTTTATGTAATGTTGTCATCTATTCATATCATTATTTAATCGACCCAAAGATCGCTGAGAGGGTGTCAAAAGATTTAAGTGGTGATTCAATTGTCATTTTTGATGAAGCGCACAATATTGATAATGTTTGCATTGAATCACTTTCCATGGATATTACAGAAGACGTGTTAAAGAGAGCGACGAAAGGCGCCAATACATTAAGTCACAAAGTGGATGAAGTCAAGGAAATCGATAGTAGTAAACTTCAAGATGAGTATGAAAAGTTAGTAGACGGTTTGCGAGAATCACAAATTGCTAAGGAGGATGACACATTTATTACAAATCCTATTTTGGCTAAGGATGTTTTGTCAGAAGCCATTCCTGGTAGTATCAGAAGAGCAGAGCATTTCATTTCATTCATGAAACGATTTATTGAATATCTGAAAACTAGAATGAAGGTTTTACACGTCATATCGGAAACACCCATCTCTTTCTTACAGCATTTGAAGCAACTAACATTTATTGATAAGAAACCTTTGAGGTTTTGCTCTGAGAGGTTATCCTTGCTAGTTAGAACATTGCAAATTTCTGATATTGAAGATTTTATGGCCTTGAAAGACATTGCAACTTTTGCAACTTTGGTATCAACTTATGAAAACGGATTTACTTTAATCTTGGAACCATTTGAAACAGAGAATGCTACTGTTCCTAATCCAATTTTAAGACTATCTTGCCTTGATGCATCTATTGCCATAAAACCGATTTTTGACAGATTTTCCTCTATTGTCATTACTTCAGGTACCATCTCGCCTTTGGATATGTATCCCAAAATGTTGAATTTTGAAACAGTTATTCAACAGTCCTACACAATGACCCTTGACCGTCGATCATTTTTACCAATGATTGTTACCAAAGGTTCGGATCAAGTAGCTATTTCTTCAAGATTTGAAATCAGGAATGATCCCAGTGTTGTTAGAAACTATGGTACTTTGCTTATCGAGTTTTCAAAAATTACTCCTGATGGTTTAGTTGTTTTCTTTCCATCATATCTTTACATGGAGAGTATTATTTCTCAATGGCAAACCATGGGTATATTAGATGAAGTATGGAAGTATAAATTGATTTTGGTTGAGACACCCGATGCTCAAGAGACTTCACTTGCATTGGAAACGTACCGTAAGGCATGCTCAAATGGACGTGGAGCAATATTGCTATCAGTTGCGAGAGGTAAAGTCTCTGAAGGTATCGATTTTGATCACCATTATGGTAGAACCGTTTTGATGATTGGTATCCCATTCCAATATACGGAATCAAGAATTCTTAAAGCTCGCTTAGAGTTTTTGAGAGATAATTACCAGATTAGAGAAAATGATTTCTTATCATTCGATGCGATGAGACATGCAGCCCAGTGTTTGGGACGTGTTTTACGTGGTAAGGATGATTACGGTGTAATGGTTTTGGCAGATAGGAGATTTGCTAGAAGAAAGAATCAATTACCTAAGTGGATTGCACAAGGTCTTTTGGATGCAGATTGTAACTTATCCACAGACATGGCCATTGCTAGTGCAAAGAAGTTTTTGAGAATATCTGCTCAACCTGTTGATCCTCGTGACATTAACAGTGGTGTTAGTGTGTGGACACAGGAACAGTTAGAGGAGCATCAAAAAGTTGAGAAGAAGATTCAAGTTGATAACGACATTGAAATGGAAATTTAAACAGAGCGCTTGTATAAAAGACAGTACTTGATGTTACCAAAAAGGCTGATAAAGTTAATATTTACTAATGAAACGCTTTTTCAAAGCACAAAACATGATGATAATGTGAGAACTAGCCACGTCTTCTCCAAAGTTCGGGTTAAACCCTGAAAGTTTAATCGAATGTTGAAAGATAATTATAAGAGCCAATAACAAATACAGCCGAATAAACATAGAATACTTCTTGTTAATATTAACCTTATTTGGAAAACTGTAGCTATCAATAATCTTTACTTCCAGGACAGCTATTATACTCAACGATGCTGAGCAGATATCAGTTAAAGTTGTACGATCGTTTAGATGAGATGATGAAAATGAGCGCCATTGCCAATTTTTTATTTTGTTCACTCTTATTAACCCTATATTCTTTAAAAAGTCAATTCAAAAGTTAGTTATTGATACTATCATTCGTGTAGATACATATAATTCGGTTGACATATAATTAATTATCAAGAAAATGGCTAGAGAGCATGTTTATATCGTTTCAGCTGCTAGAACACCAATTGGATCATTCCAAGGTGGCTTGCAATCATTGACATATGTTGATCTTGGAGCCCACGCGGTTAAGGCAGCATTGGAAAAGGTTCCAGAAATCAATTCAACTGATGTTGAAGAAATTTTCTTTGGTAATGTATTGCAAGCAAATGTTGGTCAAGCACCAGCTAGACAAGTTGCCATTGCATCAGGTCTTGGTGAAGACACCCCAGCTACAACTATTAACAAGGTCTGTGCTAGTGGTATGAAGGCCATTATTATTGGTGCGCAGACCATTTTGTCTGGTACCGCTGACATCGTTGTTGCAGGTGGTGCAGAATCAATGACTAACACTCCATACTATGTTCCAAAGGCTAGAGGTGGATTGAGATTTGGTGAGGGTTCTATTGTTGATGGTATCCAAAGAGACGGTTTGAATGATGCCTATGACGGACAAGCCATGGGGATTGCAGCTGAAAAGTGTGCCAGTGATCATCATTTTTCTAGAGAGGATCAAGACGAGTTTGCTGTGAGCTCATACCAAAAGGCTCAAAAGGCTCATGCCGAAGGTAAATTCAAAGCAGAAATTGCTCCAATCACCGTCAAAGGGTTTAGAGGTAAACCTGATGTCGTAATTGAGATCGACGAGGAAAGCAGCAAGCTCAATGAACCAAAGCTCAGATCTGCCAGAACCGTTTTCAAGAAAGAAAATGGTACTGTCACAGCACCAAATGCTTCACCAATTAATGATGGTGGTGCTGCTGTTATTTTGATGTCTGAAAGGAAGGTCAAACAATTAGGTGTCAAGCCGATGGCTAAGATTCTTGGTTGGGGTGACGCTGCTCACGCGCCAATTGACTTTACCACTGCCCCATCATTGGCCATTCCAAAAGCTCTTAAGCACGCACAAGTGAAGCTTGAAGATTTGGATTTTGTCGAACTTAACGAGGCCTTCTCTGTTGTCGGTTTAGCAAACACCAAGTTATTGAACTTAGACCCAGCAAAGGTTAATGTTTATGGTGGCGCAGTTGCGATTGGTCATCCATTAGGTTGTTCCGGTGCTCGTGTTGTTGTTACATTGTCACATGTCTTGAAGCAAGAAGGTGGTAAGATTGGTGCAGCTGGTATTTGTAACGGTGGTGGTGGAGCCAGTGCAATTATCATCCAAACTATTTAATTCTTTAACATTCAAGATTTAAGGTGTAAGTTTAAGATATTATTATTTGGTCTTTTTTAGTCGGGTCTGCTGCCTTCCTCAAAACCCCCATATAGTATCTACAAAAACAAAAAAAGGTTAAACTACCCTGTATCTCTTAGAGTTGTGAGTAAGTTGACTTGGTGTTATCCACTTCGCCTCGTCCACGGCATGAGTTGTCCTGCTGTATTCCTACCCTTAGACGGTTACTCAAGCTTTATTGCGAAAATTTGACTTGGGTTACCCACAAGCAATTTTAAACAACCGCGGAGATCGAACCGGGCACCTTGTCCTCGGCAGCGCCAAGAAACAACTACAGTAGCCATTCCACTAATCCATTACAGATATTTATTTTGATTATTATTGCTTTATGTCTTTTTTTCCAATCACAAAAGGCATCTTAAAACCGAAAACATGGGAAAATTGATACATTGTGGCCATCACAAAAATGAGAAAAACCAACTTATTATGAACGTTTACTTTGATGTCAGCTTTATTAATATCACTCTGGTTTCAATGTGGATGCATTGAATTTTTTATAAATTGCACCACCAAGTGATGAAATCTATGTACATCAAAATACTGACTGAGCATAATACATGCAGAGTAACATTGAGATGTTGAAGATTTCGTAAATATGCATTACTCATGTAGTAGGCTGAACATTAATACATGACTGTTATCGTACGACATGAATCATATGATATTTGTCATACGAACATATTCAGAGTTAGTATTAGGTTCTTGTCTATATTAGCTCATTAATCCATTAAGTCCAAATTAGTATAAATAGCCGCTATAATTAATGATATAATTACTTTATATTTAATTTATAATTAACGGTTTGAGTAATAAACTCTGGATTTATCACCAAGTCTTAGCCTTTGTCTTAAATTTGATCATCTACAAAGGTCTCAAAAAAGAAGTCTGTGAAATATGGCTTTTACACTCTATCATGACTCATTAGCTTCAAGTATTATTGTTAAACGAATGCTCACAACTTCATCACATGAAACATACAATGTTATTGACGCCTAGAGGAACAACGAGTATGTCAGCCTTTGAATATTCGAACAAATTACAACAGGTACCTTGATACTTTTGTATGTTCAAATATATGGTGAAACGCAAAAAGATCTCGTACATTATTTTATGATGCAATGTAAAATCGGAAATGATCAGTTATATATATCTTATCTATCATATGTATGAAACATAAGAATACTGAGAGCCGACGCCGAAGTCTAATGATAAACTCATAAATTGTAGCCCTAGAGCGACATTGATGGACATGATAAATTATCTTGAATATGGGCAAGTTTTATCAAAATGTTTTAAAAAGAGCTGAACTCTAAGAGATTCTCAATGTCAGAAAATATCGAAGAATTCTTTTAATATTGACCCTCTTTGTCGTATCAGTATCTTGCAAGGGTAGCTTTGGTTCTAGTTGTCATATATCCCTAATAAAGATAGATGTGGGTTATAGATATGTGATAATATTGACGCTTTGTTGATAAAGTCATCAGTCTTTTGAAAGTGCTAGAATTGTCACTGGCAACAGTGCTCAATGCATTCTAACAACTTATGAAAGTCGTTGAAGCCGCTCTTGTGCATCTTTATTAATTCAGTAGTGGTCTAAAAACTAAGCACAGCTAGTTTATAATTAGTGTGTTTTCGTAAAATTGTCTTCACCAGGCCTGTAAATTTCATTGTCTTTTTGGACATGCAAATTGCTATTCTTTTGGCAAAGTAAATACTTCGCCGTTTATCATAGCCAAAGCTGTTACATGAATAGCCGATAAACCTAAAATTAGTATAATGTATTTTAGGTCAAACATGAATTAATCTTTTTGTATTGTCATCTTTTTTTCATACTATGCACTGATTTAATTTAGGTGTTAACTAGACGGAAACAGACTGCGGTGAATGGAGGATAATTTTTAAGGTTACCATAACATGTTAACTATTGTTCAAAGTGCGAGTCCTATAGCATGAGAATCTGGCATATGTAACTCCGAGAACGTAATAGCTTTGTAATTTGTGCTCTCTATCTGATGAATAATGTTATCAAACTGGTGTTTTAGAGTAAAAAAGAATCAGTATTTCAAGCACTATCAATTTCAGATGAAGTTCTCAAGAAAGCCTGCTAACCTAGTCAATCCGTTGGCCAAACTTTTATTGAATTCGCAGAGAGTCACAAAGTGCGCTCAATGGAACTGATGGTAGCGGCGCTTCCATTGAATTTGGCCAAAAATGTAGTTATGAGCAAACAAATGTAAGATTGAAATGCTTTTGTGAGTGAGATGCTCCTGCTTGTTCCATCAAATGAACTCAAAAATACTAAGGCTTAAGTTTTTTGCATATGACCTAACTCTAAGATAAGAAAGCTGTGCCACAACATTTCGGCTTTTCTAGAACATTAAGATATTGTTTTCTTCACTCAACTGAATCATGGTCAAAGAGAGGATCATTATGGTCGTCGGACGTAATATACGTGATACGTATTCATTACCAACTTGCGCTTTTTTCACTCAAATTGATAATTTAACTCAACCCTGAAAGTCGGAGTTTTTCAACGAAACACATGTCATGTATATAAACAATTAGAGCAAACAAATGGTGTCTTGTCATATAGTTGTATTTTGAATCAAGTAACAAGCATCTTTGGCGCTCAAATACTTTCAGCCATTGCATAGTGACTCAATCCATACGCATAAATGGTTAAGCTGTATTCAAGTGGAAAAGCAAGAATGATGATAAAAGAGCCAGTACATTAAGCTTTTCCGTCTTACATGAACTTGAAATTTTACTTTTTCGGAAATTACAATTATATCATTTATTTGAATGTATGATGCCATTACAAATGAACGGATTTAGATCTTTGAATTTTTGGATACGAAAGTTTATTACAATAATCTGATGATAGTTGTATTAGTATTTAACCAGTTCATGAAACTCAAGAAGAACACTATTCCTGCAAGCTTTCAATGCTTTAGTAAAGATTATTGTATTTGCTCACAATATTACTAATGGGACGAAAGAACTTTTGCTATTTCAAGCACATACATGTAATACTTTGAGCTTCTGTCACATGAGTATCAACAAACAATTGCCAAGCAAAATATGTGGCGAGTGCGTGGCGCATAGTTTTGTGCAAGTTAGATTTTAGGTTAAAATTGTTTAACGTATCCTCGCCATACTATCATACAATAATCAAGAATAGGATAATAAACATCGATGTCAACTCCAGAACAATTGATTCAAGATGTATGTTTTAATATTTTGGTGAATCCAAATAAAAGATATCAGAAAGCGTGAACAGGTGAGCATGAAGGAAAACAGAATACTAACATCTATAACTTGTAGGCAAATAAATTAATGAACAAGAAACCAGGATTTTTATCCAACTTCCTAGGAACAACGGGATCAAATTATGAAGAGGCAAGTGATTTATTCAAATCAGCAGCAATTGCACTGAAATCTCAGAGAAGGCACGATGAAGCTGGTGAAGCGTTCCTGAAAGAAGCGGAATGTGAACTAAAATCGGAATCCCAAGATGAAGCTGCAAATACTTTCATTGAGGCTTATAAATGTTTCAAGCTACAATCACCGGAGAGAGCTGCTGAAACGTTAGAAAAGGCAATTAACATGTTTGTGCAAAAGGGCCAGTTCAGACGTGCTGCAAACTTCAAAGCTGATTTAGGTGAATTGTATGAAAACTCAATCAGAAATGTCGGATTAGCAATCAAAAGTTATGAGGACGCAAGTGATTGGTACTTGGGAGATTCAGCAAATGCTCTAGCAAACAAATTTTCATTAAAGGCAGCAGACTTGTATTGCGATGAAAGTGTAAAACAATACTCTAAGGCGTCACAAGTGTTTGAAAGAATTGCACAAGAGTCGTTGAATAATTCACTTGCCAAGTGGTCGTTGAAGGAATATTTTTTAAAATCTATCATTTGCAGGTTAGCGGAAAACAATGACTACGCAAGCGGAGAAGCACTTATTACAAGATTTTGCTCATGGGATCCAAGTTTCCAGCAAACAAGGGAATATGAATTTTGTAGAGAGTTGATTAATGCTGTCAAGGATGGTGATAGTGATAACATTGCAGCAGCGTCACGCAAATTTGATCAATTCCAAAGGTTAGATGGATTAAAGGTGAGGCTGTTAAATGTTATCAAATCTAATCTCAAGGAAGCCCCATTGGATATTGAAGAGGATTTCACTTAAGGGATGTAGGATGTCAGATAATAATAATCTTCAACGATTTAAATACTTTTTTTTTCTTCTTTTTAGACAAAATTTATATCAAAGGCATAATACAGCCTATTATAATAGTAAATAGTGGTGATAATTGTAATATAGTACATTCTTTTTTTCCTCTTTTAAGTGCAACGTTCGTATGTTTCAAATGTTTATTTGGTATGTATGAGCTATCTTTTTCACAATGTTTAATTTCTGCCACCAAAACCACCTCTACCACCCCTGGATCCACCGAAGCCACCTCTACCACCTCTGGAGCCGCCGAAGCCACCTCTTCCACCTCTTGAAGCACCACCAAAGCCGCCTCTACCACCTCTCGAAGCACCACCAAAGCCGCCTCTACCACCTCTTGAAGCACCAAAACCACCTCTTCCACCTCTGGATGAGCCACCTCTGCCACTCGTTTGGCCTCTTGGCCCACTGGACTTCTTCTTTGGCTTTGGACCAAATTGCTTAGGCTTTGGAAGGAATCTGTCTAGTGGAAGCAACTTGTCACCAGCAATGTAGAATTTGTCACCGTCCTTAAACGAGTTTGCCTTGACACCTTCTGATGTCTTGATAGTGAAAAACACTTCGTTCAATGGTCCTAAAATCTCGTCAACCTTACCGATCTGTGTCTTGTTCTCAAGGTAGATTGGTGCATTGAAGTATGGAACCTTTTCATTGATTGATTTACACACAATGTCACCTTCGCATTCGTGCAAAAACGAACCCATTTCGAAAACACGATCTGGTGGACCCATGTCCATTGGTCTGCCACCACGGCCACCTCTAAATCCTCCTCTTCTTGACATATTTATCTTTTGGGATCTTTGAAGAAATTCACTAATGGTCTTAATAAAAATTTTTTTCACTCTATTTTTTCCTTTACTTAGATGAAAAAAATTAGTTGCACTGCCTCAAGTAAGAACATCCGTACACTACAACACAATTGTATAGTTGTGGCAGTTGTGAGTAGCGCTTTACGTTCACTCGGTCGGCTTCTCCGTTGTTTTTCACTTGACCTGCGCGTTTGGCCTAATGGCATATCAAACGACCTCAGCCGGCAGCGGATGTCCACGCGTACTGGTTTTCAAATGGAAGGCTCTAAACCTTCAAATCGCCAGTGGGAAATTCGGTGGTATACCTCGTCACGGCGAGAAGAGGCCCCTTAAAGGTCTCTTCTCGCTGTTCAAATATGCTCTTGAGAGCTTCACCTGGGCGCTCAGGCGCTGGGCGACACCACAAGCAAAGTTAACTTCCCTCTAGGGTGGAAGATGGCAGCGTGTTGCTGACGATTGACCTTGAGTTGTTGAGTGCAATGCGTGGACTTTTGAAAATTCAAAAGAACTCGATACCGATCACAACGCCACCGGCTGTCCAGGGCAATTTTTTGTTATAGTGCTGGGTTCGATTCTTGCTGAGTTACACAGATCTGAATTTACTCTATATGTGAGATACAAAAAGCTTAAGGCTCATCCTTGTGGACTTTGGCTTTGTGGTACTTCTTGTATGGTTTGTTCTTGTGATAGGGTTTGCCTTCTTCAACCCTTGGCTCATTCTTGCTGGTGCTGATGTCTGTTTCCAACTTCAGTCCACTTTCTTTACCACCTGCATCTCTTCCTGCTTCGTGGCTATTGCTTTCGCTCGCGTCTCTTGGCTCTGCACCCTTGCCTGCACTATATCTTCTTGTGCCTTGTTTGGCAAACTTCTTTTTTTCAAAGAGAGGTCTTTCTGCAGCGGCTCCTTGTTCGCTTTTAGGCACAGAGGCACTCTGCCTTTTATTCTTGTAATTTGGCTTCTTTTTTTCTGTTCCAACATTCTCGACAGCATCGTGCTCTACTGAAACCAGGCTTGGTCTTCGGTTCTTGTGGAATGGTTTCCTTTTTTCAAATTTTGGCTTGCCTGTTTCTTCAGCGTGAACATTTTGGCTATTGTGTTCCTTGCCTCCTTTGTTGGTTTCCTTGATATTGGCATTTCTTTCGCTTTCGTTGTCAGCTAGATTTATCCCAAGTTTACTGAACTCAGAACCTACTGTTTCAATTGTACTTGGTCTTCTTTGTTTATTGTACTTTTTTAAGTTACTTTTCTCCATTTCACCCTCACCACCACCATTTGCCTCATCTCTCTTCTTGTGATGGTGGTCCTCGTTTGTATGATATCCCTTTTTTTTGAAGACTCTTTTTTTATCATACTTCTTCTTCTCATATTTCTTCTTACTTTCATGCCCAGTAGTTTCATCCTCTTTATCTGCAACAGTATCTACAGAAGTTGCATGGAAGTCTTCATTCTTCTCTCCCGACTCATTTGGTTTGTGAGTCAGAATTTTAGCTTCTTTTGTTGCGTCTTCTTCCACTGTAACTTCACCTTCATTGTCTCCGACTTGCTTGACAACTTTGCTCTTCGCTTCTGCATTTGATTCTTTTTGATCCTCGTTTTCTTTACTTGACTTTCTCTGTTCTTCCTTTTCCTTATCATGAATTTTCTTTGTTGATATAGTTGTAGAATTAATGACACCCAATTGCAACTTTCTTTCGATCTCTAATTGACGACTTAAGGTATCCACTGGCTTGGCATTTCCAAACGGATTTGATTTTTCCTTAGCTGCCTTCTCCTTCTTCAAAATTTTTGGTTGAAACGTACTTTCCTTTATCAACTTTTTTATTTCACTGGTGTTCTCACTGATAATCGGTAACACTACAGTATTAACAGGTTTTGCATTTCCGAAAGGATTTGCTTTCGGCTTAGCTATTGGCTTTTGTACTGGAGGCAAAGTAGGTGTGTGCAAACTTGGCATCTGTTTTATATCCACTTGAGGATGTAATTCGTTCCATTCTTCAAGTTCCGCATAAGTTTTCTTGTCACAATACTTGATATTGACTCTTACTCCATCAATTGAAACTGAGTTCCATTTCAAAACTCTATCCATATCTTTGGGACTTAGTAACCAAGCAATAGCTAGTTTGGATCTGCTTCTTTGCGGATCCCTAAATATTTTACAGTTTTTGTATTTAAAGTATCTTGATTTGAACAATTCATCGATGAGTTCTTCGTCAGCATCATTTGGTAGATTATTGAATAAAACCATTGTGCCATCATAACTCGCCATAGAATAATCAGACTCATACCTTTGAAACCCTCTATTACTTGGAGTTGGTGTCGTTGTTTTAACTATGTCCGTAATGTCAAAATCATCCACTGCCCAAGATGAACCACCTCCAAGGGTTTCATCTTGTAAAAAGTCCTCAAGGGACATCTTTCTTCCACCTGGATTAAATAGCAGTTAGTAATCTAACACTTTGACCAAAACCATAATCATCTGCTGACAATGACTAAACATACTCATTTTTATGTGTTTGAAAGATGAAAGTCTCTCAATTTACTTGTGAAAATAAAGGAAGATAACGTATGTTTAGTGAAGAAAAAAATAAAACTTCAACAACTTCACCATATTGGCGAGTAGTCATGGAGAGAATTGATGATAACTTGGCACTACACTCAGATGTTACTGTGTCAACAACAGTAACACCACAGGCAGAATATAAGGGGTTTGCTGCACATGTCGTCTCGATTGTTGCGCTTTCTGCTTGGATTATATGGGCATTCACCCCAGATAAGCTGCTTAATGCTGTTGGAATATGGTATTACCCTTCCAGATGGTGGGCTCTCTCTATTCCTGCATGGGTTTTAGTGTCAATGGGATTTGGGTATTTATCTTTGGCCTTGGTGAACTCTGAAAATGTCACATTAGAACTCGATGATCTTCGTTGCATAGTTGACGATACTGGGGTTTTAGTAACTCAGTTAGGTGATGAATTATACTTAGATTCACCAACGAATGGAGTCTGGGATCTACCTTTGAGTGAAGTCAACCGTGTGTTATATTCGGGTTAACACTGTTAGTTTTTCCACACTATCACTATAATAGTAAATCAAATAGGATACGTGAACTTTACTCGCGTAGTTTTCAATACCGCTCGGGTTGATGAAGACTTAGTTTACCAGACTAAAAGGTTAGTTTTGATTAGAAACTTATCAAAAGTGTTTTCAAGTATTGTGATCAATAATCCGGTAATAGGTTTGCTTGACACGTTTCTAGGCTTCAGGCAAGATTGATTTTCTCTAGTTATTTTTAAAGCTAGGCACTGCATAGCTTACTTTAAAGTTTCTACTTACTGTCAGTAGTTGCTAAAAGTATTACATCATACATTTTTGGCATAAATCACAAGCACAAAGAATGATTATTCCGTTATGGATACAACTATTCAAACGAGAAAAATGCAATCATTTTCGAATCATATAAACCAAAGCCTTTAAGAGCGAAGAATAATTGTTTGAGCTAGTTATATGAAGACGTTGACACACGCAGAGCCAACTCTTTACTTTTGTTTGAACACATGCAGGCTGCGCATTTCAGTTGATAAGGCAAAGCTTTTTAATGGATTAAGAGCGGCATAACATAATTAATGAACTATAGTTTCAGCCCATCAATTGTAACTCTCCATTTTTTTTACTAAATTACTGCTTTTAATTTAATGAGAGGCATTATCAACAATGCCAAGTACTTGTGGCAAAGTTGGAACCATTCATCCTTTTTTGAATATGCTTTCATACTGATGCTTCTATACAAGTTGAGTCAAATATTGAAAAGCAAACAAGAGACAAAAATTTGTTAGGCCCACTACTGATGATTGGAAAACTTGTTTGGGGGACGTTGAGATCTGATATCAAATTGAGTAATATTTAAAAAAAGAAATTTATCAGCATGTGTAAGAAAAGATCTACCATTGAAGGCCAGATGAGCAATGCATCCCTTTAAGCTTGAAGCATTGTACGATGAACATGTAACGCTCAACTTTAATCAAGAGAATGTCCACTTTTATGCCAACACAATTGCAATATTTTAACGGTTTCATTTATACTTTTCCTCATTGTGCAATTTTTGCTCTGGGTCCAATTCGTTTACACCACCCATTAAAGTTTTCGAAATAGCCTCTGTGGTGGCAACCAAGGGTCTAATAATAACGATGGGTGTCGCCTTCACCAGTTCTCCCACAGCTCCGCTCATGTTCCTTGATTCGTTAGCTTTACTACTTGCTTGTACTATCGCCTTTCTGATCGTGCTAAAGTTTCTACCAACCGATTCATAGGCAACCTGTAATCCTTCATTAAATGTTCCAGGCTGATTGGAATATAAACTCACAACTCTCTGTTCCTCAGGTTCATTTGATTCATCATCACCAAAATCTTCTTCTTCACTTTCAAAAATGTTATCATCTTGATCCTCCGCGCTTTTACTTATCCTTTGGGGCCCTGTACCACCCAATACTTCCTCTGCTGACTCTAAAATTCCTTGTGTCCCAACGGCCAACTTGGCTCCAAGTTTCAAAACTTCACGTCCAGTGGTTTTGCCAAATATATAAACCCCTCTTTGTACACCTCTGAAGAATCTACCATCCCTTTTGTAATCCTTGATGGGTACACTTACTAATTTTTCAGCTCCTTGTCCAATGTTTACAATAGATCTGATAAATGCCAAGCCCGATAAAACATCGATTAGTTGATTTTTTTTTATATCTGGTGACCACACCCCATTCAACAACGTATTAAGTTTGGATGTCCCATAAATACCATACAAGGTTATTTGATTGAGCATCATTCTTGATTCATCAAGTACAAACAAATTGACAAATTCTCCCGTATGACCTGATCTAATCCCAGCATAATCAATTGTTTTTGGTTTATAGTCAAGTTTTAATTGTATTGCATTGATACTAAATTTAGAGATAAATAATTCGTCAACATCAAGATTAGGGGGGACAAACCTTTGATCTTTGAATTCACCAAATCTAAGTAAAAAATCCAGTGTGTCCTGGTCAACATGTAGTCTCAAAGGCAATATATTGATATTTAATATCAAATCAATCGCCGCAAGTCTTGCTATCGGACGAATCATTTTGATGTCAATATTTATCATTTCTTTGCCGATTTCAACGTCACCTGCTTCTCTCAAATAGCCAACAAACATATTCCAGTTAGACGTTGGTACATTATCAATAATCTGGAATTTTTTCACACCTATACTTATACTTTGGACTACTTCAGAATGATCACCAAATACATTTGGTCTGTTCTTTATCAAATGCGGTTCATTGGAGCTCATTAGTTCGAAACTTACATTTGTCTCGTCAAGTTCAATGGAAACTTTATGATACTTGGACCTTTTCAATCTTAAAGGTACTCTTCTACTTTTACCTAGAGCCACTGTTGTCCTCCTAGCAATAACATCATTCTCATTATCATCCCCATAAACATCATCCTCATCCTCTTCATCGTAATCCTCGACTCCTTCATCCCCTATTTTTTTGTTAATATTTTCAACCAAATCTCCTTCCGTACCAGATATATGAAGACCTAAATAAATTGACTGGTAAAGCGTTTCTTCATAAATCTGCGATTCATCCTCTTCGTCACGGCTTTTTAGATTTTGAACCTTTTCGCTGACTCTTAAAACAGCTTGAGATATTTGACCTCTGGTCTCTTTCCAATCATAGCCATCGTGAAGTAGAATTTGAATTCTAGAAATATTGAGATTCATTTTAAATGGTATAATATGAAATCTGTCCTTATCCATTTTTTCAAACTCCAGAGAATCGTAAAAATGATCATCAAAGTTTATCTCGTTATTAGGAACCTCAGCTTCAAATATAGCGTCGGTCTTTTTCCCAGATTTTGTGTGTTGATCACTATTCTTTAGAACAAACATATCAGTATCAATATCCTTGAAGACATCGATGGGAGAATCTAACTTGAATCTGTACTTGTCATCAAAGGAAAAAAAAATTGGTTGCTTTAAATCCTTTAGCAAGTTGACTAAGCAATGTAAAGAATCTGAGCATACTCTCAGTTCAAAATCATTGGTGTTCAAGAAAGCATCAACCAATGCTTTCTGTAAGTTACTTTTATTACACATAAGTGACTCAACTGTGCTGATATTTATTTTCAAAGCTAACAAGTTTGTTGTTCCAATTTTGACAAATCCTTGCTGTTTCAAAACTGAGCCTATAGTCCATAACTTGTTCTTTCTTAAAGGCTTTATTATTTTTGTGTCGTCAATCAAATACAGACCAAGAGAATCGATTGTATTTTGACATGTTATCGTTTTGTCATTATATAAAACAATATCGCAAGTTCCCTTTTTCAACACAATATACGCTTTTGATTTTAAATTAACTGGCGCCAAACCAACAATGAAATTATTGAAAGAAATGAAGAAATTCTGAAACACCTTTTTTTTAATGTCATTGCTGAGATTGCTAATATCAATACCAGTGCCTAAAGGAGGTTCGTACTTATCCAAGCCACTTTGATCAAAAATCTTGAGCCATTCGCCATAGTATTCCAAGCTCAAGGCATTTAGATATAAAGTTTTTAGATCTGGCTGAATTTTGAAAAACACAGCTGGTGTTGATAAGTGAAGGTTATTAATTCGGGTAATAAGTGGCTGACTGGTTATTTTGAACACTCTACTCACTTCAACTTCTTCAATGTATCCATTTTGTGTTGAGTCAGTATACTCATAAAATGATATATCGTTCAATTGTCCACATAGATTACCAAAATCGTGTTTGATATTTAATGCTTCAAAAGACAAAGACTTCACATTTGCGTAAAATTTCAACATGTTCTTCTTCATTAGAAAACTTGTGTGCATTTTGCGTGCTTTATTGTTTGCAAACTGAACTGTTTTTTTCCTATCATTTCTATGCAAGACATTTCGAAGTTTAAGAGCATAATCGGCTAAACTTTGGACAATGTCAACGGTAAATTTCAAAACAATTGGGCCAACGTGCAAAACTGAATGTGAATTTAACGTTATTTTTTTTTGTGTATTAGTATCATATCCTTTTACTGAAACATACTTTTTGCCATAGTTTGTAAAGTTAATCTCACCAATTGTTGCTAGTATGTGTTTTATATTCTGAGAAATATATATTAAATCTATTTCTCCTACATCGAAAACACCTTTTAAGGAGTCAAAGCTGATACCTGCAGTATTGATTATTAATGATTCTTTGTCTTTTACAATCAAAGCACAATTGATACCAGATAATTCAAAAGAAAACTCTGTCCTTCGTTTGCTTTCAGATGTGCTGATATTGGTTTTATTTTTGAAGCTCAGCATTCTTAAATTTTTAGCCTTTGTTGTATCGCTTAGAATGCTCAGCTTTTCAAAAACATCATCCAATTTAGAAACGAATGAAACCATTTCTTTTATTGCATCAATGCCCAAGTTTAGTTTTAAAGTATTTGAGCAAATGATGCTAATAGTTCTTAGTTTTCCGATGTCTTGAATTTCGAATTTTATGTCAGCATGAGTAATTTTTTCACTATCAAATGTCAAAATATGGTGTGTGTTTTCAATTATTTGAAGATCTCTTAAACTCCCTTGAAAAAAAGCTTTGCCTTTTTGTTGAATACTCAAATTTATGAGACTCATTATAATAGACTTTTCATCATCAAACTTTCCTTCCTCATTAAGTGTGCTTGATAATCCAATGTCCAAAGCATCAAGAGTAAAGTCCGATATTCGAAAATCGTTATATTTTCTTGAACCTTTGTCATAAGTGTTCGAGTGTTCTGCAAGATGATGCCTAGGCTGCTTATTAAGTTGTAATACTAATGTCAAGAAAGATGATAAAAACTCAGGAAGTGGTACCAACGAAACTTTGATAATACCCAATTGAATTTTGACATCCTGAGTTGTCGTATCCATATTCAAAGATACAGAGTCTAAAATAAAAATCAATGATCCAACTATAAAAGAACTATTCTGGTTGAGAAACTCCTGCGTAGGTTGATATGATGAAGCTAAATGTGATTCTGCATCAAAAAACTCACTATTATCAGTGCTCATGTATAGTGATCCTTGCTTATAAGTGATGCTTTCCTTTAATGACTGGTGAATTTGATCTTTACTTTCTGCCATAAAAGAGGACGCCATCATATCATCATCATAATCTGAGCTTGCATTTGAAGAGTACTCAGCATGTTCTTGCATATTATCAGTGTGCCCATTGTCTGATGGCATTTCATTTGGAGCAAGGCCAATTTTGAGGCTTTCAATGTCACATTTCCTTTGTCCATTTTCCGTTTCTATATATATGCGATCAATAATTATGAATAAGATAAGTGGATCCGCCATAATTTTTATATGAACGTCCTCAATATTAACTTTGACCTTACTCAAAATATAACTGATAACATATCCTGACCAAGTGTCCGTGGTGTTTCGATGGTCTTCAGGGATCGCCTTTGATTCAATCATACTTTGTATAATTTCGTCATTTTCAGCATTTTCATCTTCATCAACTATGTTATCAAGATACTCCTCCTCAAGATCACTTGTACTTATGCGAGTTCCTGCCACAGCATCAACTAATCCCAGCACACTCTGCACTACTTCGTCAATGCCTTCTTGAGAATCAACGTTCATGCCTATTTTAGGTGATATAATACATTTTAAACCATTGACCTTCGCTTTTATGCCATCCGTACTAACATTGATATCTAGCTGATCTATTTGCGCTGATCTGATATGAAACTTCACGTGCTGTGGTAATTGTCTTTGGAGTTTTTCTTCATCCAACGTCAAATTCGCCAAATGTATTCCAGTTGATAAGGATATTAATGATTCTTCTTGACTGCTCAAGTGAATTGGCAATCTCGATAAAAGCAACGATAAAATCGACTTTTGTATTGTCGCTGATATTGAAGGCATATATGTTATCGATGGCTTTATCTTCAATGATTTCTCTCAATAATTCTATTATCAGATAAAAAATAGATAATGACAGCGCCACTAACGATATAATATTTTTCGTACATCTCCTAGCTCAGAATTTCAGTTCTATTTTCATCCACAAAAAAGAATACACAATCATCAAATGCAAGAAACATGTAGTGGCTTACTATGTCACTCAAAGTTTTGCGAAGATTGCTAGTTTTGCGGCCATTGCTTACAATTGCAATCTCAGGCATTAGTAATTCGTTTAATTATTACCTTATCAGCATACATTACTAGTAGGTTCAGTCGTTGTAATGTCTTCAAGATACATAAAACGGTACAAATTGAATATTACTAACATTTTAACAGCAAATTTTGTGATATCAAAATTCTTAGTTTCATTTGTTTCCATCTCAAAATGTTGGTTGTTAGAGTGGATTAATACCTCAATGCAGGATAGTGTTAAACATTATACTGAAATTGATAGAAGTAGGAATTATATAAGATAAAACATCTAAAAGATACGTAGACATTGTTTGATGTTGATATGAAAATACATCATTCACCAATCGCCTCATCTATAGCCTGTTGTCTCTTTAATTGTTGTTCTTGGGAACGAACGTAGTATATCATGGAAAAGCCAAATAATGTTGTCAATAAAACCAATCCAATGTTCACTGGAGTTGGGTTCATTTCAAAAGTGAAATGAGTCAAATTGTCCATACCTGTCTGCAAAACGTTCATGAGACCAGAAATACAAATCATAGCACCATACACCGTACCAAAGGTAGTAAATCCAAAAACTTTTGCACAGTAATCTGAAACAGCAGTATAATAAAAAGGTCTGTAGACAACAAGAAGCAAAATACCAAAATATTGGATAAACTGACTCGAAACCATACCACTGACACCAATGGTCAACGACACGGTAAAAAGAGTTTTTAAAGTGGTTAATGTTTTCGTGTTGTCTAAAATAATACCAATGAATGGGATAGAAAAGATTCCACCTAAAGGTAAGGCAACATCAAAAAATCTATTCATTTGAACAGCTGTTTCTAAGTCAAAATAATATGTCATTTGCGATCTGACAGTGGCAACAAAATAGTTGATTCTGAGCATTTGAATGGTGGTAAATGCAACCATTAAGTACCACCATGGCGTTTTACATTGTTCTAGAACAGATTTAGTGTGCAAGACACCAAAAATACCACCAGAACTGGATTTTAGATGACCATCGGCAATTTCCTCGTAGACAGATTTATTTGATTTCACAGAAGATCTTCTATTCCTGGCCTCCTCTAACGAAGACACTTCTGCTTGTTGAAAACGTGAATCATTTGGATCCAAAGGTAGTCCGTTTTCGTCAATGCCGGTTTCACTAATTTTAGCAAGAGTGCCCACTGTTTTATATGAGTCATGTGGCATGATAAACACTTGGCAAATAAAAATAAAAGCAGGAACAATCAAATACCATGAAAAGAACTTATCCAAGGTGAAATTAATAACATAGTTATTTTGGTAGGCAATTCTGTAAAAGAGGAACAAAGCTGAAGATGTGTCAAAGGCACCAGTGAGAAGCGCCAGAACCAAACCTGAATTACCAGGGAATGAATTTGCCAACTGGAAACAGGAGATAAAAACAAAGGGACCACCAAATGCAAGTCCGACATAGCCAAAGAGATATGCGTCAAACAAGAAAATATCTTTACCATTAGCAAGAAGCAGTGAAGAAACTGCAAGAATGATAGATCCTACAATGCCAGTGACCCTTGGACCTTGCGTATCCAAAACTCTACCAACAATTAATGCAGTGGCATTGGTGATCACAGCAGCCAAAGTAAACATAAGGTTTAACTTCAAGTCTTGTGCAGTGCAGGGAAGTGTAGTTTTCCCATTAGTATTTATGTCGCAAACCTCCTTGTATACACCTTGAGCAACTAAAACTGGTTTCAATGCTGCAAATCCAAACACAGGACCTGCAGCAAACAAACACCAAGTCACAGCACACAAAACTTGTGTTATTCTCAACTTATAGCTCGGCAAGCTTTGCTTTGCTGGCAACTCATTAAGAGCCAATGGTGTTGTTTCTGTTGACATGTGACAGTATGGATAGCGACTGTTTGAAGGAAGTAAAGCTTTTTCTAGCGTATCTTATCAATTTCACCATGCGCCGCCAGCGAATTTGCTTAGCAAACAGAAACCTAAGTAAATCAAATATTACACTATATATATTATTCTCTATAAACTAAGTGCCAAGGCTTTAGGCCTTGCCAAGGTTGTCAAGCTTTTCAGCCAACTTGGTAACATCTTCATTGATTTCCTTCTTTTCTTCGCTTTCTCTAGTGCCGTCAACAACGGAGTTGACCCAAGCAACTTGACTTTTCAGCAGATCTTTCGTAGAAGGACAGTAGTGTCCACCAGGATGCTTGAGAATGGTCTTGTCTTCACACAGATCAGCATAAGAAAGAGATCTATCGTTAGAAACAAGAGTGTCAAGTTCACCCATCAAGTGCAAAGTTGGCAAAGTGACCTTCTTTTCATAGTAGTGTTGAACAGATTCGTTTTCAAATTTGAAACCAGAATAAAGCAAAGCAAACTTCAAAGAGTCAGCGGCTTTTTCGTCACCAACAACTTCGTTGTAATGAGCCAAGAGTAAACCAGCAACACCAGCACCTTGAGAAAAACCGAGAATACCAATGAATGGACCGTGTTCTGCATATGCCTTTTTAACAGTGTCTAAACTTGGTTGGATGTCAAACTTATCCTTTTGAGTGTAGACCCATCCTCTAAAGTTGAGTTCCTCCGTCTTGTCATCAGCACCATAGCTTGATGCTTCGAATGGTAAGTCTGCGGCAGTAAGAGCTAGTGGAGCATCCACAAATACGGTGTGATAACCGGCTTTCTTTAAAGCCTTTCTGATACCAGACGCCTTTACTGAAAACACTTGTCCATTTTGTGCAAACCCATGCAAACAGAGAACGGTACCCTTAACAACCTTCTGTGACATCTTTTAGTCTTTTGTAAAGAAAAAAGATATACAAACGGTGTTAAGAATTGTCATATCTATAGAGCGGTTTTTATATTGAAAAAATTAAGAACTTCATATACGATGGATAAAGCCACCAGATACTAGCTCTCTTGGCATTTCTCAACAACCTAAAAACATTCAACCCGTGGTTTTCATTTAATCTTCAAAAACACTTACTTTAATCCATTTTTGTTTACCTTTCAAATTTTCCACTGCTTAAAGCCACTTTAGCTAGAAAAATTCACAGATCTTAACACGCCAATCTCCTCACTGATGTGCAATGAATAAGGGCTATACTATCTACCTCTGACCATAGCTAGAATGATGGCAGCTGTAAAAAAAAAGTGTTTATCAACGGATTGGTATCCTAAATTGAAGCATAAAAATTTTCCCCCTGTCCCGTTGCTCCTAATTGTTCTTCATAACATTGTCAGTGGTGATGAGTCTTAAATTGACTGAATCTGAATGGATTGGTGAGTTGCCAATTGAGGAATACTTGGAGAAGGTTAAGGAGTCTGTCCCGGCGAAGGTTACAGAGTGTCCTGGCGACTATGCAATTGGAGATCTCTCTGTTTCGTGTGGACCCCTGGTCAGATTTTGTGCATTTGACGAAGAGGGCCAATCTAATTACAGAGGTACGATTTTGATAGTCATCAGGGGCTTCAGCGGTGAAGTTCCAGCGTTTAAGTATGCAATTGGGTCAACAACTGACTTTGGCAATCTTACTGATGGTGTTTTGGAGGGTGAAATCATTCATAAGGAAGAAGAGTTTACGTTCATTAGGTTCCCATTTGATCTCAAGCTTGCGGAATACGAACAAAAGGTTAAGTATTTTATCAATGATGCTAGCTTGCCACACTTTCAGTTTGTAATCCCTTCGCTAGACCAGTCGATGAATGTCATGTCCTATTCTTGTAACGGCTTTTCGCTTAACGTGGACACCTCTGACTTTAATTCTTCCTTGTGGCTAGACGTCTTACGTAGACATAATAAGCGTTCATACCACGTAATGATTGGCGGTGGAGACCAAATTTATGCTGACTCGATCAAGACCACTTCAAAGGAATTTGAACAATGGTTGAAACACAGACATCTTTATGGTGGCAGAAAGCTCACAGAAAAAATGACAAAATCTTTTGAAAACTACTACTTAAATCATTATATGAAGTGGTTCGGTAAAGGATTTTGGGAGGGACCGAATGGTAAAACAATTCAATCTTGTTATCCGTTAGCATTAGCGTCAATTCCTCAAATTAACATTTACGATGACCATGATATTATTGATGGATTTGGCTCCTATTCTGACCCAACGATGAACCAAGAAATTTTCCAGGGAGTTGGCCAGTACGCTTTCAGATACTATATGTTGTTCCAACACCACACTTTCTACAAAGAAGACATTAAATTAGAAAGGTCATTCATTGGTGGCGCAGCAAAGGGTCCATACATTAAACAACAATCAAGATCAGTTTTTGCTAAGCTTGGTGCCAGTATTGCCTTTCTTGGTCTTGACTGCCGTAGCGAGCGTTCCAAAAAGGAAATTGTTACACCCGAAACTTATAAAATAGTTTTCGATAGATTAAACCATGAAATCAACTCTAGTAAATCACCAATTAAACATCTTTATGTGTTATTGGGTGTCCCAATTATGTATCCAAGAATGGTTTGGGTGGAAAAATTAATGGAATCACCTCTCTCTAGGCCAATAAAATTTCTTGCCAGAAAGGGTATTGTTGCTAGAGGTCTTGTCAATGAATTTGATGGTGAGATAGAATTATTAGATGATTTGAATGACCATTGGTGTGCAGTACATCATAAAAGAGAGAGAAACGAATTTTTGTCAAAATTGGTTAAGTTAGGTGAAAAGCATAATACCAGAGTGAGCATTTTATCAGGTGATGTTCACCTTTGTACAATTACTAGGTTAAAGTCATCAAATACGGCGATTGCATTAACACCAGAAAAAGATCCAAATTTCATTATCAACTTGATTTCGAGTGCTATTGTTAACACAGCACCGCCTGAAGGAATGGCAAACTTTTTGAAAAAGAGGGCTATCAAACACAAGTTCGGCGATTATGCTATTGAAGATACAATCCCAATGTTCAAAAATCAAGATGGAGGTAATTCGCTATTCATGGCCAGAAGAAACTATTCAGATTTGATTCCTATTGAAAACTTGACTGATGAGGAACGCCAGCAAAGATATGGATCCGCAACCCCTAACAATAGCAATTTTTTCCCTGGTGAGTCTTCCCTTCTGAAAAATACTGAAGTCAATGCAGACAATAGTACCAATGGTAAAATTGGTTATAAGTACAGCACTGACAGTGTCGTGGTAACGTTACATGTTGAGGATAACAAAAAAGATGTCAAATCTTCTACAACTGATTTTGAATTGTTTGTTCCAGCACTTTCTGCTTAATGGATTTGCTTTTTATTACTATTGTTTCAGCATATTGTATTCGTTATAAACAGATTATATAATTCTATGTCTTTTTTTCAACAAAAATAGCCATTAAGGCAAAAACTGAGTAGAACATTGCCAAAGGATAGGCGACTAAAGGTCTTGCCTGTGACAAGTTCAAGACTCTTACAAAAAGACCCGAAGACGACCATGTACACCACGTAATACATAGCAAACTGAAAATGTAACCAAATAAGTTGTCTAAAGACAAAATTACAGCAAAGGCACTAAGTACCACTAATGGCAAAAGACAGTATCCCAGTGTACTAGCTGTAGTTAAAAAGTCCAACCCTTGGCCATTGCTGGACATAAGTTTGAATAGCAAATGCAACGATAAAGTCCCGAATAGAGCAACACCGTAAATATAACCAAAATGTGTTTTTCCTGATAATAGGAGCAAGGCACCAAATGAAAAACAAAACAAGATAGGACCAGCCATATCACTATCTTGTAAAACATCATCATTCAACGATTTTGATTTCAGTCTCAAAACTGCAAGTGTCTTTGCTTTGATGTGACCAAAATTGACCCCCAACTCCTGAAACAAGCTTAGTTCACCAGGATAACCTGAAGTAGAGAAAGCTGCTATTATTCCCTGTGAAAGAGGCTCTGTATCACTGTAAGATGGTGTGGTAGCCATATTACCAGCAGGCATAGTGAACTGTGCCTGTGGTTGGCCAAACGCCGGATTGGAAGACGTTGGTATATTTGGGGTTCTTTGTGCCTGGGATTGCTGTTGGGGATATCCCTGGGATCCATACGGATTGTAATTTTGCTGATACTGCTGATAATATGACATAGTGATCGTTTATGTTTTTGCTATAACTCAATTTTATAATGGTCTATTTGGTTTGTTCTATACAAGAACGCCAATGTTATTTTTTCTTATTTTTTCTGATTTGCTTATATAATGTAAGTAAATATAGCAGAATCAATATTCAAATTGACAATAAAATGTTTTACACTCTTGTTACGGAACGCGCAGGTAGAACAGCTCAAGCAAAGTGTGTTTATAATCGAATTATAGTACAAGGAACCAAAAGAAGTAATGGCCCTGAAGTGTTACAACGCGAAAGAGTTGGATTTTTCGTACTGTTGTAGAAAGTGCTCTTATAAAACGCCAAAAGCCAAATATCGATAGGATGGACCTAGAAGAGCGTGTCCAGGATCTCGCAGACGATTATACCGCTGTCCATGCCACAGTTTTGGATATGGTGATGACAATGAGGTCAATGACTGACGTGGAACTGCTCAGATTCACAAAAGTGGTATTGTTGGTTTTGCTTTTAGATACACTAGAAGAAGGAAATGAAGTTCGGGTGGGGGTTGAGGGACTAATACAATCAGCTAAAACAGATGATAACTTTGATCCATTGCCTTTTTTTAGTTCGAGAGAACTGAACGATATCATTTCAAAAATAAACAAGAAATTGTCTATTCTAGACTTCGAAATAAATCAATCTAAGGATATGGATATTTCTGATTGTATTATATACACATTTATCAACAAAAAAGACAGTGGATCCATCAAATTGACTAGTGAATTTACGGACAAGAATATCGAATTGATAAAAGCAGTCATCGATCGAATATTTAACTTAGAGTACATTACTGGCAACAATGTTGGCACTATCACTTACAATGTCAGCCATATGACGATGATCAATCATATCAGAGACGAGTCTGGTGGTACCTTAAGCTATGATGAGGCAGAAAAGCTGCTCGAAGTCCTTGAACTTCAAGGGTGGATCGAAAGATACCATGATAAGCTCACGCTGTCCATACGAGGTTTAACTGAACTGCATAATTATTTGATAGATACATACAAGACAGCTGAGGATGGCGGTAGCATAAGTATTTGTTTCGGGTGCAATCAAATCATTACCAGAGGAGTCTTATGCCCTAATTCAGATTGCTTCATCAGAATGCATCAAAATTGTAAACATTTGGTCAAATCATCAAGAGAAAGTGATACGTGCCCGAATGATCAGTGTACAGAAGTATTGACTAATTTCAATGTCTTTTCAAACTAGGGCTGCTTCTTTGTCATCCAGCCATTCGTTAACGATTTCGTCAATTATGTCCCAAACATATTCCTCAATGACTCGTTCCTTGTACCTTTGTCCGTACATTTTAAACTGTTGTGCACCTGATGGAACTATCCATGGTGTTTCAGAGGTATTTAGTTCCACTGATCCGCCTTTAAAACAACTCACCATAGGATAATAGCCTAGATCGCCATCATCGGGCGTTGGTTTACTTGGGTGTGCTTTCATCTGTTCTCTTTGCTCACTTGAAGGAGGTAAAAAAGCTAATAAGTCATTCCATTGATGCGATAATTGACTACCATTGACGAAAACTTTTAGTGAAGAGCCATTTATTTCTACGGGTTTGAATCTCTCTTTGTCTGGCACTGCCTGTTCACCGAAAACCGTAATTGGATTAAGTAAGTGATTCATCTCGTTTGAACTTGTGTATTCATATTGCTCGAAAAACAATCCATTTTTATATTTTATTGGAATCATATCTCTAACGGGTCCTTGTTTATGATAGTCATGACTTGCATAAGCTTGTTGTTGACTTTCAAAACTACTCGGCAAATCAATCAGTAAACCCACAACATCACCTTTTCTAAGATCACGATCTCCCCCTAGATCTATTCTGCGACTCAAGTGAACACCTTGGCATCCAATATCCCTGATCCCGTAACCATAACCATCAAACCCAACTGGTGCTTCCAGCGATGCTTCCCTTCGTGCTATGCCCATCCGAACGTGACTGGCATCGCCATTAGCGGTTATCTTGTACTCAATGTACCATCGGCCGTCCCTAATGCCGACATTTCCTCTCACACTTCTCCAGCCATGAGATTTGACAACAGAAACAATATTCATTTGCGAATTGATCAATGCATCGTTTGATCTATCAAAAAATGACCAAGATACATTGTACGGTTCACAATCCGTAGTAGAGTACTTTAATGATTTAAACAATGGGTTTGGACGGCATGGCGAATACTTGAAACCTCTTTTATTTTGCGGTATATCAGGAGTAGAATACAAGTCTATGTTGGTCCCATTTTCAATTGCATAATTTGTTACCTTCGTTAAGCTAGGGTTATTTACACATGATTTGAGATCTTGAAGAGTGTAAGGAGCTGGCTTCAGTCGCTGAATAACACGCCTTTGTTTAGCCATATGATCAAATCAACTAGTAGAAGCTTGATCCTTAACTTTTTTCATTCACGTAAATTTTCGACTTCTACAAAGAACCTCGGGTTTCCAAAACTTGAAGATGAAAGCAATTTCCTTTAAGTCGTTGCAATCATTGAACTCAAAATACAATGCGTTCACGTCTATTAGAAAACCCAAAACAATTTGTATCGAAGAAAACGGTCCGTTAGCTGGCACAACCAGTGCTCTGAAAGATCTCTTTTGTACAAAGCATGAACCAACTACATGCTCCTCTGAAGCACTTGCATCATTTATCGCACCGTATGACAGCACAGTAGCTACATTGTTAGAGAGTTCAGGTACTCAAATAGTAGGAAAAACTAATATGGACGAGTTTGGTATGGGAAATTCAACCTTAAACACAAAGTTTAATCCAACATTAAATCCATTATATGCGGGAGAAGGAGATTCAGACATAGTCACAGAATATGAAGACAAAGGGGCATACATTAGGCCTATTAGATGGAGTAAATCACTTTCTTCCTCGCAAAGGATTGTAGGAGGCTCAAGTGGTGGTTCAGCAGCTGCAGTTGCGGGTGATTTGGTTGATTTTGCAATAGGGTCTGATACAGGGGGTTCAGTCAGATTACCGGCCGCATATACTGGAATTTACGGCTTCAAACCAACATATGGTAGAGTCTCAAGATGGGGAATGATTGCATATGCACAGAGCTTAGATACTGTTGGCGTTTTTGCCAAGGATATAGGCACCATTTGGAAAGTTTTTGGTGTTTTAGATGTACATGATCCTAAAGATCCAACATCATTGAGTGAAAAGTTGCGAGAGGAGATATCAACAGAATGGATGAAACAAATGTGGGTTGAAGAGAAAAAACCTATAAGGATCGGTATTCCAGAAGAGTTTATTCTAAATGAAATGAATTCTAACGTCAGAGAGGAATGGTTTGACTTGTTAGATAGCTTGAAAGAGAAACATGAAATAGTGACTGTTTCAATCCCATCCATAAGAAACTCACTAGCCGCTTATTATACGCTTGTGACAGCAGAGGCAGCTTCGAACTTGGCAAGATACGATGGAAACAGATATGGGTTTAAAAAAGAAGATCTTGTTAGCACAAGAACAGCGGCACTTGGGGATGAAGTTAAGCGTAGAATAACACTTGGAAACTTTACATTATCATCTTACGGATTTGAATCTCATTATATGAAAGCTATGGGTATTAGATCGCAACTAATCTCTGAATTCAATGCAATTTTTAGAGATCGCCATGTATTAAACAAATCGAATACTGTTGTTGATGGTGTCGACTTTGTTTTATCACCGACAGCCACCAGTTTACCTCCATTGGTCAAGGATTTCAAAAGCATCAGTCCAGTAAAATCTTACATGAACGACGTTTTAACGGTTCCAGCATCTCTAGCAGGATTACCGACTATTAATATACCATACAAAAGATTCGGGTTTCAAATAATGGGGCAACATGGTATGGATTACAAGGCCCTACAATTTGCACACAGATTATCAACAACAACAACTACTATATTACACTAAGTATAAAACACATGTATATAAAAGGACCTATATAGAATTAATATAAAGTGTCTCTAGTGAAAGACTTCAGATAGGCAATACTCTCACACCGGCCAGTCTATCTATAACTGGTGATACCAGTGGATGGCTAAGCAATGGCCCAACTATAGGCAAGCTTCTCAAAAATTGAATCAAAGTTGGGAAAAATTCACCAAAGAGACCTAGAATACCAATAGTTTCCAATAAGAATCCCCAAAAAGACTTCTTCATGAAGATTAGGATCAAACCCAGAACAAAACATATAGAACCTCTAAGCTTTTGAGGTCTTGTAAAAAACACGATGGTCTTTTGAGGACCTATGATCATAACAACACCCATGATAAATAATATATTACCCATGGCCAACAACCTAGCACTGAAAAGTGACATCACACCGATCACAAAAAAGAAGACACCACTCGCAGTGAACACCACACCGATCTTCTGTAACTGTGTTAACCAAAGCATTTCGAGCAATATTAGTTACAGATTATAAAGATGAATATTATTGCAAAGGGAAATTTCTCACGTACAAAATAAGAATAGCTTTCATGTACACCTCAAGTCAGAGACCTTGTGTGGATCCAACAGGAGCATCCCAGTATGGAACTACTTTTTACGAGATTGGCCAGAAGGACTAAATCTAAGTTCATCAAGTCAGTGCAAGAGATATCACAATATCATCTATATTTGACAACTTGGATTAGGTATTGCTCAAACTTATTCCAATGTTACATTTTGAATCAATTCAGCGCTGAGAGGTCTACTTAGTGAGTAATATCCACGTCTTTTAATATGTAAAACTTTAAATGTATCAAAGTGGCTTTTTATTTCATTACTTCAGAAATGTTAGGTCATCTTACAAACATATTTTTCACTATATCATTTTCTCCTTCAACAGACTTATACCAAATGTCATACGGTAAGAGAACTCCTACAGCCAGTTCGCTCCCAATAGATGGCTACGATGAGAATGTTCCAACAGAGGCACCCCCAAGCTATGATGCGGCAATGCTAGATCCGCAGCTGGATATGGATCAACCACCAAAGCCTCAAAGACCGCCTCAAGCACCACAAAGACCTTCACAAACTACTATGCACTCTTATTCAAGGCCATCACAGCGGCCACCACAAAAGATCAATCAACAGGCGCCTCCAGTGAGGCCAACAAAACCCGTGTTAAAGCTTAGACCATCAACTGTGATCAATCCAAATTCTTATCTTCCATGGGAATATCCTATTGGTAATAAACTATGTAAAAAATGTGGTAACAACGGTTACAAGCTCAAAAATGGACGACCATGTAAGGACTGTTGGAAAAAGTACAGAAAGGGAGTTGCTCCCCCAGCAACACAAGCTCAGTTAGAACAGCTAGTCAAAAACCCACCAAAACCTCAACCAATGAACCCAAATACAGTTTCACTACCGCCAGGAGTAAGTATGATACCGCCTATGTCACCGATGGGCGTGCAAAGACCATTGGTGGTTCAACCTGGTGATCCTAGAATGGGTGGTGTTCTTTGTCCTAGATGTAGAGGTCGTGGGCTAACTCACTTTTTCCTAGATTTGGAAACTTGTACTGTTTGCGGTGGTATGGGTAGAGTTGGCGACAACGGGAGAAGATTATAACTATCATCAATAACTTTTTCCCTATTCAAGCATCTATATAAAAATGATGGGTATAAAAGAATATAAGATCTATAATACAATTGAGATATATTTTAATCATCAAATAAGTTGTTAACGGCGTTGTAATTAATCTTTTTACTCAACGTTTTACTGCTCAACAATGTTTTGGCATTTTCCGAAGCTGATCCACGACCTTCTAATGTGGCCTTCATCACGTCGCCCAAATTGGTAAACCCTTTCACGGCACGTTTAACGTCATCATCGTCATCATTCTCTTGCTTTGGTTTCCTCCTCTTTCTTATTGTTGTAGTGTGACCAGCAATTCTATCTGCTTCAATTTTAAGTCTCTTTTGTTCTTGCTGGAGTAAGTAATCTTGGTTTGAGCCGACCCATAATCGTTCTTTTTGAGAACTTTCCTCTTTGGTTAGAAGGCATGCTTCTATCTCTTCATCATCAGCATCCTCTAAATTATTTGGATCGTCGGGAATTCTTTGTAATATTTCTATTGTCGAAGGTAACGCTGAAACGAGGTTCTTTGGCCTATTCAACTCAATCATTTTTTCTAGCTTTTCATCAAAATCAGACTTCTTTGCACTGATGCCAGTTTTGTCTTCTTCTTCGTAGGCTTCATCGTTGAAATCAACAACCAGCTTAGTCTCGCCGGTTATATCCTTAACAAATCTCTTGTTTACTCTTCTTTTCACGTCATCCTCCCTCCTTTTTAAAAGCATTTTGATATGATGTTGAATTTCTTCTTCCGTTATATCACTATCCTCGAGCATTGCTCCAAGAACAGGATCAGCTGCCATCTCTTCTTCAATTTTACCAACATCTTCAATATCCCTTTTTCTTTTTCGGTTTTCTTTTCGGTTCTTTTGGAAAGCTGGTGGCAAAGAAGGCTCAACATCCACTCCGTCTCTAAATTTGGAAACTGATATCTGTGCAGAATTAGTTTCCTTGAATTCTTTCAATCTCTTCTGGATTGTTTGCGTTCCAATATGAGTTACTGCCATAATCTCTGTGTGTGTTCGTCTAAAGTTATTCATTCTAGCTGCTAATAGTAAGCAAGCACCAGCAACACCGGCTGGTCTTCTACCCTCATGAATCCAGTCATCTCCCATCCTATGTGCCAACTTTGTGGCATCAGATATCACTTTAAGTTTTGACCTCCCGAAATCTAATTTATCTGCGTAATGTTGAATAAAAAGTGAAGGGTCAACCAATGGCAAATTTGTAATATGAAGTGCCTTAACCATTTTTAGAAATGTAGCACCAATAGCATAAACACTCACTTGTAATCTTGAACTGAAATCAATTAACATGTGATGAGTCTTTTCTCGACGACAAGCAACATACAAACATGCTGCTATGACGTTTTGGGATCTCCTACCTTGCACAAAGTTATTTGTCAACGCTAACTGAAACCACTGGTACGCAGAATCTGCAACAAAATCAGGTATGTGCAATGCCAATGCAACATTTTTGATTCTTCTTTTACCACTTTGAAGAGTTTGTTCTCTTGATTCTAAACTTCCTCTACCATTGCCAAAATTTACATGTGTTTGATCGTTTGCAACATATGAACCTTGCACTGTGGCAGCACCAGCTGCGTTTTCTGCAAATGTAACTTCACTGACAATTGGGTTTTCTTCCATAACTGCACCACATGATGTACAAGCTAAATCACCGGAGGCTGTGTGGTATTCCCTTGTGAATGTGGTATTCCCACAATTTTTACACTTCATTGCCATCTTTTATTTGTCGTTTATACCGGTCACTAAATCTTGTCTAATCGTGTTATCCTAACCAAATTAAAGGTATTTTCCACCGATTACTACAGAGTTTTATTTTTATTTCAATCAGAATAATAACAGATATATCGTACAGTTTTATCTATAGAATCGTTTTACCAAACCTTAAACCAATAACTGTTATTTCTTTAATTTCAATAATATATAAGGAAAAACAACAAATTCCTTTTTATAAAAAAAAAAAATTTGGTGAGAAAGTTGATAAAGAGTGCTCAGAGCGAGCTCTATGTTATTTAGTTTGCCATTTGACGCTCCATTGTGCTTCTCCAAGATCTGTGTAAACAATGCTTTGTGTTTTACTAACTCCAGTCTTATTTACAAACACTTTCCAATCCTGAAATGGAGCACTGACATCAAATAAGAGATGAAACAGCTGGCTGTGTTTGAAATAAATGTCTTCTCTCTTAAATTGGTCAAACTCTTCACCTTCCAAAGTGTTATAAGTGCGATGAGAAAGGGGTATTTGATACTGGGATAAATCACATGCAGGTGGTATGTTGGAAAGAGTAGTATAAATTTTGCCCTGTTGAAATAACACCTCTGGTGAAGGCACTTCTTCCGTATCTTGCTTTATCTGCTTCACAATCAAGTCATACAAGTGGGTGTCCATTATCTCATCAAGTTTAATACTCAGTTCAGCATATAAACTAGGCTCCTTCAATGGTGTATTTGCTTCAAATAGTAAAGTAAATAAGATTCCATGTTTTTCATACGCTATAAGTTGGTACTGTTCGTAGATTCCATCATTTTTAACCCATACGTCCTTGATACTAATGCTATTATTTGGCAATTTTCCTAGTAAGAATTTTCCTGTTTTTGAAGAGGCCTGCTCTTGCTGAGATTCATTATCTTCATTGTTAGCTGGTGGTGTGGTTAGTATTGTCGGTGGTGGTAATTCATGTGGCACAGTAAAAGTTTCCGGTTCCACTTGTTCTGTACTTGGGTTTAAATACTTTAATGGATTCAAATAGTCTAAATTTATTGAAGGCAGCTCGGGCACAGTCGCAAAAATACTAGAGCCAGGTATGAAAGAACCCATCGAATCCAAGACGGATTTAAATGGTGTAACAACATGATCGTTAATTGTTGTTTGAAACAAAGTTGGATCTAAAATTGATCTTTCAAACAAACTTCCGTCTGCTTTAATTGATTTTGTGCGTTTCAAATTGGAAATATACTCCTTGAGCGATGGATAATTGTCATGAGTTAGCGCATAATTACTTAACCCAACTACATGATCTATAGCTTCTATCCAGTTAAGTATTGATTTCAACTCTAAGCTCCCTGCCAAAGAATAAATAACACCCCAATTGCTTTGATTGATCCAATTAGTGCTAATCAAAGTTATGCTGACTAGTCCGGCTTGCGACTTAATTAGCGTTTTCAATGCGACCTTAATATTATCCTCAAATCCCCAAGGCAATGGTAATGAGGAGTGCCTGACACCATTAAGCAACTTTAAGATTCCACTGTCATTTATGTCAAAAGAAGAAGGAAATTCGAATGTGTTTCTAAACCAATTTGACCACCATTGCTTGCACTTGATTTTGAATAGCTCTTTGCCCATTAGCGATTCGCAATACTCCATTTTGTTATAGTTCAAACACCACAATGCGTAACCTCTTTCAATCAAAGCAATCAAATATTTGGAATCAGCTAGTCCCTTAGAGGTATGGATTTTCTGGCCATTGACTAAAGAGTATCCAAAGCGAAACTCACAAAAGAACCAGTGATTCGATTCCAACTTTCCAAAAACAGTTCTACTTTTATCAGTGTCAATACATTTTATCATTGTACTTTTCCTTTGGTTGTTGAATTGCTTTGAAATGTTACTAATGGCTTGAAAAAGGCCAATCTTTTTGATATGTTCATCATTCGAATCATTTTCGTGGGAATTAAAGTCTAAAAAAATGACAATTTGATCTAACAATGATATGGTATCCTCTTTTTGTGACCTCCAAGTTTCATTGATTATACCGAATCCGCCCACTTGAACCCAACTCATCAATAATGGTTAATCAGCAAAGGTCAACCTCTGTACTAGATTTTCCTTTTGAATGTCTACTGAAAAAATGCAATCTCAGAATTTTTCAAGTTGGACAAAGAACCAAAGTGATTTTGTTTCTCAGTAGAGGTTAAGCAGATATGGTTTTGGCTGATCTGGGACGTCGAATCAACAAGGCCGTTGGCCAGGTAACGGGAGCCGAGCGTGTGGACGATTCTGTTGTGGAGGGCATGCTCAAGGAGATCTCGAATGCACTTATGGAAGCTGATGTTGATATCAAATTAGTTATTCAATTAAGAAAGAAATTAAAGACTGTAATAACAGAAGCAGAAGGTGACAAGAAAAGGATTGTACAAAAGGCTGTTTTTGATGAACTTTGTAATTTGGTTGACGTTAAAGATGTTACTATTTTCAAGCCAAAGAAGAAGCAAAGTAATGTAATAATGTTTGTTGGTCTTCAAGGTGCAGGTAAAACCACCACATGTACTAAATTGGCAGTTTATTATCAGAGAAGAGGGTTCAAAGTTGGTATTGTATGTGCTGATACATTTAGAGCTGGTGCCTTTGATCAATTAAAACAAAATGCTACTAAGGCAAAGATTCCATACTATGGTTCGTATACTGAATCAGACCCAGTTAAAGTTGCCAACGACGGTGTTGAGAAATTTAAAAAGGACAAGTATGAAATAATTTTGGTTGATACTTCCGGTCGTCATAGACAAGAAGAAGATTTGTTTGAAGAAATGATTGAAATTAGTGAAACCGTCAGGCCAAATCAAACCATCATGGTTTTGGATGCCTCAATTGGTCAAGCAGCTGAATCACAAGCAAGAGCATTTAAAGAATCATCAAATTTTGGTTGTATCATTTTGACAAAAATGGATGGTCATGCCAAGGGAGGTGGTGCAATTTCAGCAGTTGCCTCAAGTAAGACACCGATTGCATTTATTGGTACAGGTGAGCATCTCTATGATCTAGAATCCTTTACAGCAAAACAATTTGTTTCAAAATTACTTGGTTTTGGTGACATGCAAGGGTTAATGGAACAAGTAAAAACCGCCAATGTTAATCAAGAAGAGGTTATGAAGAATCTTCAAGAAGGTAAATTTTCCCTGAAGGATTTACAGTCGCAAATCAGTGGAATTTTAAAGATGGGTCCATTATCTAAGATCGCACAAAATTTACCAGGTGGGATTGGAGAGATGATGAATCAAATGGGCGAAGAAGAGACATCGCAAAAGTTTAAGGATATTCTTTACATTTTAGATTCGATGACGAAGAAGGAACTAGAAAGCGAGGGGCTGATTTTTATTGATGAGCCAAGTCGTATCGTTAGAGTTGCCAGAGGTTGTGGTAAGTCTGTCACAGAAGTTGAAGGAGTCTTATTGCAAAGGAATATGTTTGCAAGTATGGCAAAGAATGCTATGAATATGCAACAGGGAGGTGGAATGCCTGGTGGTATGCCTGGTGGTATGCCCGGCATGCCTGGTGGCATGCCGGGATTACCAGGTGGCATGAACATGCAGCAAGCCATGAGAAATTTGCAAAACAACCCACAAGCAATGAGACAAGCAGAGCAAATGATGTCAAAGATGGGTATGCCAGCTGGAGGCATGGAAGAATTTCAAAGAATGATGAAGGACCCCAATGCAATCAAAATGGCACAAGAGCAAATGAAACAGATGGGTGGTGGTATGCCTGGTATGGGGGGTTTCCCAGGCATGGGAGGATTTCCAGGATTTGGTGGCAGATAATCAATTGCATTTGATTTGGCCACAACGTTGACATTTGTAGTCTAAATATATGATATGTTGGTAAGATGTATCTTTAAAAATTATACTGATAGTGGTGAAAAGTAGCAAGTGATTTACCAAGAACTTGATATCTAAACAAAAAGCTGGAGGGTCAAAGTATCGTCTAAACAATTAATTGATCAAGTAAGACTAGACTGGTGCTAGCACTGACGCAATATAAGCGGGGTGGGTAGAAATGGTGTAACCGATTTGAAAATTGATAAAAGTGGGATAAAAGTGGCATGTATACAGAATTAATGAAAGTTCTGTTGAGAAAACACGGCCTTCGATTGGAAGCTACATGCAGCTTTTTTTTCTTTGATATTTTGGGATCTGTTTTGGCACCAGAACTATCAGTCTAAAGCTAAGATAATAAAAGAGCTTGATAATTGTAACTTCAGCTGCCGTGATGCTGAGCGTAAACTGAATTCAGCGCGCAAAAAAAATATTCACCATAATTTTCTTTCCCACCAAAAGGAAAACCAACAGTAACGTTGAATTATTATTTAGGAAAATTTTTTTTAGGAAAATAGACAGTTAAACAATGTCATTTGCATTGAGAGGTAGTGTTAGCCGTTGTATTCGTCTTTCAAATGTAGTCAGATTGGCGGGAATGAGAACAAAAGCAACCCTTTCCCCAATTTCAACATTATCAACAACTATGAAGATGAGATCATCAGCGTTCGCACCAGTGTCGAGATACTCCACCGAAGCCAATGATGCAGAGGCTAAAGGCAGCAGAAGCAGTAAGCCAGACGAGGAGACTGCGCCGGTTATTGATTTTGGAAAGATGAAGGAAATTGCGTTGCAGCCAGGCAGTGAGTACGTTATTGTGGATGTGAGAGAACCGGACGAGTTCAGTGCGGGTCACATCCCCCACGCAATCAACATCCCAGTGAAATCAGCACCAGGTGCGTTGGGCCTCCACGAGGACGAGTTTAAGTTGCGTTACGGATACGATAAGCCTAGCACGGACAAAACACTTGTGTTTTACTGTCTCGCTGGTGTGAGAGCGAACATCGCGGAGGAGCTTGCGTATACGTTTGGCTACAACCATAGACTGAACTACGCAGGATCGTTCGGCGACTGGGTTGGCAAGAATGGAGCCATCGAGATCCCTCCGGCTGCCGAGCAACAGCCAAAGGCTTAAGGAGAGCATTGTGGTAAATTTACCAATGCAATCGCAAATAAAATTACTAATACAGTTGTCAAATAAATTGCCTTTTTTTTGTTTCGTTTCACCGTCTACAACTCTTAGCCGTATATTGTGGTTACTTCTATTTATGATATTAATATATATTGAATTCTTGCTAAATGGCGCAACAAGGTGCTCAGTATCGTTTGTAGTAAAAAAAATTTAATGTTTTAAATAAAAAAAGTTTGATTATATATGGTGAGTATAGAGTGTTAAGTAAAGATATATATTATCCAGCAGATGCCAAAGTGTTGGTTCTATTCGGTGGTATAAACCTTTGGTAGGATCTGGCAAGCTTCAATTCGGTATTCAATATTTTTTTTTCGGTTATGATAAAACTAAAATTCAAATGGATAATTAAAGGGTATTGGGGTGGAATTCGTGAAGGTCAACTTCACATGAAATAAGTTTCGTGGTAGTAAATAAAGCTCCTAGAGGCAGCTATAGTTCCATCATGGCCGTTTAGAGGCCACGTATATCGTATAATAAAATAAACGAACAGAAATGATTTTTTTTTTTTTTCAATTCAATTTCCGCTTTGGGAACGAAAATGAACATGTCATTCCGGGTCTATAGTGATAGCATCTCGTTGAACTTAATTCTACCAGCGTATGGCGAGAGCCTCTCGCGCTGGGCCATGGACAGGTGCTTGATGTTGTAGATGTCGTTGGCCTTGGACTGGTTCAGCAGCTTCTGGCGTAGATTGAAGTGTCTTTCGTCGTTTATGTCGTTGACGTATCTGAGTTGGCACTGCTTAGTTTGTGCCATAGTGGATTGCTTGAGGTTAGAGTTGGTTGTTCTTAGTACGGTTCTCATTTGCGTTTGCGTTTTACTTATAGCTCTACTAGCAGTAAAAGTTATGGTTGTGTGGGCAAAGAAGGATCAAGTTGATTAAAAAAGCAGGCCAGCACCCCCTTTATATACCAGTGACTCAACAATTTTGGTGGGGGTTTACGTTAACGGGGCTTTTCGGAGATCGGGATCCGGGTTTAGTCCAAAATGGGGGTGCCAGGGCGGCTTTACACGGAATTAGCGCTAAAACAATAGCGCCAACTGTAACATTTGTCATCAGTGATGACAAAACACTCTAAAATCCGCGTTTCTGGCATCTTCTAGAAATTTACGTCAGCAGAATCTTACATAATAGAGCATTGGGTAATAGATTACATATCCCAAGTCGCAAGGACGTGAGACGAGGGGGGATACGTAATAGCACAAGACAATAAGACACGAGAGGGAAGGTTGGTGATCTAAGAGACACAATAGTGATATCACAGTAATAATATCTGTGTCAACCACAAGAGTCATAACAGAGGATGACTTATCCACAATAGCTCGATAGCAGGAAGCTGAGCACTGCGCACACAATACCACGCACAACAGCTTAGTGATGAATCGAGGCAGCTGGGCGACATGGGTCCCCGCTCGCAGGGGTGTACACATCACACAGGGCGTGTAGGGGTTGTCCTGTGTGGCAAGACTCACATACTTACACTTGCGCACAGAAAAGGGCGCGTTACGTGAGCGTTACGTAATCAGCGATTTGCGTGTTTACGTGGTGTGGACAGGTAAGCCAATGGACAGGATAAAAAATGTTGCCCTTCTGTTAGCTCCTTCTTCTTCTTGGAAGAACTCTGTTCTAGTTGTGTATATCTAGTTATCTGTGTAGTTTACAATGCAACAATTCACTGCCAGCATTGTGTTTATAACAATCACGTTTTTTGCGTCGATCGTTGCCAGTCTCTACTTTTTGGTGGGACACGGTGGCGCTCATTTCCAAACACCTTTCACCGGTGTGCTAGTGATCACGTTGCTCTACTGGGGGATCACGTTGGCGTCTCAGTCCGTGTTCCTTTTGAGGATTTTCAAGGAGTCGCAGGACGAGCGCTCCCAGGCCAACGTGCTCGCTGTTGTGGGGCCTCATTTCGCCGTCAACAACACCCTCCATGCTCTCTGGTGTTACTTCTTCATCCATGAGCGTTTCGTCATCTCCGAGGTGTTGCTTTTCATCAACTTGCTCAATTTGCTAGGTCTCTACTTTACTCACAAGACCATTGAAATCAAGTCGATCTCAGACTGGTTGACCATCCATTGGCCTGTCACCGGCTGGCCTCTCTCCTGGACCATCTACGCCATTTTCTGGAACGGTGCCACCCTTTTCCACTCCCACAACAAGCACTTGCTGCCAAGATTGCTTGCCAACGTCGCCTTGGGTGAGTTCCTCATTACCCCTCTGGCTTTGCTCACCTTCTACCAAGATTGGGCAGTTGGTTTGAGTACCTCTCTTCTTATGCTCAGTGTCGGTTTTGGCCAACTTTTCACTAAGTTGATTGCGTTCCAATGGGGTCTCGCTTTCGCCATCGCCGCTGCTGATTTCACCTTGAGTGTCATTGTTATGTTCAGTGCTGCCCTGAGACCAAATGATAACTCCAACCAACCTCTTTTATCTCCTTGATCACTATTCATCACCAATTCATTTTTACATTATTTTTTTCGTGTTTGTGTGATGGAACGAAAAAAAAATTCACCATCTTCATTTTATACTTTTGTATTTTTTTTCAATCCCTATCTATTCACACAGCTCTATAAACTATCTTATGATAGAACAAAGTTGTAGTTAATACACGTTTCCCAATGTTTGGCAGTTTAATTAAACGATCAATCCATTCTCTGAAAGAACTCGAACGGACAATAAATGATACAAAATCAGCTACTGCCTGGTTAAAAAAGTGTTTAATTGTTGGAGAACAGTATCAGGCCGAAAAGAAGCCACTGAAACCCGTAGGTGACCTGCTGGGCACTTGGTTCCAAAAGTATGTTTATTTCACTGGTGCATCACAGGTTATCAAAGCACCAATATATAACCCAACCATACATGAACTAGAATCGATGTCAAACATCTTGTTACTGTCCGAAAATTTGTCATCACATGCAAAGGTGACAAACTTACAGCTACAGTTTTACAAATCGAATGGTCAATGGAGAAAAGTAGATGAACTAAGGCGAAAAACAAGACTTGACAAATTCAAAATTTACCATAGCCACTTAGGCTGTCTGAAAGTTATTGAGAACGGTATGTTTCATAAGTTTACCTTTCATAAGAATACTAGGTATTCTTTAAAGGACTTCGATTTCCTTTGTCAATCGTTAGCAGTCAAATTGGCAGATAGTTCACTAAATTTACCGTCCCTAATTCTATTAATTGAACAAATGAACGGGTTTCATATAAAAGAGTACAGCCAAAAATATCACAAAGGTCTATCGCCTGATATCCAACTTGCTAGAATATTCAAATCGACGATTTCCAAAAGCCCATCACCTCACCCAGATCTTATCAAAGAATATCATGAACTTATTCAAAATATAGATGCATCTCAACTAAAAGAAAATACCCCCAAATCTCAGAGTGAAGGTCAAAGATTAAGGTCAATAAAATCTCAAAATGTCAAATTTGGGAGGCTGCCATTGAATATAGTTTTATCTGTTATCTGCAACTTATTGAAAAATAAAAGTTTTAAAAGTCAAATTCAAGCTTCTGAGTTATCTTTTCGGTTGCTCGCAACTATGGTAAAAAAGAGATATGTCAACCCAAATCAAGAGACCCTCTGCTGCTTAATAACAATTTTCCATTATAATGGCCAACTGAAACATGAAATTCCAAGCTTGATCGGAACTTTTAAAAGGTACTGTCCTCCAAATCAAAGTGTTTATTCGACTTTGAAAGATCTAGGCTATAGCAAAACAGGTGGTATTATCCACTGATAATTTTTCGAAGAGCATAGTTGAAGTGATCAAATAAAAAGCATATATCGACACCCCGTGTCACCCATCTAATTATATAATTCTCGTTTCGCATTTGTAGAACTCTTGTATTCAGGTGTATTTACATTCAATTTCTGGTTTGACTTCGCAAACTACATTTCTTCAAACTCGCTCTTTTACTTTTTTTTTCTTTTTAGGCCACACATCTATACTTTCTGTATTATTGAACATTCGGGCCCTATCAGAAAATTATGATCAAAATCTTGGTAATTAATCCAAACTCATCAGTGGTGATGACAGATGCAATCGAAAGTAATATAGATATTGATATACCTACTGTTCATTTGGATTTTTACACGGCACCAATTGATTCTCCATGTGAAATTAATAATGAAGCTGATGCTTATCTTTCAAGTGAATCTGTTTTAAAAGATCTTCTTTCAAATAAAAATTATTTGAATTATGATGGTTATTTGATTTCCTGTTATTCAGACCACCCTTTGATCGAATCCTTAAAATCTCATTTGACCTCTCGGCAATATGTAATGGGCATTTTTCAGGCGTCAATGTTATACTCTTTGAATAATGCAAAGAGTACAAGATCCACTATACTGACCTCAGGGAAAGACTGGGAGCTTACGTTGGACAAGGCTATCATCAAGTTTTTAGGCTCTGGAAACCAGCAGCTACCGCCGATGTTTAGTAATACCTCAAGTGTTGGTTTAACTCCATTGCAATTGGAAAACCCTGAGAATTACCGCATCATATGTCAAAAAATTAAAGATCTTTCTTTAAACGGTATCAGCTGTGTATTGTTAGGTTGCGCCGGGTTATCTTCTTTACAATCGAACCTCAAGAGAGATTTTCCTCAACTGACCTTTGTTGATGGTGTCAAAGTTGGTATTCATTTTTTGATATCTTACATATCAATTGGTGAAATTTAGATCTGACAAAAAAAATTTTTAGCCTTATTGTTATATTTTCTGACTATAAAAATTTATTTTGTAAGCTTATTTAGCAGTGTAATCAATTGCCTCGTTAGTAACTCGAAATTACCTGAATTCGTATCTAACTTCTTGTTATTAATTTTTTCGAGAGCAGCCTGAAGCTCTTCCAGCTCTACTTCAGTTACAGTTCCCTCCAAATTTATTTCCTGGCTCGATTGCTCTTTTTGAACCTCTTCCAGTCCTGATTTTATAAGATTAATCACCACATTTTTCCGCTCTTCTTTTTCATTGGTTAAATCAATGCCCTTTTGTTTTTTAACCGGTGATGGTTCAAAAGAACGTGGTCTCTTTCTCAGTTTCAAAACTGTTTCCTGTTCAAAATTATTTGTCATTGACCTGGTCTGTCTTCTCCCATTTAAATTTTCTATTGGTCTTATCTTATCGCTATTCAGTAAAATAGATCTCAGTTCCTCTTTGTTCTGGTAATCGTTCTCCGCTTCTGATTCTGCTTCAAATGGGCTTTCCACTCCCAATCTCGAACAGACCAAATTAAAATCGTCAATGGTTTTTTGTTCAACGGAATTTTTCATCTTATTCAAAGTTTCAAAAAACTCTTGTTTAAGAATAATGTTTGTATATAATCTTTTTCTTGTTTCCAAAATGATAAATTCACACCAATCATTGGGTATATTGCTTGGGAGAGAGGTTATTAAGTTTTCAAATTTGTCACTCTCTATATTTGTGGAGTTATCCAGAATAAATTTGAACAATTTCAATGTGACAGTTTTGAAAAACTTTTCTTGTTTATTGAATCCAATGAATCCATGTAAAATCATATCAAAGATGAAAAGTAGAAATCCTTCATCAAAATATTTGTAGATTTCATAATCAACAATTGACTTACTTTCAATATTGACTCTTTTGATGAATTCATCTCCATTTAAACTTTCTTTCAAGTACGAGCTGAAAAAATATTTATAAGCAATTAACAGTAATGAAGGATCACTATTTTTCAAATCTTGATTGTTAGCTTTTTCGAGTTTGTCCAATCGGACCCAGTAGTTCAGAAATGGAGGAAATGATTTATTTGAGCATGCTCTTCTAAGTAATTTCAAATTTCTAAAAATGTCGGATGTTATAATTGCTCCAAATAATAAATCTGAATTAAACTTTGTTAAACAAATTGATATGAACTCAGCGATGAATTCAATATTTTTGCATTTCGAGAACTGGTTTGCCATCAGTTTAATCAAGCTATCGTCGCCATTGTTAACAAAGATCAGATCTATATCAGCATCTTGAATTAATCTAAATATAAGTCTTGCATCGCCATCTTTTGCATCAATCAATAAATCTTCTTTTATTCTCAAAATCTTTATTATCATTTGATGTACGGATTTAATAATTCCATTGTGGTAAATCGTGTCTTTTTTTTTTTTGTTTAAATAATGTAGTTGTTGGTATAACGAATTTGTTAATAGTTCACAGCTTTCATCAAATCCATATTTCTGAAAGTTATTGACATTAAGATCACATATTAAATTTATATTTTTCTCAAAAGTAGCATCTTTTATTGGTTCTAGTACTTGCTTCCAGCTGATCGGATCCATTATCCAAACAACAGACTCGGGATCACTAAACTGGTGTTTTATGTGATTCAACTTTGGCGTGTCAATGTTCAAAATTCGATTCAATATAGGTTCAATATTGATAGTTACTGGTGCATTCCTTAAAGGGTCTAGCATAAAATTAATTGATAGTGCAATCATAGCTGTGCTTGACTGTTCATGCTTCAATTTCCACTGAATTGCATAGAATAGTTTGTAGAATAGTGTTTTATATTCTTCATCGCTCATTTTTGCTTTAAATAATGATGATAATAAATTTAGTGCCTGTTTGAATTTATCTTCATTGTTGCTGAACTCATTGATTTGAAAGCTGTAAATAAAAACATTCCATTTGTCAATGCAAAGTTGTCTTAAATCGCTAAGTTCAAAGAATCTGTTAAAAATGTGCAACCAATCGTTAATGTACTCCCAACTACTCAAAACAAAATCTTTATTTCTGAACACAATCAGATAAAGTATTGAAAACAAAATGTCTATTCCTTGTTTCCCCATTTTGCTAGTCCTCAAATAATCTAATGCATGAATTAAAGAGTTATTAATTGATTTACTTATGTCAATGTTTTCACTCACTATAGTTGATATCTTGAAATTTGTGTATTCTTCAATTACCTTGTTTTCCAAGAAATTGTTGATAGGCATTTGAGAATTCCATTTACACCCAAGATGTTTGCACATTTGAATTAAAATATAGCTGCAAAAAGATATGACTTTTCCGTATCCTGGAACATCTGTATTCAATATTGTGCCAATTACAAATTTTGCTATCTGAAAATGACCTTTGGCGACAATAATTGGGTTAGCAACAATAATTCGACCTAATATGTTTAATCTCTCACATATAACAGTAGAACTAAGAAAGTATCTCATATTAATTACCCCATCAATAAGAGTCTGGATCTGACTGATATCCTTCAGATCAAGTGATTTCCAAAGTTGTATGATAGACGAGGCTAAACTCTTAGATATATGGGGACTTTTCATGATGTATAATATGCAATCCAGGCTTCTATTCACTGATTCATTGTTACTTACTAATTTATGAATGGATGATAGCAACTTAATTCCCTGTGATGAACTTCGTAATCTAAATGGCGAAACTTCAGTTTTCAGTTCAAGCTTTAAACTTGTTAGATCAAATTCAATTGCCTTAACTAAATTATAAACACATTCTAGACTGAAAGATGTATTGAGGCAATTGCTTGACTGTTTGATCAAATGATTCAATGTTGCAAATATTTCGTATTTTTTATCACACTTCACATTTTTCAGAACAGAAACACAAGTTCTTACGACCTTGGCCTTGTTGATGTAATTATCTGGAACATGCAATACATAACCATCAGGCCAGCAATTAATGAGATCTTTTTTCAATATCTCTTCTATTGATATAGCCTTATCCGACTTTAAAAGGGTTTGTTTCAAAATTGACTTTGGTTTGTATGGTGATTTTAATGGGGATGACGAAGTCATTAAATCTTCTTCAACATCGCTAGAAAAAGCCACTTTCTTGCACGGCGTCAGAGGGGGAGATGACGGAATGCTTTGAAAAGATTCGTTGTTTGCTGCAATCTCGTCATTTTTGGCTGATAATTGCTCGTAATCATCCTTGTGCACTCGCTTTTGGTCCTGAGCAAATGCATCATATCCTTTTTTGTGTGCAATCTCGTCAAACTCTTTTGTTTCAAAGGTCCTGATCTCCTTGTTTTGAAGGGCAATTGTTTCATCTTGGTTTTTATCGCTCAATGGACCTATATTTAGTTTATTGAATGATGACAATGGCTCTTTAGTTTGAATGAGATCCATAATTTGACGCCTATTCCTCTTAATCATGGGCCTTGCTTTCAGTATTCCATAATCCGGTGAGCTGCTGGGACTTCGAGCATAAAAGTGTGATTGTTTTGGCGCTCCGCTCTTGCGCATTACCCTTTACTATCTATTCTTCTTAATGATGGAGGTTTGATAAAACGCGTCAAATTTTTACTATTGAAGTTTTTGAATATTTTACGTGAGACTTTCCTGATTAGGTATATCATTACGAGCATTAGAAGCTGTTGTGTTTATCGTATTCGTTTCCTGTTCTCGCCTATAAAAACAACATAATCGTATATAAGAAGACAGTAAGCAAGCTTTGGATCAATCGGCTGTTATCTGCCCAAAATCATGCTCGTATTTAGGTAAAATAATCACAGGTATTCTGATAACAAACTCGTTAGCATTACCTATGCTATCCTCTGCTTGATAAAGAATGGAACCCTTCACGTCGACAAAGATTTTCTTCAAATCAAACTTCTCAAGTTTTGAGCTAGCATCAGTCTCAGAGTCCTCTCTATTATTGAGACCGTAAGCATCATTAATAATGAATTTAACTTGAACGTAATATGCAATGGAGAAAAAATTTGCCTTGAATTGCGCTTCAGTTCCAATTGGTATAGGTATATTGGTATTGAAGTTGATGTTGTTGAACGTAGATGCTAATTCTTCATATAAGACAGATTCCACAGTGTTGTTGTTATTTAGTATTGGGTTGACACTGTCATAATTATTCAACTTCAAATACTCTTCTCTGAAAAACTTTTGATGTTTCAAAAGTTGCACTTCTATACCTGTGGTTTGGTATTTGGCATCAATAAAAGATAAATTCAAATTAATAGAGTCACCTACTTTAAATAACCCTTTATTGATACACAAACTTGTAATCATATGATGATTCTGTTTGACACAAAATTTTCTCTGAACATCTTTTGGAATCAAAAACTCATATTCTTTGGCACTACCAAAGTTAGGAATATTTTTTTCGCTTGGATATTTCAAATGACGCAAATCACCTAATATTTGGATCAAATTCTCTCTAACATTGAATTTCATCTCAGCATCGTTGAACTTCTTTTCAAACTCTTCTTGTATATTGGAAACATCAGTGACGTTAGCTTCATTTAACTTTTCCAACATTTCCATGAAGTTTTCAATATTTTTTGTACCTTTGACGCCTTTGATATCAGACACGGACATTCTCTTCAAATCATCAAACGTTGTCGCAGTACTTGGCCTTTTTAGGAACTCTTTATTGTCATTTTTTATTTTCCAAAAACTGATTCGTCTTCCTTTAACCGTAGCATTGTCAATGTCATTGTGTTTTAATATTGACGGGTGCTTAGTCACTTCAAGAATTTTCACGTCTTGCATGGGAGAATTTAATTGCGTTGTCTCCAAATGGTATATCGGCTGTCTAGCAAATTTATCAATATATGGTTGAAGCTTCAAGGGAACAAACACTGTCTTATTCATCAATTGATTACCCTCCATTACTTGATAACCGAAAACAAAGTTGTACGTTATCTGAATAGCTTCAGATTTGAAAGATGGAACAAGGTCTCTTGGCAGTTTAGCTGTGATATAAAATGATCTCGTTTGACCTTTCGTAGTATCACTCGATTTGTTGGCACCAAACTGCAGCTCACTGAAAATAATGTTTTGCGATGTTGAATAAAAAGGTATGACATGCATATGAGTCGCCAGCTCGTAATCAACCACCGAATTTAGCTCAGAGTTATACATTGACCCCAAAGCACTCATTATTCCGCTTGGGTAAGGTGTTTTTCCCACTTCAAGACCATGAATGCCGGCCAACTTGCCTTCTAATATAGTACTTTTTTGCAGATCTTTAAAAATGTCAAAGTCAATTATAGTGTCGTTGACACTATAATGGCCTAGAATTTGAGCATAACCAAGATAAAATTCTACAGAACTGTTTTTTTGTTGTGATTTTTGTTGACTGCCTTCTTCAATAGACTCTAAATGATGTAAAAAAAGTGACCTTGTTGCACTTGATAACTGTGATGACAACCTCGATCCAAACCATCCATTTCCTTGGGTATCTGAAGCTTTATTTTCTTTGGGCTCTTCTTTCAATTTGCTATTCCCCTCGGTTTCATGCTGCTGTGGAGATCTACTTTTCATGTTATTGTCATTTTTGTACTTGAATGTAACCAGTATGGAAAGATCTTCTGTGCCTGCTATAATAGGGGAAGTTTCGTACATAAACTCTGCCTCTACTAAAGGCGTCAGTGATTTTCGATAAACATTGTAAACTACCATAAGGATTTCAATGCCACTTGTGCACCTCCGTGTTCCACCTTTACTTTATTTTCAAGAACGTTGGAACTATTTTGTGTGAGAGAAGAAAAATAACCTTCAATTTACAATTTGAGCTCGGTTGTAACACGACTCCTTGATTGTTGTGCTTAAGATTTGACAATATTTCCTAGTTGAATAATTACTTAGACTACATAACCGTAGTACATTTTTTGAAAAATCGTTAACATAACAGTCATCTAAAAATTACTGCCGGATATTTAAAAGCTAGGTTGATTTTTAAATACGCATTTTAAAACTGTACAGACTAATCTATAAAGTAACACTTGAGTTTTAAGTAAGCTTTCTCTGTCAAATTATGAATTAAATTATGTTAACCCAAGTTAAATTCTATCTGAAACTTTAATTAATCATTAGATTAAACCTTATTAATTATCTCAAGCCAATGCAAATTGAATTACCTGATTCGATTACATACAGTTACCCAAAGTGTTGATCAGACCATAAGATGTCCTCTTTAGAAGTTATGCTCTGATAAATCCAGAGTTTATTACTCAAACCGTTAATTATAAATTAAATATAAATTTATTATATCATTAATTATAGCGGCTATTTATACTAATTTGGACTTGATGGATTAATGAGTCAACATA
>JAJLVS010000021.1:0-175370 GCA_030570415.1 Saturnispora serradocipensis | reverse complement strand
TTCTAGAACCGGAATTACAGTTTATATTCTAATTTATATTTTGTGTATAAAAGGCCTTTATTTTACCTTTTACTTTATAATTCTTTTATAGTTTTTTAATCATTCAGAACATAGTTTAAGAAAAATAACTAAGATATAGGTTTTTACAATGTTTGGGTCAAATATTGGACAAATAACCGGATTATCGGATCATGCTCATAAATGTCAAATTAAGAATCAAAGTCTCAGATAGAGTTCAACTTGATTTAGCCTAATTTAACTCTTAATTTTACATATTTTACCTTTTACTTTATAATTCTTTTATAGTTATTGCAATCATTCAGAACATAGTTTGAGAATAAAAAGTAAATGCTTAGTACATGAATCAACAGCTCCAAAATTACGCTTTACTTTCATTTACTAGAAGCACACTTACACGATGTAAAAGAATCAGGCTTCATGCTGAATGTGCTACACACCATCATGTCGCATCTACTTTCTTTTTGACATTTTTTCAACGCTTTTTTCAAAAAATTTTTTTATTCTTCCGATCTGATTTTCTAACTTCTGTATTTATACACTTTTTGACAGGTTACCTAGCTGGAACATTATTCTTTGTGTTTTTTTTGATTGCTTAAAGAAAGTAACGTAAGAAAAGGAGAATTTGTGTTGATCGTTAGTACATGATTTTTCATTTAACAAAAAGAGCCATCACCAATTTAAACTATACATCTTTCAAAACACCTAGATACTTAAGCAAGTTACAAATTCATACAGGAACTATGGAAACTCTCACTGCAAACTTGAAGAGTCTTAATTTAGATTTACCACCAGCTGTTGCAGGTTCATACCCGCAATCTAACACTGTTGATCTTTGTAGAAACTATATTGCAGATCAATTATCAACTTTAGCCAATGTTGACAAAGCTGTGGTCTTCCCAGCTCTTGACTGGTCCACCATTTTGGAAAACGGTGATTTGATTGTTCCATTACCTAGATTAAGAGTAAAGGGCGATTTAGATGCTATTGCTGCTGATGTTGCGGAGAAATTCCCATTAGGAGGTTACCTCGATAAGGTTGTTGCAAAAGGTAAGTTTCTTCAATTTTTTTTCAACACCCAATTCCTTCTCAATTTAGTCACCAAGGACATTTTGAAAAGAAAAGAAGACTACGGTGCTGCTCCAATTGGAGAAAACAAGGTTTTACTTTCAGAATTTTCCTCTCCTAATATCGCAAAGCCATTTCACGCCGGTCATTTGAGATCTACAATTATCGGTGGTTTTATCAGTAATTTGTACGAAAAGTTGGGTTGGAAAGTTATCAGATTGAATTACTTAGGTGATTGGGGTAAGCAATTTGGACTTTTAGCCATCGGTTTCGAAAAGTACGGTTCTGAAGAATTATTAGAGAAGGAACCAATTCAACATTTATTTGATATCTACGTCAGAATTAACGGCGACATTACCAAAGAAAAGGAAGAAGCTGAAGCTAAAGGTGAAACTCTTGATGATAAAACATCCATTGATGGCCAAGCAAGAGCATTTTTCAGAAGAATGGAAGAAGCTGACCCAGATGCCATTAAACTTTGGAAGAAATTCAGAGATTTATCGATTGAAAGATACATTGGTACATACGCCAGATTGAATATCAAATATGATGTTTACTCAGGTGAATCTCAGGTTTCAAATGAAATAATGGGCAAAGTTTCTCAAATGCTCAAAGACAAAGATATGATTACGGAAGACAGAGGTGCTCTTCTAATTGACTTCAAAAAACTTGGTCAAAAGAAGCTTGGCAAAGTTCTTGTTCAAAAAACTGATGGTGCATCTCTTTACATTACCAGAGATTTTGGTGCTGCAGTTGAAAGAAAGGAAGTTTACAATTTTGATAAAATGATTTATACTGTTGCCTCTCAACAAGATCTTCATATGAAACAATTTATGACAGGTCTAGACATGCTAGGTTATCCATGGGCCAAAGATTTAGTTCATGTGAATTTTGGTATGGTTTTAGGTATGTCTACGAGAAAGGGTACTGTTGTTTTCCTTGATGATATCTTAGAACAAGCAAAGAATACAATGTTAGAAATTATGCAACAAAACAAAGAAAAGTTTGCCCAAGTTGAAAACCCTGAACAAGTTGCTGACTACATTGGTATCTCTGCTGTCATGATTCAAGATATGCAAGCTAAAAGAGTTAATAATTATGAGTTCGCATGGGAAAGAATGCTTTCTGCTGAAGGTGACACCGGTCCATACTTACAATACGCACACTCTAGATTAAGATCTATTGAAAGAAATGCTAATGTGGATCCTTCTGAATTATTGAACGCCGATTTATCTCTCGACAACCTTTGTGGATCAGTTGAAGCACTCAAGAAGTTGGATCTTAGCGCTGAAGAATTAGCCAAGAAAACTGAGCAATTGGAAAACCAATTAGAAAAGACAAAGGCTCTTATCAGAATTATGGCATCATACCCTGATACTCTTCGTTATGCTTCTAAAAACTATGAGCCATCAACTGTTGTCACTTACTTATTCAAATTGGCTCATCAATTTTCCTCCACCTATAAGGTTTTGAGAGTTATGGGTGAAGAAAGAGAAGTTCTCGTTGCCAGATTGGCTCTTTTCTCTGCAGTTAGACAAGTTCTTTATAACGGTCTCATTCTTTTAGGTATTACTCCAGTTGATAGAATGTAATGTCATTTATATGATTACCTCTTTCAATATATTTTCTCAATTATAATTATTAGTATATAAATTACTATTTGCTGTTCATCATATTTTCATATAAAAAATTTTGGTGACATTTGATGATAATGAGAGATGTTCGAATCATCATGCTTGTTTATTATGCAAAGTGTCTTCAAATGGGCTGCACTTGACAGATGTGTAAATGTTTCTTGACATTTTAAATTGTATACAAAGACCGAAAATAACTCCCGCCAAGTTCCAAGCCAATTAGGTCTTTATTTGGGCTTAATTAATTCTATAAACCGTCAATGTAATGAAAATCATTACCATATAATAGTTTTCATGAGATTATTCCTACCCTACAATTGTTATTCAAAAAGTATTTTTTATATCGAGCATTCGGAGATCATAGTTAACTTGATCAGCATCATGTCTTTTTATGATAAAACGAGTTTATGATCGAGTTTTGCTATCATGTTCCATTTCTGTTTAGTTATTTTTAGCTATATGTTTTGTGGTAACATTACTCATTTGATTTATCAACAAAAAGAATTCTGAAAGTTTTGCCTCGTTCAATTGACTAGTGTTATTTGTGTTTATCAATATTAACAACTGTCAGATTAAATTTGGCAACTAGTCTGTGCCCTTCATAAATGTTAACTGATTTACTAAGAAAAAAAGGTCCTTGGTGCAGGTGATTTCGTGCTCGCTATATCTTGTTCAGCACAATGCAGCTTCTTCCATAAATTAGCAAATGACACTTGGTATAGGTACATTAACCATTATTGGCAATAATCATTTACTTTCTTCAATGATAATAGTAAATCAGTTAGTACTACATTCACATTTTTTCCATAATCTTCTCAAGTAACAACGTTTAGCAGGAAAGTTACTAGGTAAAGTGTAATTAAAACTGCAGCTACATATACAAAAAGGTCATTGGGCACATCTTCAAAGTATTGAATGCCTTTCGCCATTTTTCACATCAAATGTGTAAAATAGCCAATGAGGCAAAAAAGGAAATTGTATGACTAACAACGTTCATCCCAATGCTTACAAACATAACTTTGACTCTTATTTAGTAAGCTGTGTCCAACGTTTTATTATGTAGAGCCAGAGCTGACATTACTTAAACAATCCATTATTAAGAATCATGAGCTGCTTAGTCAGCGTAAAAGCCGTTTTTTGCTAGCTGAAAATTTGAAAAGTGGCCTCCGGAGTTGAATCGTGTCAGAGCTGTTCTTTCCAAGAAAGTTAAATTTGACTTGTTTACAGCTGATTGTACTTTGAAATGCCAGCAACATTTACACCAATACCAGAAGCACTTGAGGCATTCAAGAATGGGGAATTTCTCATCGTTATGGATGACGAAGAAAGGGAAAACGAAGGTGATTTGATTATTTCTGCATCAAAAATGACAAGTGACAAGATGGCATTTATAGTGAGACACTCTTCTGGGTTCATCTGTGTTCCGCTGAGTGACGAAAGAGCAGACCAGTTAGAATTGCCACTGATGCTTTCGAAAGCAGAGATGACTGATCGTCATGGTACAGCTTACACGATCACAGTGGACGCCAAGGAGGGTACCACAACGGGTATCTCTGCACATGACAGAGCGCTTACTGCATTAGCTTTGGCTGATACTAAGGCGACTGCGTCAGATTTGCTAAGACCAGGTCACATTTGTCCTTTGAGAGCTGCCAAGGGTCTCTTGAAGGAAAGGCAAGGCCACACTGAAGCTGCTGTTGAATTGTGTGTTGCCACTGAACAGCCACCTGCTGCGGTTATCTGTGAACTGGTTAGAGACGAAGACGGCTTGATGATGAGATTGGATGATTGCTGGACATTTAGCCAACAGCACAACATCAAACTCATTTCCATCAAGGCTCTTATTGAACATTTGTACTGCAGTTGAAGGAGTAAAAATAAAAGAATTCAATATGTTTAGTACGATCTTCGCTTTACCGTGTTCTTTTTGGTTTAAGTAACAAGGTATAAGTCCATAGTTTTACGATTTTTCTGATGATTTGTAATGTTGAAAAACTGCTTATGTAGGCATTTGCCAGTACCAATTTGTAGCTGTTTCACTATATGATAGAACGTTTGTGTAATCATTCAACGCTGCTTAGCAATATCTCTAAGAGGAAGAAATTGTATTTTATATTTTGCCATAAAAGTGTGAATACATCCGTGACAAGGGTTGCAAGTGCCACAATTTCGCTTTAATGTTTGGGCTTTAGCAACATATCTCAATCTTTGGATTGACCGCATTAGAGCATTCACTTCCACTATTAGGATGTCAAAACTTAAATTTATTAGAAAGCAAATCTTCATTTGAGGCCACTTTCATTTGACAAAGAAATATAGGAAAATATTGCTTATTCTATACACCTACTTACTTTTCTATGCTGTTCCATTACATATCAGATAAGAATGATGTCGTAATTTGCGACGATATTCTAGGTATCACTTATGTAATATGAAAATTCTAAGATTAACAAATTTTGCTATACGGTTGAACAAGCTTCTTGACCGAAAACCTTATCAGTAACCATGAATAGACTATTTGGTAGCAAAAACACTACCCCTAAGCCAAATTTGAATGATGCCATGACATCAATCGACGAAAGAGTTTCAACATTGGATGTCAGGATTTCAAAAGTGAATTCTGAGTTAGCCACTTATCAAGCTAAATTGAGTAAAATGAGAGAGGGTCCTGCGAAGTCCAGCGTTAAACAGAGGGCCATAAAGTTACTGAGGCAGAGGAATCAATTAGAGGCACAGAGGGATCAATTGATGTCACAATCATGGAACATCTCGCAGGCTCAAATGACAACGGAAAACTTAAAGAACACTATGATCACTGTCGATGCCATGCGTCAAACCAACAAAGAACTGAAAAAAACCTATGGGAAAATTGATATTGATAAGTTGGAAGATATGCAAGATGAAATGTTAGATCTGATCGACCAGTCAAATGAATTACAGGCCGCTCTTGGAAGGTCATACGATGTTCCAGACGATATCTCAGAAAGTGAGTTAGATGCTGAGTTAGAGGCACTGGGCGAAGAGATGCAATTTGAGGAATCTAATACCGAAGGTATGCCTTCGTACTTGCTAGATAATCCTGTCAATGAGGAAGTCCCAAGCTTTATCGAAGACCAACCTCTATCACAGGTTGAAGACAAAGAATTATTGGCTCAATAGTATTGATATTTTTTATACAAATTACTTTATACTATATGTCATAATCATTACGATCATATGATCAATCTTCGTTTCTCTTTATTGCCATCAAATAGTTTCCAACATTGGCACTTGGCGAGTAGAACCATCCTTTTGCTGGTAGATAAGCGCAACCTTTTGAATTAACAACTTCAAAACCTTTCAAAGATTTTAAAAAATCTCTGATTTCACTTTCTAAAATGTATTTGGAGTAGGTGTGTGTGCCTAAAGGAACTATTTTCAAAATATGTTCACCCATGCATATTGTTGTGAACCAAGAAACAAAATCTCTGTTGATGGTTGAGAGAAATAAATATCCACCTGGTTTAACGTGTGATAATGCCTTTTCCAGAACAATTGCCGGATATTCAACATGTTCCAACATTTCCATACATGTGACAACATCATAGAGCTCGTCCTCAGCAATGCTATCAAGTGAGGTCAATTGGTATTGCAATTTTGTTTCAAGCATCGGATCCAGTTTCTTGTGTTGATTGGCAACCTCAATAACATCAGGCGTCATATCAATCCCTTTGACGCTTTTGACAATGTCCATTCTAGCAAGGGACTCACTCAAAAGACCACCACCACATCCAATATCTAGACATTTTATTTGCAATTTGTTCAATTCCAGTTGAATTGCAGTATTCAATTCCAAATTGATTTGGTTTGAAATTGCACTAGGCAGTAAATTCTTGTAGTTCCAACCAGGAATAAACACTTTATCTTCGATGTTTTCAGCCTTGTCATTCACTCTCACGTTACTCTTTATCGTTTCGTTTATAAAATCCATTCTTAGCAAGTTCATTTTATGTAAAATTCGTTGAGGACCATTGGAATCCCACCATGAAGATGCAAGTTCCTTAAAATGTGCCGCTTCTGAAGGTGTAATATCAGTTAAATGCTTAGCAACTCTGCTGGTACCAAACGCTCTAGCAATTGACTTAAACATTTTTGATTAGTGTAAAACATCAAGCATAAAAATATTCAATTTTTTGCGTATTCTTCAAACTAAATACTTTTGAATACAGGTTGAAATGTCTGATTCAGAGGAGGAGTTCGTATCCATTATCGCCACTAGAGAGAGAAGAGCCAATGCAGGATCGAGGCTTCGACATTTGCTTGATTTAGAAGAGCTTGAAGGAGATACAAATGGTAATACTATTGGAGAAAATGAAGATGATGAAAACGTTCGATTATTGTTTCAAGAAGATGAAGAAGAAGATGGCGAGTTTCAAGACTCGGAGGATGAGCTTTCAGACAAACTCAGCGATGAAGAGGACGGAAACACTACAGATGCTAATACAAAAGGTCAAAAAGCATCAAAAACAAGTGATTCAGATGGCGATGCGGAGGGAAGGCCTGTCGATTCAGATGTAATGCTTTCGGATTCAGACATATCAAATTCAGACTCTGATGAATCTGAAGGTGAACGTGAATTAAAGCAACTGGAGAAAACAGAACAACGTAAGAGAAGAAAACAGCAATTGTCGGTCCAAAAAAAGAAGATACCAAGCAAACCAAGGACAACAACAAAGCCTGTCTCACGGCCATTACCAGAGAATCCAGTCGAGAGGAGACAATCTGTTCGTAAAACTACGCTTGAATCATCTATCGCATTAAATGAGCGGTTAAAGGCAGAGGAGGAAGAAAGGAAGCAAATAGCAAAACCAGTGGTTAGAAGAGAATATGTTGAGAAAACACTTGAAGAAAGATTGGAAGAAGCTAAGATAACAGAGAAAGAGAATACCTTATCACTTTCTTTATTTTTTGAACAAGAAACTCAGAGGAAAAAGCGGCAAAGGGAGTTGGCAAATGCGAGAAAGTTTAAATTAAAGGAGTTTATCAGGTTATATAGTTCTGGGGTTTACATATCACCATTAGATGAAGTAGAAATTGAAGAGGAGAAAGAACGCTTAGCTGAAATTGAGGAGGAAAAGAGGTTGAGAAGAAAACAACAATATCAAAAAAGGAAACAAGCAAAATTAATAAAGGAAGCAATGAAGAAAGGGTTGCCGATACCAAAGTTTGACGAGGTTGACTCAAAGGCGCAAAATGAAGAGACTAATAAACACCACACCATAAATATCATTGAAGATAACAACAAGATGGAAACTAAAATGGCCAATGAAGATCACAATAAAGAAGATATAAAATGCGATGGCATAATAGAAACACCTTACAATACCAATAATATTATTGCTGACGCTGCGGCTGATAATTCTAGTCATCAACTTAACGATTGCAATGATTCTAAAGTTGACGAAGAAGTAAAAAAAATCAATAAAGTTCAGATTGCTAGTAATGATGAGGCGGCTCAGAATATAATAAATGGAACTAGTACAATATCGGTAGAAGAACAAGAAACAACAGAAAAGGAAAAAAAAGACAGAATCATTACTGATTACACTGCTGCTCAAACAGAAGCAAATAAGGAAATAAAAGAAGAATATGTTGACAAAAGTAACACAAACACTAAATCAGAAAGTGGAACTGAAAAGCATGTTAGCTTTGCCCAAGAAGTTAAAATTCATGATGAAAATGATGCCCCAATTGAAGAAAATGAAAAATATCGAATCTTCGAAGGACCAGAACAGTATGTTGCAATTCAATATGTATCCTTTGAAGAGTTTAGGAAACAACCTGATTTTGATTTCATCAAAAAATCTTTATTTGGACCACAGTCTTTACTTTTATCACGAAGAGATCCAAATTATGAAACATTGGAAGTTATAAGAGCAGATATGTCATCAACTGTAGATTTAAAGAAGATTCAAGATGCACGTACGATACAGTTTGAAGCATTGATGAAATTACCAAAATTTGGAGAAAAGTATACAGAAATTTCCACTTTCGATAGAAACGAAAATGATGATGATTTAAGTGTGAAGATAACGACACCAGCACCAGCAGGTATATCGTTGGCTAATGGACAAAGGAAGAAGTGTCTTGTCTCTGGTACATTTGCAACTTATTATGATCCAAATAATGGTTTACCATATTCAAGTGTTGAATGCTTCAAAGTTTTGAAAAATTTAACTGATAACAAGTTCAATTGGTGCCAAATTGATAATGGTGGTATCAATTCACGATATAAAAATGGTATTGGATGTTATTTGAATGAAACTGGTCAGAAACATGCGAAAGGAGTTCCAGATGGGTTTTAATTTTTCTACTATACTTTTGAAACACACCTTATCGAAAATTGTATAAGGCTAATCTTGAAATTGGCTTTTTAAAAGATGCCTTTATATACTCTATGTATATATAAAAAAAACTAATCTATATAAAAATGATCAGTTTGAAACTAATCGGTGTTGTGCTTCATGTTCGGCTCATGTGCTGTAAGTAAATCAGGCTGGAATTTTAGGAAAACCTTCTCCACAACAAGTGGAATAAACTCCTGTCTAATTAACGTTTTGTTGTCAAATTTGTTGGTTTTGATTTCAAAGTTGAAATCATCGTTGTCATAATCATGTTCGAATTCAGGTAAAACGATAGCAACTTCATCAATTTCTTCTCCTTCTCCTTTCTTGACCTCAACAACAAATTCAACCTTAAGCTCAAAGATGCATCTCACTTTGCCTTTTCTTTGTGTAACATCACAGTCACCAGAAACTGTACGAATTTCCTTAACTGAAATCGATTCATGTGAAACAGTTGGTATATTTGCAGTCAAATATTCCTTTGCCCATGGGAGACAATTCTTGTCAACCCAGTGCCAGTTGTTTGGATTATGAACAGTTGCCATGCTTAGTCTGAGTATTGAAGGATGCTACTTTCTTAAAATTGGAAAAATGGAGACACAAAGTCATAAATTTTTCATTGATAGTTCTCGGAGGCAGATCTGTAGAACTATCTAGAAAAAAAAAAACAGGTTTTAAAGCAGATGAACTTTGTTTTCAATCATAACAGCAATATCGTATCAGTGTTCTTTATCAACGAAGCTTCTTCGATGAACACAATAATCGAGTGTACTAGACGAACCTGCAGATAAAAATCATTTTTCATTCGAAAAATGTCAAATCCACAGAGGTTTTCATCATCTTGCCAAAGCAGTATAGCTGGATTATGAGCATCCATCATTAATATTCTGAAATAAGGTACCAGGCTTCCCGTAGACCCGAATTTAGTTTGGTAACAGGCGATATTGAATTCATTCAACGATCGATTATCTGTGAGTATTTCGAATGGTTGATTTTCAATATCAAGAAAGCTCACATATCTCTTGATCAAGTTTTCCAGAATTTCTAATCTGACGATTGGGTCTCTTTTTTTGATTGTAACGCTTAGCTCAAACATCGTGTACCACCAATCAACGATAATTTCGACACGATGTTCATTGACGGCAGAAATGCCGATATTTTTAATGGAGTGATGTAACCGAATTCTGGGAAACAACCAAGACTCAACTTCCTCTGAAGGTATTAAATAGCGATTAGCAGGAATCAGTTGCTGATGGTAAAACATCAATTCGTCTTTCCATGACATCGGTAATCCCAAAATGACATCTTTGTTGTGAAGTGGATTCAAAAGGTTCCTCAGATCTAGCTTAAAATCCTCTTTTATGCAAGAACAAATGTTTGTATTACTATCTTTAGAAGGCGAACTTTCGATGAGCGTATCTGAATTCATTATTATCTAAATAAGCTAAAAAGAAAGACGCGTTATAAAGTGTTGATAAACATGAGCAAATCATGGCACACCTCCAACCTAATTGGTTCAATATCCATGTGCAATGAATGTCGTCCTGAAGGATAGCCTTTGAAAATTTTATTGGTGTGGCCTAAATCACACCAATGTTGTATTAGTTCCTTACTCGCAACTGGAGATGTTAAAGTGTCACTCTCACCATGGCATAACAATAGTGGCTTGTCCTTCTCCATTCGTTCAAACAATGCCGGAGACATCAAAGCTTCACCTCGCAACACCCCATCTCTGACTTCTAATAACGCGCCATCAATGAGGGTCAAGTCCATCGTGCTGTTTGACCAGTCGATCACTTTTTGGTCCATGGTACACTGTTCGGCTGTCATTGGCAAGTTGACTCTCAAGTTTGCACCATAGTTAGTCCGACAAAGAAGAGATCCTACCCAATTTGTCCACCATTTTGGATGTGGTGTGCATAATCTCAGATATGGACCTATGCTCGAAAAGGACTTGACCTCTGCAGGAACGGAATCAGTCAAAGTTGCATATGTTAGCATGATACCTCCTCCCAACGAATGAGACATCAAATGAAGTTTCAAAGGCTCATTGTTCAGAACCATCTCGTCAATTTCGTAATTAACAAAGAAGTTTATTGATTGCATAGCATTATCAGTCGAGTTAATTCCGATGGATCCATCAACCATTGCTGTGAGCCCCTCTCCTATTTGATCGTAATAAAAAAACCCATAACCGTTTTTAGTCAATGTATTTATTAGTTCCCAATAGCACTCGACGCCATCTTTGAATCCATGAATGAACAGCACCCTTCCTTTGAACTCATCTGATTGGGGCTTCCAATAGTACGTTTTGTAGTCGCATCCCTCGTATTCAATATCAGAAATTGTTGCTGGCGTATCTGGTTTGTATGGGAGCTCCATATTGTTCAAAGATAGTGTTCACAGCCCGTCTATTTGAATATGTACAAAGATGTTATAATTATGATATTATATGCTAGCAAGGATAAAAAAAATAGAAATTCTGAAAAATTTAAGAAGATATCAATTGTATTTGTTTAAAAAGGCCAAAATATCAATGGCTAAGCGGTAAGCGATGTCTTCCTTTTCACAATGCAAACAGTGTCTACCTGTTTTATAAATGATTATTTCTTTGTTTTTCATGCCTTCTATGGAATTGACTTTTTCAATGAAACTTTTGGAACCTTCACAGTCATTGATTGAATCATCATCACCATGGCAAATCAACAATGGAGTGGTTTTGCCAATTTTGGAATAAATGTCTTCCTTTAGCAAATGCTTGCCTCTCAGGATAAAATCTCTAGTTTCAACGAACGCACCACTAGCATTTTCAATATCGATATTATCTTGTATGTACTGTGCGACGTTTTCATCAGAGGTGAGGTAATGATGATTCAAATGCGTAGCAACTCTCAAATTTTGACCAAACTTAGTCAAACACAGCGTTCTAACAACAAGTTCTAAAAAGAGACCAGGATCTGTGTTTTTATGTAAGGTGACAAGTGGCGCAATAGTGGAAAAGGATTTCATGAGCTCACGATGTTTACCGTTGATGCAATAGTTTATCACAATACCACCACCCATTGAGTGTCCCATTAAGTGCAAATTTAAAGGTTTGTTACCTTCTTTCAAAAGGTCAACATTATATTGAATCATGTCATCCACCCCTTTATAAGCGTGATAGTCGTTTGATACAGCTCTAGAGCCATCTTTTTGCTTAGTTTCACCTTCTCCGTATTGGTAGTAGAAGAAAACATCGTAACCGTTCTTTGCGAGATATTCAAAGTGGCGACAATAAGGTTTATGCGTGTCTCTGTAGCCATGAACATAAACTATTCTTCCTTTCCATTCAGAGTTGGGAGGGACTTCCCATGTGTATGCTTTGAAGATGGTGTCATCGATAGCAATTTCGCTTGGAACAGGGACAATGTCCTTGGGTTCGTAAGGTGGATAATGGTTCATTGAAAATAGAGCAAGTTGTTGATAAAGAGAGAAAAAAATGAATGTGTATGGAAATTTCTATCATGAGTAAAACTAATTCAAGTCTTATCTAATTCATTCCCCAAAAGTTCGAACCGTCTTTCTTACGAAAAAAGTCCTTTTAAATAAATATATAGGCTATGAATTTTATCTAAAGCTTCCTTGGTAATACAAACTTGAGTTGAAAATTATAAGTTAGCAGTGGCCTTTTTAACGGCAATAGCCTCCAGTTCAACAAGAATGTCTTGGTTTGGGAACTTAACAGACACACAAGATCTGGCTGGCTTCGTTGTCAAGTACTTTTGGTAGATTGGGTTGACCTTAGCAGCATCCTCTGGGTTCTTGACAAACAACAAAACCTTCAAAACGTGATCTAGGTCAGATCCGCTGGCATTCAAGACCTTCTTCAATGCCAAAATTGCCAATTCCGTTTGTCTTTCAATGTCTGGTGAGAAAGATCCATCTTCTTCGTCACCAACACAACCTGCAGTAAAAATCAGTTTTTCAAAGCTGGCTGCTGGCGAAAGGATTGGATGTTCTGGCTTTCCAATTGCTGCCCAAGTTAACTTTTCTGCCATTTTTTTTAATTACAAGCTATAAAATAGTAGGAAGAATGGAGTTACTGCTAAAGTGTAAAGATTGTGCAATCTCAAAGATAGCTTAAATGCTAAATATTTATGATAAACTTTGGAATCGGCAACTTCCAAAAGAGGAAGTTATATTCGGAGGTACAGCTCCGCTTAAAATACATTGCATTGTCACGTGAGCACGGCACTGTATCTCCGATATCACGTGAAATAAAAATTTATGCGCCACCAAAAGCACGTGACATAGACCAAAGTCCGATAAACTTTTCAAAATTTTTTTTCTTATTCCGGATGTGGCGCATTAATTAGTAATGTCGGATTTTTCAATTCCGCCCGTTATATTTAAATGCCTAGTCTGAAAACTTTTGAACATATTGGTGACACTGCTGCTTTAACGATAGTTTGGAACTTATCTTTATTTGAATACAATGTCTGAACAATTGTATGTATCTAACGACTCGAAGTGATTGTGGGCAAAGGTCCAGATCTTGAATAGCCAAGACAGCTTATCGATCGGATGCAGTGGGACGCCTTCGAGTAATTGAGCTGGTCTCCTCGTTTATTTTTGTAACTGGTGAATGCTAAGGAGTAAATGATAGTCAAACACTTGTGTGAATTAGCATGCAATTTTATGGCAAAAGTTCTGATGTTTACTGTTATACGACGACTTCATAATGTGTTTGGAGATGACTTTGCTCCCCCCCTAAAAAGATTCATATTATGTCAGCAGAGAAGTGTCAAAATGAGTGTTTTATTGTATAGCAAGATTCAACAGGCTCTGAAATTGCAGGATATAGCCACGGAGATGACATTAAATGAGAAGACCACTAAAAATTAAACATAACTTGGAAAAGCACAAATTACTAACATAATCTTTTGAAAAGAGGTGATTTTGGTTTAATTGGTTTGGCCGTCATGGGTCAAAACTTGATTCTTAATGCTGCTGACCACGGCTTCACTGTTGTTGCTTATAACAGAACCGTTTCCAAGGTTGATCACTTTCTTGAAAACGAAGCCAAGGGTAAGTCTATCATTGGTGCCCACTCCATCGCTGACTTGTGCTCCAAGTTGAAGAGACCAAGAAGAATTATGCTTCTTGTCAAGGCCGGTGCCCCAGTTGACCAATTCATTGAACAATTGCTTCCTCATTTGGAAGAAGGTGATATCATCATTGACGGTGGTAACTCTCACTTCCCAGACTCCAACAGAAGATACGAAGAATTGAAGAAGAAGGGTATTCTTTTCGTCGGTTCCGGTGTTTCTGGTGGTGAAGAAGGTGCAAGATACGGTCCTTCTTTGATGCCTGGTGGTCACAAGGACGCTTGGCCACACATCAAGGATATTTTCCAATCAATTTCTGCCAAGGCTGATGGTGAACCATGTTGTGACTGGGTTGGTGATGCCGGTGCTGGTCATTACGTTAAGATGGTTCACAATGGTATTGAATACGGTGACATGCAATTGATTTGTGAAGCTTACGACATCATGAAGAGAGTTGGTGGTTTGACTGACGCTGAGATTTCAAAGGTCTTTGGTGAATGGAACAATGGTGTTCTTGATTCTTTCCTTGTCGAAATTACTAGAGACATTCTTGCTTACAATGATACCGATGGTTCCCCATTGGTTGAAAAGATTCTTGATACAGCTGGTCAAAAGGGTACTGGTAAATGGACTGCTATCAACGCTTTAGATTTAGGTATGCCTGTCACCTTGATTGGTGAAGCTGTTTTTGCTAGATGTTTATCAGCTTTGAAGCAAGAAAGAATCAGAGCTTCTTCCATCTTGAAGGGTCCAGAAGTTCAACAAATCTCCAAAGAGGACAGACCTCAATTCATTGCTGACTTGATGCAAGCTCTTTACGCTTCTAAGATTATTTCTTACGCTCAAGGTTTCATGTTGATCAGAGAAGCTGCTAAGGAATACAAGTGGGAATTGAACTTCCCATCTATTGCTCTTATGTGGAGAGGTGGTTGTATCATCAGATCTGTTTTCCTTGCTGAAATCACTTCTGCTTACAGAGAAAACCCAGAGCTTGAAAACTTGTTGTTCCACAAGTTCTTCAATGATGCCATTCACAAGGCTCAATCTGGTTGGAGAAAGACTATTGCCACTGCTGTTGCCTCTGGTATTCCAACTCCTGCCTTCGCTACTGCTTTGTCCTTCTACGATGGTTACAGATCTGAAAAGCTCCCAGCTAACTTGTTGCAAGCTCAAAGAGATTACTTCGGTGCCCACACCTTCAACGTCCTTCCTGAATTTGCTGACGATAAGAGAAAGGTTGGTGACTACATCCACGTTAACTGGACTGGTAAGGGTGGTAACGTTTCTGCTTCAACTTACGATGCTTAATTGAATTCCCATTTAATTTATGTATTTTTCTCTATACTTGACACCTTTCCTGGGTATAATTATAACGAAATCTCTATTACGTAACGGCTCTATCTAATTTTGGAAAACTTCAACTTCCCTTGTGAAAAATTTTTGTGACTGTGTTTTCAGTGGTTTTTGCTACAGGTGTAGATAAGATCCGAATAAGGAGGGCGTAATGAGCGATCCAGTGGCCAGTGATAAGGCAGAAGTGAATTTAAAGACAGATAGTGACCACTTGTCTAGTGGGCACGAACCAGAACAGTACGAATACAAAGATACCAACGCAAATGAAACGTCGCCCTTGGGCGAACCAATTGAACAAAAGCAAGAAGAAGAGCATGAAGATGAGGAGTTAGACTTGAGCAAAGTCATAGAGACAGCAATGCATGCGAATTTCTCGGGATTGGAGGAGCTACAGAATGATATTGAATCAAACGATAACAGGGAAAGTTATGGTGAAAACGATAACAACAACAACAACAACAACGACAATAACGATAAAGATAACGAAAATCACGGAGAAGATTTAGATTTGGATCTAAATGATGCTATTAACAATGCCTTCAAGAGTAACATGGATGCGTTACTGCAAGCAGAAAGGGGCGAAAAGCAACTTAACGAACAAACCGACAAGGAAACCGAAAATCAGGAATTTATTGCCCACAGTGAAGGGGAGAAGGAAGAAGTAGAAGCAGAAGGAGAAAAGGGACAAGAGCAAGATCCTGAAGTGGATTTAGCTGCAGTTATCAATGACGCCATAACACAAAATCTCGAGTCGATTAAAGAGCCAGAAAGCCCTAGCGAAGAGGAAAAGCAAAAGGATGGAACGATTCAACCTGATAAAGATGTTGAGATAGATTTACGGTCTGTTGTCATGAATGCGTTGCAAGAAACAGGTGCTATTAAGAGTAATGAACAACAAAATGATGCCACCACTACCAACATCACTAATGCTGATCAATCAAATGCTCAGCCGGAAGACGAATTGGTTCATGCTGAACTAGATCTCACAGAAGCCATTGCTGATGCTTTGAAGTCTACAGAACAAGCCTTGCATGAACAGCCCAAAGAATCTGAGGAGGCAGATAACATGCCACGACAGACAGCTACCCAGCGACAGCATGAAGATGACGTTACGCACTTCGACACTCTTTATAATGATATTCAGCACATGATGAAAGACTATGGTCAAAACAACGGACCCACTCAACAGTCGCAAAGTGAATCGATAGCCGATGTCATCAGTCAAATTGATATGCATGAAGTCATACAGAAGTCGTTAGGTGACAATACTTCTTTTGACGAAACGGCCGAATTGCAAAATGCTATTGCCGACGCACTTAAAGACCATGCACAACAAGAGAAGCAAAAGCAAAAGAAACAAAAGAAAAGACCTTCAACCAAACAGAAACAGTCAACCAGTGAACTAAACAATGTGATTGCTGAAGCTCTTAGAGATACCCAGTTAATTGATAACAATGACAACGAAAAGGAATTTGAAAGGGCCCTTGAGGCTATTGTTCATGATGTTGTCGAGAATAACTTCAGCAATACGGATAATGTGCAGTCAGCATCAAATGATAAGGAACATGTATCAACCAACGATCTCTCTGCTAACAATGATGATTTGAATTGGGACTCCATTATGGGTAATGCTCTTCAAATAGCTATGAAAGAAAATGCTGATTCAATAATGGATTCTTCAAAAACCAAACGTTCGGCGAAAAAGTCAAATAAAAATCATCAACTTACTTTCATTCAAGATGGTGCCAATAGAAAGTTAAAATCTTCTCCTGCAATTGCTGATACTTTAAAGAATGTTCAGTCTACTTCTAACGATAAAAAGTATTCTGCATTATCATCACCATTCACTGGAGCACCTACATTAATAGCAAAATCTTTGTCAGCAATTGATGCTGCCGATTCAATCAGTTCAATTTTATCACCATCTACAGCATTAATTTCATCAACTTCAAAGCCTTTTATTTCAAATGAAATGTTGACTAATTTAATTTCTTCGCTTGATTTAAAAAACATTAAACCAACAGATATCTTAACAGAGGTTTCTGGCTCAAGAATTGACGCAGTGAAAAAGTCAGTTTCCAATGCTATTTCAGGTTTAATGAGTACATCAGTTGGTGTCCCTTCTAAACCAACGGATCAAATGGATCCTGTTGAAAGAAAACGGTTTGAAAATAGAGAACGTAAGAAAAGATGGAGAGAATTCAACACCGAACGTAACAGAGATCTAGACTTGAAAACTCGTGTTATCAAAAGGGCTAATATGCTTTTTCCTGGGGCTGAGCATGCAATGTTGAGAGAAGAATGGATCAATACTGAATTCGACAAGCGTAAACAAAAGCGACTTTTCAGAGAACAAAAGAGACGTGACACGCTACCAAGCGGCAATGACTTAAAAAATGCTAACCCAGTTCCATATGAGCATCTCTTTCAAGATGTCGAGACAATCAATAAAATTGTTGAACTTTATAATGCAATGGGTGGCAATGTTTCAACTGATAAAATCATTTCTTCAACAATTGATAAGTCTGTTACTTTATCATCGACTGCATCCGTTTTAACTACTGCTTATTTATCAACGCAAAGCACTGATTTTGATGAAGATAACATAACATCTTTAGTTTCAACAATTGTTAATACATTGAATACATTTTTGAACAATAACCCCAACTTGATGGGGTCTGCATCTGCAAGTCTTTTACAGTTTAACGGAAATTCTAATTCTGTAAATGATGAAGTTTATCCTGACACTGTTTCGGCTAATGAAAAGGAAGCAGCTATTAATGAATTAAAAAAAACTATGGGTTTAGAAGATGGATTGCTTAATACTGGTTCGAATGACACTAACAAAAAAAACGAATTAATAGAAGCAGAATCCCAGGAAATGGAAATCGACCAAGAATCAAATAACCAGTCATGCGAGACTTCAAACCAAGCATCAATTTTGAAGCCGAAAATTGAAGATGTACAGTCTCAAAATAGCGTTAACATTAGCAGCAATAATGATAATAATACGGAAGTATCGATGACCACTGAAAATGTTACAAATTCATTGATATCTGACTCGATGAGAAACTTATCTTTGCACGAGCACACTGCAATTCCTGCAGTATCACAAAAACAAACAAAAAAACAACCACAAGTTCTTAAGATGAATCCTCAGATGCAAATATTCAAACCGATGTCAGTTGCTCAGAAGAAAAAGAAGAAGAGAACCGACGATGAGCCCATTGACATAGAAAAGTTTATGCAGCCAAAACCACCTTCGGACGCAATTCTGAATATTGGCAAGCAACAACAAAACAAACCCAGTGCTAGCGAAGAAAATGAGGTATCTGTTCCAAAGCCTGGAACTCCAACGATTCCAGAGAAAAGAAAGGGAGACCCAGAGATTGAAAGGGAAAATTCACGTAAGGCTAAAAGTCCATCACCACCACCTACGCCCACGCAGGAAGCAAGTGCACGAACAGGTACCAAGCCACAAGCATCTGTATTACCACTGCCTGCGATCAAAACAGAGAATAATACTCAACAGCTAGAGAATAAGGCCAAAGCAAGGGCTAACGACGAGAACAACTCTTCGATACAAGCACCAAAGCTACCACAGTATTTGAAAAGTATAGTTAAAGCACCAATAACTTCCACAGTTGTTAAGCCATTAGGACAAACAAATTTGAGATTACCATTGCTAGCGTCAGCTCCTGTGACATCCTCTGTCTCCACGCCAACCACAGTGCCATCTGAGGCACCGTTGTTGACACAACCCAGTTTATTGAGAAAGCCAGGAGCCTTTAGAAAGCCGGCAGGGTTCAGCAAGCCTAGGGAACCACGACCACTTGGGCTTCTTAAGTCTTTCAAGAAGAATTAATTGTCTTCAGTTGTATACTAGTTTAATCCATATGTACAATATTCCAAATAAATATCTAAAATTTGGTAAGAATGATGAGCACTTTGCTGAGCATATTGTGAAACCTGGCCCTTAACCTGTTTTAACATGAGGATAATTTTTTATACTTTTTTTCTTGCTATAGTGTATATTGTTAAGTTATTTAAATAGCTGATAACATACAAAGGGACGCGTTTCTTGAATAAGTGATAAGGAGTTTAAGAGTTGGTTATATAATTGGATCAACACAAAGATTTGAGAGCGAATACCAGCCACGCAACTTACAGCTATCAAGAACTTTAGACTAAAGTTGTGCTAACAATAGAGATTTCGTGAAAGATTACGAAGATGACACTACATCAACAATCACCACTCGCTATCAATAAAGAAAGCAGGCCAAGAGTTGTGTCGCAAGTAGAGCAAGTTGAGAACTCACCTACCAAAACATCATTCATGAAGTTGCCTTCTTCTATGAACGCCAATAGTAACAAAACACATTACGGAGCCGTGATACAAGAAGCAGCAGACAACCATGCGGATATCAGTGTAAAACAGTTGCCAAATCCTGCTACACTACCTACATCGAAACCAACAATAAGCACCAGTACATATGCAGAGGACTTGATTTCAATACCAAAATCAGATAAGCTAGATGATTTCAAACTCAGCAGCGTTGCTAATACTACTAATCCTGCTGTTTCAGATGAAACACAGCAACACGTTCTTTTAGGTAACAAATTGGATGCAGGAGATTCATATTTAGGGTTTCTTAGGAACAAGAAAGCTGCTGAAACGGGGTTGTACTCCAACGGAATAGCCAATACTAGTGTGATATCAGATCCTAAATTGAAAAAGGCCACCAACCCGAGTATAGCTAGTTTGAGGGGCATATCTGAATCTGGGGTTTCAACACCTACAGGTACTATATCAAAAGGATCTTCTAGGGCTGAGTTTTTTGCCGCTAAGCTACACGATGCAATTAAAGATGACAAAAAGAACAAAGATGATTCTAACGAAACATTTGTTTATGATACAACAACCAGTAATGCTGTAGCAAACGAACCTGAGTTGGATTTTAGTGGGGCAGGTACAGGTGCCAGTGTCAGCACTAAAGTTAGGGATGATGCAAAATCTACCACTATCACAGATTGTCATAGCAGCATCGTATCTCCTTCTGAGGCTAATACTGTTCATCAAGGATCTCCTTATTTCAACAAGTTTCCAATTGACGATGGCTTTGATTTAATGTCAAAGTCTTCAATAAATTCAAAGAATATTTCGCAACGAAAATCCTCAAAAGAAACTGCTTCCGATGAAGTTCACAATGTTCAGCAAATGAGCAAAATAGATGAACAGCATCCTAATCAACTCAGGCAAATAACATCTAAGTTATTTGACTCCAAAGGTGTACAGCCCAGGAGGTATTCAGGTGTTCAGAACGACATTTCTCAAAATGGTGATTCATTTGATGAAGATTTTGAATACTATGGTGGATCTAATATCTTGAATACAAATATCAGTAATTTAAATCACCCGTCGACTCTTGGAAGTACCCAAAATGCTAATATAATATACTCAATTGGCGAAAACGATTCTGATTTCGAAGACGAACTATCAACTTACTTTGACAAAAACTACCAAAGAGGCAACCACTTATTACAATCAAGTGATATTAATAATAATAGAAATATCAACAGCAATAATGGCAATAATAATAACAGAAATAGCAATAGCAATACTAATACTAATACTAATACTAATACTAATAACTATAATAGTCATCACTTGCAATTCTTACATGATGGAATTTTCAGACAAAAGTATGATGAAAATAACGAACATGTCAATACCAATAAAAATTCAATTAATAATGCTAACTATAATTATAATAATCCATATTTTCATTTGAATGATTATGGAAGTATCACAAATGATAATAAAAGTAAGCAAAGAAGAAAAAGATCAGATATCTATGTTTCTCCCCATGACTTTACTTCATTGAGAGCACAAAGAGTACGACAAGTTAAAAGTTTCTGCTATACGGCAATTGGTATTATTTCCCTTTTATTTATTGGATTTGTTTTTGGATTCATATTGGCAACCAACAAAGAGCTACAAGTGCTTGAGGTTGTTGAAGTGACAGATGTTATTTTGGGCCAGGAAGTATTCATTTTTGACATGATTGTTGATGCATTCAACCCTGGCATCTTACCAATTTCTATCAAAAATGTTCAATTAGATATTTTTGCTAAAACAATGTATGTCATTGATGATGAACCTAATAATGATCCAAAGAAAAAGTACGAAACAGTCTTGTTGGGCTCAATTGAACAATTAGAGATTCCACTATCGTTTGAGGGGGGGTTTATAACAAGGCAACATGATATTAGTGTCACAGAAGTGAAGTTACTGAATCCATGCTCGTTCGATGACGACGATGGAGACGATGATAACAATAATAATAACAACAATGACGATGATAATGACGGTGAAAATGACAATATAAATACAAAAATCAATTATAAGGACAACGATGGCGATATAAGTAATAAGGATATTAATATTTTTAATGGTGGGTTCTCGATAAGCAAATCTTCGCCACCATATAAAGTTGTCCCCCCTAGCTCCAAGTGGCTAAATATATCAAGAAATCCTTTCGATTTAATTATAAGAGGAGCAATGCTTTATGAGTTACCATTATCAAGTAACAATCATACAGTTTCAATTAGTTATACCACATACATTGATCCCAATAACCTAGAGGTTGGTTATTAAAAAATCAAGTATAAAAGTTAAATAAGATACTTAGTATCATAAATAAATGTAGAATACAAGCATATAATGTATCATTAAGTTTTTTTAAAAGGGAATCAAGCGGTAAATAGCATTTTAACAGCCTTATTTACAGCTGCCTTTCCAAATATTTGATAGCCAAGTTTTAGTTCATTCAACTTCATTCGATGTGTGATCATCAAACTTGGGTCCAAAATTTTACTTTGAACCTTTTTCAGTAAATCCTGAGTGGAGTACGTAGACACCAAACCGGTCGAAATTTTAATATTTTTAATCCATAAATTTTGCAGTTCCAATTGAACTGGTTTGCCATGAACCCCAACATTAGCAATTCTACCACCAGGGCTAATTATTTTTTCACATAATTCAAACGTTGATGGTATACCAACACATTCAATAGCGGTATCAACACCAACTTTCTTTTCATTTGATTGCGTTAGTTCATTTATTTTATCAATCACATTATACTTTGAACTGTTAATGGTATGGGTTGCACCAAACTTTTTAGCCATATCCAATCGTGTATCATCCATATCAATTGCAATTAATTTTGCAGGCTCTAACGTCTTTGCAGTAAGAATTGCCCCCAATCCAACTGGACCAACACCTATAACAGCAACCGTGTCACCTTCCTTAACCTCGCCAGCAAGGACGCCAATTTCATAAGACGTTGGCATTGCATCGGAAAGCATTAGCAATGAATCAATTGGAACATCTTCAGGGGCCAAGTATAAACCGTAGTCACCATAAGGAACACGCATATATTCTGATTGTGTACCATTGATTTCATGTCCAAAAACCCAACCACCAGTTTTGCAATGTGCTTGAAGATCGTGCTTACAATAGTAACATTGACCACATGAAGTAATACATGATACCAAAACTGTATCACCCTTTTTAAATTTCTTCACATCTTTGCCAACTTCAGTGATCTTTATAACTGCTTCATGTCCTAAAACAATCCCATTTTCGCCGTTCTGTTTAGCTGCAGCTGTTGTTTCCGGAACGTCACCTTTAAGAATATGTAAATCGGAACCACAAATTGTAGTAGCAAGCACTTTACCAATTACATCCGTCTGTTTTTCGATAACTGGCATTGGAATCTCCTTCCAGTCAATCTCACCAGGTCCTAAGTAGACTAATCCTTTCATTGTAGACATCGCTATAAAATTTAAATCTTTATCACAATAATATGGCCCCTGTATGAAGAAGCAGGTACTCTCCGCATTTTATATTGAAGATGACTTACTAAAGGGAGGTCGCTATTATCATGGTATATTGACATAGTTGTTAGTGCCAATGGCGTGATGACCCGGAGATCTCGGAAGCACATGTTAAATTAAAAACAATAAAACTGATTTAAGCCATTGAAGCCATTGGATAGTAAGTGAGCGCTCATTTGGGAACGCTCATTTGCTCAGGAGCATGGATTGACAGTAATAGTGATAACTAAGGATATACAAATTAAAAACAAACAATAAACAATACGATAAAGAAATTGACAATAGTGGTAGTAGTAAAAAAGGAACTACTTGATAAAATAATAAATAAATAATTGTGTAAATGAAACGTTTTTCTTTTATTCACTGTGACCAGTGTAACTACCTGACACAATACTCTTGAGAGTTGGGACTTCTAACCATTCGTTTTGATTTGCGTTAGCTTCAATACCATCGGTAAATGGATCTTCAACAACGTTATCGCCTTTAGCAAGAATATCTAAATCAACATTTAAGAAACTTAGTTCACTTGCCCCATCCTCACTAGCGATGTTAAATTTGAGTTGAACTCCGCTATCAGATTCTTTGGCCTTTTGGTTTGTAATAAATCTTGCAACATATCTTTCTTCCATTTTAGACGCATTGAAAATGAGTGGTTCTTTATTCAACCAGGTGACGCGTCCTTTGTCCTTATTTAGTGTACCACTTGGCTTTGTTGCGGCATTGGACACAATTGCATTTTGAATAGAAGCAGAAATTAAAACATTTGTTAGCTTTATCGATCCACCTTGGTCTTTTAAGAAGCGTTCAATTTCACTTGAGGCAAGTGGTTTGATTGAAATGATAACAGTAGATTGATTTTCTTCGTGTTTCCAAATTGGGGTAACAAGAATAGGAGCAACTGGACTATTTAACATGTATTTCAATCCTCCCACTGTTCTCATCAACAGTTGGTAAGGGTCAGAAATCTTGAATTGTGCATTGTGAGAATCAATGCTCGTTTGTTCCAAAAACATTGGATTAACCATAAAGTTTGGCAAAGGTTCATTTCCCTTAGAAGTAAGTTTTAGATCAATGGTTTGTGGAATTTCGTTTGACTCATTGATAAAAGAAAAAGCAATTTCTCCAATTGCGTTCGATCTAACAAGATCACCATTCTTAAATGAAGCATTAAATAATTCAACAATGGATGCATTTAGACCTGGTATCGTCAATGAAGGATGAATTATTTGTCCAGTGGCCAATCCACCCCCACCGGTGGTGTTATGTGCAAGGGCTTGGGCAGTTGATTCTGCTTGGCTAGATCCTGTTGGTGCTGGTTGCAGTTGTGGCGCAGATCCCAAATTGTTGTTTTGGAATTCACTCAATCCCTTACGTTGCTGTGGAGGAGTTGGAATGATACCATGAGGTTGTTGTCTTGGAACAGCTGCAGGAAGTTCATTAAAGATATGCTTTCTAGAAATAGGCAATGGTGGTGGTGCATTAGTGTTACCGTTAATGGTGGAGATTGGCACGCTAGGTTTCTCGTCCAAACCAATTTGTTCAGTTGGTGCATCATCATTTTCAGGTATGTTTGTCATACCACGAAGTTGTGGAATTGATGATGTAGACGGGTACGTATTGGTTGCAGGTGGTGTATCAACTGGTGTTTCAATGGTAGAGAACGACTCTGTTCTTTTCGTTGGTGTCATTGGTTGGTAAACATTATTTGAAGTAACTGGAGGTTGAGCATCTTTTTCAGGGACTGATGGCGGAATTTGTTCAGCAGTCTTTTCAACAGCAGGTGGTGCTTGTTCAGTAATCGCATTGTCAACAACTACCTCCTTTTGTTCAGGTTTTTCAAATGAAGTTGATACAGGAACACTAGGTTGAGAACGTTGTTCTGTGTGGTTCGAAGCAGTCTTGGCAGCTGGGTGACCGCTTAAACGGTGAGAGGAGGAGATAGAATGGGCTCTACCACCCTGTTCTCTGCTGCCAGTTCTTAAACTTTGGGCAGTATTGGAAGTAGTAATAGAAGCAGCATCTGACTCGTTAATTGTACCAGGGTGACCAAGTTCACTACCCTTTTTATTCTTACGATTCTTACCTTTGAAAATAGAACCAAATTTGGAACGCATTTTGGTCTTTTCTTTCTTGTCACCGCCAGCAGCGGAATGAGATCCTGGTCCAATAATAGTGTTATTCGACATCATTGACGACGCATTTGAAGATAAACGCTTGTCTTTGTTCTTCAAATGGAAGAGACCGTGAGAACGATGAGATTCAGGGGAACCAGGGGCATTAGTAAAAGTACTTGCACTATTTGCCGTTGGCTTTTTCGAGCTAGTAAAACCGTCGGTGATCGATCTAGAAGAGTTGTTTTGAAGCTTAACATTTTCAATTGGCAATTGACTTTCGATGACATCTTTTGAAAATCTGTTGATTTCATCGTCCATGTTAAAATTAAGAACGTGTTCTAATCCCGATTGATTATCTTTTTTGAAAGCTTCGAGAACATCAGAAGCATCTGATTGGTAATTAGAAAAAATGTCTTTTAATAAAACTAACCTTTCGTAGTCATACGCTTCGAAAGTTGCAAAGAAATCTGGAGCTCTTCTAGACCACTCTTCTAAAAAGCGAGTTGGGTCCTGGCCGTTGGACTCGCAGGCTTTGATGTTTGCAGCAATATCTGAAATCTCACTCATCTCAATCAACCTGGTGTCATTATTTCTGGTGAAAAGCTTCAATGGTGCAATCATTTCTCTACCCATTTTTCTTGTTGATTGATCAAGGTGAACAATTTCGTCATTAACTAGTTTCAAAGTGTCAGTCCATAATGGTTGGCATAAACCAAGTGCATTCAATTTGTCGTTCTCTAAGGAGGCATTCTCACTAGACAATAGTGACAAACCCTTAGCATGTACCTTTTTCAACTCTTCAACATAATTCAGACGCTGTCTACCATATAGAGTAAGCCACTCCGCCAATTCCTTGTTAATCGTTTTGATTTGCTTCTTTCTGATGCTCAATGCCTCCATTGCTTCAACCGGAGACTTTTCAAACAAAATGGTGTTTGAATATGTGACCCTTTGGTCACTTTGCGGAACATTATCCATCTTTAATAACTTTTATCCTATGTATAAATGAATCCTAATCCAAACAATTGAAGTTGCAAGCAGCCAATTCCGTTATTTTCTTAAGAACGACAACTTACTAATCTGCCTTGTTATTATGATAACTAGAGATTAATTCCGCCTCTCAGTTAGTATGAAAGCAAATTTTTTTGGAAAGTCTGAAGTTAAAAGTAATCACGTGACGCGTGCTCAGCATTTTAAGTTAAAGGTTACCAATACAAAGTTTAAAGTCAACTAAAACTAAGGCAATTATTAAGGTTTTGAAAAGATTAAAAGTGTAAAAGAGTTTCGTCTATATAAAAATTTATAAAACAGATTCGAATTTTAGGCCATTAATTCCTTTAGTAAAGGAGGAAGGAGAACAAAGCAAGCAGCAATGATTGCACAGATGTTTTCCCAAATGGAAAGTGGAGCTCTTAGCAAGCCACCGTGAATTAGATTGATCCAACAAGAATAAAAGGCAACACTGAAAAAGTGATAGAAAAGAACACTTGTGCGAGGAAGCATACCACTGAGAAGTCCGATTGGCTCGCTTGTACATGAACCACCTCTGAGGAAGTAGTGGAAACAACCTCTTTGGAGGATTGAAAGAGAGCTGTTGTCAGCAGCAAATAAACTGTAAAGTGCAATGGAAAGTGTATTGATAACTGAGTCAAGATTTTTACGTTCGTCATGAAAGTCAACAAGTTTTTCCAAGACGGCACCGTGATCCTTGAGTTCAGCATTTGAAAGTGAAGATAATCCTGTCATGAGCAAAACCGCATCGTGGAGACCCACAGTCATACCACCACCGGTCAATGGATGACGCATGTTTAGAGAATCACCAATACAAATGTAGCCAGGAATGTCATTTAAACGGGCAGTCAAAAATTGGTTTGGCATAGCTTTGTAGATATTAGAACCATCGTTTGACTCCAACGCCTTCTTGAAACTTGGCTTTGTACATTCAGGTAATGAAGGGTATACTTCTTTTTGGAGGTAACTTAAAACTTCGTTCTTTTTAGGCAACGTTGTTGATCTGTAAGCACATAGGATTCTGGAATGGTGAGGGGAGATTTGATAGATGATGACAGGAGCATGTTTCCCAAGGATGACATGACCGTGATTCTTTTGAGGTAAAACGGCGTCTTCAAGATCCAGACCCACAAAATAGGATCCAACGCTTGGCACGTAATCTTCACCGAGTTCCCTTCTGAACTTCGAATAAATACCATCACAGCAGAACGTCAACGAGGCCTTAAAAATGCCCTCGTTGGCCACTTCAACACCGACAACAGCTCCGCTGCCGTCTTTTACGATGTCTGTGACATTTCCGTCCAGTTTTGTCACGTTTGGTTCGGCAAGACAAATTTCCCTTAAGTTTTGTAGGAATTCACCATGGTGGAAAGCAACACCTCTGACGTTTGATACAGAATCCCAGTCCTTTAAAACCAATGTCGAGTCAGTGCCCATCTTGTCTTCGTCACCCTTCTTGATAGACTTTGGCACAGGCTCGAGATCCAAATCCTTAAGGATCTTTTTATCAGGATACTCAAGCACCACCTCGTCACCGTAGAAGGAAATGTAGTAACCGTCCACATGCACAGCTTCGATGTTGTTGATAGCCTTGATCATACCAAGCTGTCTAAGCGAGTAGAGACCGCTTGGCTGCATCAACTCACCCACGATTCTATTTGGCTTTGTCCATTCTCTTTCGATAATCAGCACCTTTCTGCCTTGTCTGGCAAGTGCTGTGGCTATACAGGGCCCAATGACACCGGCACCAACAACGATGGCATCGTAGCCGTCTCTCTGAATCTTCTCCGTGCTCATGTCTCGTTTAACCGTGATAAAACAGCCAAATAACGGTTGTCTCCAATAAGAGATGGTGGAATTTAAGGAGCTTAAATAATTGTCAAGTCGTTTACCTCGTTTAGTAAAATGGTTTCATTTTGGAATCAAAATGAAGCTTTGTACATTGGTGCTATTGTACTGCATAGCAGTAGTGTGGGCCAATACAGAGGCCACGACGATAGATCTACAGCAGGGTGATGCTGCGCCTTCGCAAATCCACGAAACAGCTGTTTACGATATTGTTGTTGGTGGCTCCCAAGAAAGGTTGCATTTGGATTTCGATCTGAATCCCAACCCCAGTGGAGATAATGTGGAGCAGAGGATACTGTTCCATGTCTTGAATCAAAGCCTACATGGTAATTTATTCAAAGTCTGTTGGAGCGCTATAGACCCCGTTGATGTTGCGCTGATCTCTTACGGTGAGTTTATTGAGATGAAGGTCAAACCAGACGCTTACAGCCTACAAAGAAAACATCTCAACGCCACCTTTAACATTGACATCCTCCCCGCAGTCTCATTCGCCACCCTTGCAGTTTATATCGGCCTCACTGCATGCTTTGGATCAATTGTAGCCGTTTACGTAAGCAGCATTTTATAAGGGAAAAAGAAAATTTTCAAAAGCAAACCTTTCACCGCCTTGAAATGTAGAGGCCATCAGTAAACAGAGTATGAGTATGGGTAGCAGTGAAGCACATGAGCTTCTGGAGGGGTCACCAATCGACCCAGTAATTGTGGACAAAGACATTGACAGAAAAATGGAGACGGATAACCTTCTCAGCGGGATTCCAGAGTCACATCTTATGCCAAACGTTTATTCAGGCGGTGCAAGGTCAACCTCTAACATGAGAGATATAGACAGTAACTTGAAGGACGGATACGTTCATGATAGGCTACCCAGTGTAGGGTCGCTGAATCCTTACACTGCGCAAACACAGCTTTACAATATGATGCTGTCTACGGCACAGGGGAAGCTTAATGGCTCTAACAACGCGACGCTTCAGAAGGAAGACGGCGAAGAGGAGATCGATGGTAAGACCAAGTTAGATCTAGAGAACTCGGTTAAGGGGTCGATAGAGTCAGAAAATCCACTTTTCACTTTGGCTAATTCAGTTACCACTGAACAAGACAAAAATGAAAGCGATATAGAAGATGGCATGGATAAAAGAAGAGCGTCATCTATAACATCCGAGTGGTTGAATAATAGTTCCAACGTATCCAATACTAACAATGGTGCACAGTTAAACACTTTGTTGAATAATCAATTGGCAATGCAAATTCTAGCACAGTCGATTACACAAGAAACTTCAGCCGCTAACAAGTCCAGCAGCAGCACAGCTACAAATAACGAGATCGTGCTGCACATGGAGCACAACCCTGAGAACCCTGAGTTGTTGCACAAAAAGCAGGTTCAGACTGCCAGCACTGTGAACACTGCCAGCGGCAGCAGACTCTTTATTTGTGATTTTCCCCAGTGTGGAAAGACCTTTTCTAGAAAGATGAACTTAATGTCTCACTACCAGTCAGCCCATGAACACAAGAAGCCATTTCTTTGTGAAAAGTGTGGTAAGGCTTTTTCCAGACACAGTGATCGCCGCCGTCATGAAAAGTCTCAGCATTCTGATAACACTACCTACATCTGTGGTGGTCAGCTCGACTCCGGCTCTAGCTGGGGCTGCGGTAAGGTGTTCAAACGAAAAGATGGTCTTACAGCGCATTGGAAATCAGGGAAAGCTAAAAAGAAGTGTTTTTCTGGATTGAATGAAGAAGGACATCGTCGTTTAGAGTCTGATCTGGTCAAATCATGAGCACATTTAGTGATCCTGGCTATGGAAAAATTTGGTGAACTTTTTTTCCACCTCATAGGCCCTGGTGTCTAGTAATATCAAGTGAATAGTATCTTAATAAGAAGCTGTTGAGCAAAAGAAACAGAAATGGCATCAAAAAGTTTAAGCTTTCTTGCACTTGTAGGATTGAGTTTAGCTGCAAAGCATCAACAATATCCACAATATCCCATGTCAATCGATACATACCAAATGCATGAAACTGGGGATCAGTTACCACTTTACTGCATAAAACGTCATATCGATTCAGGAGAGCATGTCTTTGATGAAGACACTAACGAAATCGTTTATGTGCCGTTCCCTTCTTGTTATGAGACAAACAAACCTTTTAATATTGAGTTTGGTGTAGATTCCAAAACTGATTGTACCATTCAAATGGATGACGAACTATTTCACCTATTCCAGCTTTACCTACACAAAGATGCACCATGGACATGTAGACTGGAAACAAGGAAGGAATCAGGTGTTTACATCCCTATTGATTTTTCAGTCAGGGGTAATGTCCTTGAATCACATGTTGATTTAGATCCTAATATGAATTTAATTGTCATGTCATACAGCGAGGAAGATAATGATAACAAGGGTGAAATTATTGCCGGAGCAGCATTTTCTGCCTCTCAAAATACAACAAAAGTGATCATTGGTGATAAAGTTAAATTTACTTTCAATATCAACTGGGCAAACAAATCAAAGGGTCTAACCATTCTAAAAACTGACAAAGAAATTGCTACTGACGATCAAGGCGATGAAATTGAGCGCTTTACTAATGCTTTCTTGTTGAACGAGCTAAGAAATAAATCTTTGTTTGATTCTTCATTCTATGTTCTGGTCTTTTTCTTGATTACTCTGGGTTTGGGTTCATTGCTTGGAATCCTTGTATCATACAAAAGACTCGGACGCAAAATTCAAGCAACCAACAATTCATGGATCAATAAAGTTGAATAAGTGTTTACAGTTTTATGAAAAAGTTGATCAATGTCCACGCTTTCTTTTCCTTCAGTTTATATTGCATTTCTTCCGTTTTGTGTCTTTTATTATTAGTATCATACATACATACACGATATATTTATATATATATATACAAAAAATGGATATGAATTTATTGTTAATATTATCGTTCACCCACATACTATTAACGTTTTTTTTCTTTATGCTAACCTTCTGATCAACAACTCTAACAAGGTCTTGGTCTCTTGGTTAGCAAACTGTGTATATCTCTCATTCAAGTAATTGATGTAACCCTTTTTAACTTCTTCTTTCACTTCTGCAGACAGTGAGGACTTACGCATCCAAGTTTGATATAATTTGACATTTGTCTGAAGATCATTGACAAAATTAGGACTGTTGATGGTAATAAAACGCAAAGATAAAGTCAATTTTGAGACATTGCCATCGATATCATTTGGATACCGTGTGGTGAAGTCCTGAATTATGTGGTCACAAATGTAAGTACGGTCTAGTATATCAAATTGATCAACTAGATGTAACAATTCAAAAGTGAATGTTTTTGCTAACTCTTTTTTTTCAACATCCACTTCCTTTTCTGTTTTGAAAGCACCATTTGATTTGACTTTTTTCAACAATGTATCAATAGCAACATCGTATAGAGTAGTAATCAATTGACCCCTCAACACAGGATTTTCTTCGATTGATCCCAAAGTTGAAACATTAAATTCTGGTAAATTATCCATTTCTAGTGATAATTCATCTTTTGAAACATCGTCAAATTTGAACTCTTTATTTTCCAGTTCATTTTCTTTTAAATCTGCCATTTGCTCTTTTTCACTTATCAAGTTGAATAACTTTCTTCTTACCAATAACTTACTCAAATAATTAAGTTCAAACTTGATAAATTCTTTCCATACTTTTGGATCTTCACTATTAAACCTAATACATCTCTTAAAAAGAGTTCTAGCTCCATTGACATTTTTATTTGATTCAAATTCCCATTTGGCCCCACTTAGCCAAACATCGACATTTCTTGGTTGTAATGAAAGCAGCTTGGAGTAAACTTCATACACAGATCTCAAGTCATTTTGTTTTCTTGAAAACTTGAGATACTGAGACCATAGTTCCATACTTTGTGGGAATTTATTTGTTGCTCTTTCAAAAATGTACATAATATGTTTTGGACCTGCCCAATCTGACACTGAAGGGGTTGTATCCAAATCCTTCTTTCTAGTACTCCGCTTCTTCTTCAATTTCTGGATATTTTTCTCATATTGTGTGTATTGTAGATAATCCACTGGCTTTGATCCACGGCCTGCAATTCTGTGTTCAAAATCAGTTCTTCGACGCATGATCATCGTTAATTCTCTCTTGTTAAAAAGTCCTTTCTTCTCCATGTCTTTTAACTCTGGAACACATTTTTCTAGTACATATCTAGCCTTGTCAGACATGGTTTAGTCCTTTAGTTACGAAGAAAGACTTAAAGGTTTTAATAGATATTCAAGATTTAAAAAAATTTTTTTCAAGCACTGCCTGAAAAAGTGTAGATTGTATAAAAATGTACAATATATTAAAACAGACTAAAGAAGGTATACAAAGACAGGTCGATATATATGTATATGGGCATATATATACTATAAATACAATGGTTGTTTTTCCTTTATAATAAGTTCAACTTTTCAAACAACTTGACACCAATTATTTTTGGCAAAGAATTCATATAATTTGCAACTTCTAGTTGCATCCAGGTTTAAGATTGCGTTAGCTTTGGACTTGTTTAAGACACCACCGTTTCTCAACGATTCTTGCAACAGCAGTTCCTTTATAGCTAAGTATGGCTTTGGATAAATTCTCAAATGGTAGCAAATATCTCTTTCTTCAGCAGATAGGAGCTCGACATCTGGTGCGCCTGTGATGTCTAAAGGGTCGAAGCCATTATTCACGTTATTACGACGTTTGCTCTTGTCAAACTGCGTTTGGTTTCTGTTGGCTCTATTTGATGTCTGGGTATGCCTTTCTCTTGTTGAGGTTAAATTGGAATACGTCATCTTGGCAAGTCTGTTACTCAGATCCTTTTCGTAGCGTTCCCCCTCTTCCAAAGTGGTTAGCCCATTCCTCCTCCAGTACTGCAGCTGATCAATTCTATTTCTTGTTTTGAATTCGTTCATGATGTCGTCGCTGAATTCCTTGAAATCGGATTCGTTCATAATTCTAGCAAAGGCCTTAATTTTGTTATACAGCTCCTTTTCTTCCTTATTACGCTTCTTATCGATCGCGTTATTGTGTTTGTAGTCTATGAGATTATTTCTAAAGATCAGTCTCTTCCTTTCCGCTCTTGCTGTTAGTTTCTGGTTGTATATGTCCAGTATGAGGATCTTCAAGTTGACATCCTCGTCACTGTCGTCAGGGTCAAACACCATGTCCTGAACCGCCTTTTCGGCCTCGTCTTCATACTCTTCCTCGAACTCCAATCTTCCCGGCATGAATTTTTGAATGTCCGAGCATAACGGCTGCGATGTAAGCACCTTCTTAGGCGGTGGCAATGGCAGGTTCTTTCTAGAGTCGAACCGCTGCTTCCTGTTTTTCATAAACTCGCTAATCGTGATGTGTGGGAACGTTTTGTTCAGATCCGGGATCGGATAGTCCTTGGCATCTAGATATACCTGTTCATAGTGTTCACTCGTCTCTTCCTTCGACCGGCCCTGGATGAAGTCCGCGATGTCCTGCCAGTTGCCAAGACCCTCCTTCTGACACCCCTCAATCAACAGCAGCTCCTCGTCCGCCCCCCAGTCCTCTTCAAAGATCGGAAACTGGTGCTGTTCGATGACACGGTAGTCGTGCCATGGTTTGTGATTTCCCGTCGCCTTACCCTCTGCAAAACACGGCACACACACATCATAATCCTCGCACACCGCACAACGAATACGAACCCGCCTCGTGGCATCCGATGAACACACGTCACAGTGGAACTTGGCCATTTTTTATACTATCTATTATATTGATGTTCGATGCTGAGCACTTTCGTATGCAAAACACTCTACTTGATGAACAGTGACCAACTTGAGAATCGGAAAAAAGTGCAATGTTCCTTAGTAGTAACCGCAGCAACCAGCGCAAGCTATTCTGAACCTTTGAGTGTATGTAATTGTCCTGTGACTTTGTCTTCAACGCTATCCTTATTGCTTTTTTTCCCGCAATACAGCTCGATATCTATCACACGTCGGTTCTGGGCTTATATGCCAAAGGTTTTTTTTGTGTGAAATTGGGGTTAGAGGAAAATTACTTTGGTGAGCGAAAACCGTAAAAAAAATAAAATATTCGAATGAGATATTACGTAATCGGTGCCGTTCCTAAAAATTAGACCGATTTTAAATTTTTTACCGAGGTTTTTTACGTTTGGTCACGTGCTTTAGGTGAGGGTTTAAGGGGCGCGCTTTGCTCAGCGATTTTTGCTTTATTACAACTTTTCACATTTCGCAGTCACACAGATTTTCTACCGCGCGTTGAACCCACAGCGAAGTGGTAAAAATATTTTCAGTTAGTTATACAGTATCATACTGTTGAATATCCTTTGAGTAATTCATAATCAGCCAAAATGGTATGTAAATAACAAGGGGAATACGAGAATCAGAAAAGACGAAGAGTGAACAAGTGTTGTGATAAAAGTAGTACTACAATATGAACAAAAACTGGCAAGGAAACACTGAAATATATATGCAAGATTGAAAAAGAATATTGTTGAAACACCAATTACGTGAAAGATACAATTGGCTTTGCAATGTGGCCAGTCCGTTACATGTAGAATGAGATCAAACCTAGTGATAGCGAAATTGGAGAACACAATTTGCAAACAAGCACTGTTCCCCTCTTCTGGTGTCCTTTTCCCACAAAATAACCGAATATCTATTTCGAATTTCGTTACTAACACGCACATCATTATTAAAGGGTAGAGTTAGAACTAAGACCGTTAAGAGATCCGCTAAGATCTTGATTGAAAAGTACTACCCAAAGTTAACTTTGGACTTTGAAACCAACAAGAGATTGACCTCTGAAATTGCTGAAATTCAATCCAAGAGACTCAGAAACAAGATCGCTGGTTACACCACCCACTTGATGAAGAGAATTCAAAAGGGTCCAGTTAGAGGTATTTCCTTCAAGTTGCAAGAAGAAGAAAGAGAAAGAAAGGATCAATACGTTCCAGAAGTCTCTGCATTGGACTTGGCTAAGAACAACGGTGCTTTGAAAGTTGACGAACAAACCGAATCCATGCTTAAGGACTTGGGTTTCAAGGTTGAAACTGAGCTCGTTACTGTCTCTGCTAACAGAGCCCAAAGAAGATACAGAAAGTAAATTCTTTAATTTATTATATCTACTTTGTATAAGAATCAATAAAAATCACAATAATCATATTTTCCCTCCATTTTGGTAACTTTAAAACTTTTTACTTTATTTTCCTAGCTAATTTATTCAATTTCTCTCACAATCTTGTTGCAATACTCTTTCAATATATTTGATCTCTTTTGAATCTCGTCCCCACATTTCTCCAAATGAATTGAAAATTCATCTAGGTTGTTAATTACAAATTGAAATCTTTTATCAAACTTCAATCTGGCTAATATTGCTTCTTCACAAAGTTTTTCGTATTCCTTGCTGAATTCTTTACTTTTAGCAATCCAGTCATTAAAACTTAATTTAACATCCTGTATAAACTCCTTCTCATTTTCATTCAATTCTTCTTCTTTATTTGCTTTTCCCATTATGTCATAGTACTTGTCTTCTTCTCCTTCAATATAATCATAAACAGCTTTATTATCAATAACATACTTTTCTGGTCGACCAATTTCATTTTCTGATCCATTCGTTGCCCTGTCAGAAGTAATACTGTCATTTACGCTTGCTTCTCTTTCATTCAACTCAACCAATATGCTATTCAATTTTTGTCTTTTAACCTTAATTTCTTCTTCATCTTCTTCTTCGCTCTCCTCCTCTATTTTGTTTCTTTTATTTCTCCCTCTTCTGTTAACACTTGGTGATGAGTCTTCATACCCGTAGTAATCCCCTTCCACGCTGAGATTCACATCCCCCAATTCACGAAGCATAGTCGTACTATCCAATACATCTGTGCTCATCTTGCTCATATGCTTACTGGTTTCACCACCTGTGGCATCCCTGCTAGTTGACATGTGACTGAAGTTTGTACCAGCTGTCTCAGCTCTAACATTTACAGTAAATGGACTTGAGTTATGGCTGCTTACCACATTATTGTGATATGAATAATTTTCACTTTTATTCTTGCTTCTGGCTGAATCAGCATCAGTTGTTGATGATGTGTTCTTTTTTGTATTAACTGCACTATTAGGATTAGAAGTGCCAAACCCAAAAATACATGACCCCTTGCTACTGTGTTCGCCTTTCATCTCTATGGTTTTTGTATTTTCAACATTATTATTTGCAATGTTGGTCAATGGTCTGGTAGGAATAACAGGAGCGTCGTTCTCCATAACCTTATGAGCTTGTGGAGCATCTGTATTTTGCTCTATTTTGATAACGAAAGGTGTTTTGGGAGTTGCATGTTGGGAACTCATTTTGTTTTTAGTAATGGATCCTTTTCTTAAAGACTGAGCACTTACTTTTGACGGAGTATCGTCTGACTTCGAAAAGCATGCGTCCCTTGACTGAGTTTCTCTATCAGAGTGTGGCTCTTGTTTGATCTTTACTGGATCCATTTGCTCAGACTGCTGCTTGATTCAATAAGATAATAAATAGTGTTTACGCGTGTTGCTTTAATTTTATACTTTTCGTTATCTTAGACTTACAAAATGTGTAAACAAATTTTAAATATTGCTATCATTGAAGTGTTGATTGAGCCTTTAAACTTTCATTTCAAGTACTTGTGATCTTTCAACCACTTTTCAACATCACTAGAGTCTCTAGAAACCCAATTTGCCTTGGACTTGATGGTCTCAAGAGATTGTGCCAAACCTTGATCAAATCCTTTGGTATTCTTAGTTTTGAAAAAAGCTTCAATTTCATCATACTTTGCCTTCGAAGTAAATCCAGAAGTACAAATTTGAACAACAGAACCTAGCATAGAAAGTCCTGGTGGTAACAGTTTGTAAATGTGATCCCACTCTTTTTGCATCCAGTTAAACAAAGTTTCAACACCAAGCTTATGTGCTCTCATACCTTGCATTGGAATATAAATATCTTGTGACCTAATGGTACCATCAAGCAATAAAGCAAGAACCTTATTCAAAATAGCTTCGTTCTCAAATCTACCGAGAGATCTTAAAACAGAAATCTTTTCGTCAATTGACTGTGGGTTCCTATAAATGGTCATAAGATCATTGTATTCCTTTTCACCACCATTTGCAGCAATAGCATTGAAAACATTAGCCTTCAAATTAGGATGAATCGCTTCTTTATCACCATCAATATAGTCAGCAAACATCTTCTTAGCAGCAGCAGTTATCTTCTCATCGCCCGAACCAAGTGCTGCACCAAATAGGAGAGCCTTCAATCTTTGCTCTAAAAATGGCTCATCAGGTTTAAATTCCCAGCCAGATGAATGAATCTTTGCAGATGTTAAACTGACGGTAAGCGCCTTCAACGCATCTCTGATTTCTTTAGATTCAAACAACCAAGCAGCTTTCAATGCACCAACTCTAGCAACAATTTCGTCCCAGACAAAATATGAATTCTCATTTTTCCAGCCAGAAACAAGTGATAACAGATTGGTGGTCTTCGAGAAACCTGAAACAGAAAGGGCACCTGCGTCAGCAACAAGGCCGATTCTATCTTCAACTGAAAGCTTTTCAGGAGTTTCACCAAGTTTGGCCCATCTTTCATCTTCGTATGCGACTCTAAAAACACCTGTGGAATTACCATTGATCTTGAAAAAATCGCCTTCAATTGGAAAAGTAGCAGATTTTTTGTCGAAAACAACAGATTCATCCAAACCCTTATCAGTCTTCAATCCCAAGAAAATTGGATAAATGGTAGTGTCATCTTCTGGTTTGACATCACCGGTAGTCAAATATCTGTGTTGCTCGACTCTGATTTCATTTGATTTTTCATGAGCAGTGATAAGTGGGTAACCGACCTTGTTGGTCCAGACATTCATGGTCCCAGCAACATCTTTACCTGAAACAGTAGAAAGAGATTCCCAAAGAGCTTCAGTTTTTGCATTGCCATATGAGTGTTTCTTCAAATAGTGGGAGACACCTTTGATAAACGTTTCTTCACCAAGCCAATTTGCCAACATTCTCAAAACTGAAGAACCTTTTTCGTAAGAAATAGCATCAAAAATTTGATTGATTTCGTCTGCTCTCTTGACAGGGACTTCAATTGGATGTGAAGATCTTAAACCATCCAAGGTCAAGGCAGACTGAAGAGAATCACCAACAAAGTTTTCCCAAATTTTCCATTCAGGATAAAAGTTATTGCAACATTTCCATGACATATACGTAGCAAATGATTCATTTAACCACAAAGAATCCCAGAAATCCATGGTACAAATGTTACCGAACCACTGATGGGCCAACTCGTGGGCAACAACTTCAGAAACTCTTAGTTTAGTTGCCAAAGTAGATTTGGATTCATCGAACATCAAGTCAACCATTCTGTAAGTAACTAGACCCCAATTCTCCATGGCACCAGCAGAAAAGTCATGGATGCCAACCATGTCCATCTTTGGTAAGGGGTATGGAATGTCAAATACCTTTTCGTAATACTCAAGAGACTTAGCAGCTAATTCACAAGAATATCTACCCTTTTCTTCGAGTCCAGGAGTAGTATACACTCTAACTGGAATATCCCGAAACTTGTAATCAGACTCAACATATTTTAAATCACCGACAATAAAGGCAACGAGATAAGTTGACATCAAAGGAGTCGTATTGAAATGAACTCTCTTTCTGGTAGAATCAATATTCTCTTCTTTCTTAACATCCATGTTAGACAAGTAAGTAAGTTTCTTATCACCGACAAGAGAAATAGTGAATTTTGCCTTCAAATTTGGTTCGTCAAAACATGGAAATGCTCTTCTACAGTCAGTTGGTTCCATTTGAGTAGTAGCTAAATACTTAGTCATACCGTCTTCTTCATATGAAGATCTGTAAAAACCTGCCATCTTATCATTCAATTCACCAATAAATTTAATTTTAAGGGTCAATTTTTGGCCTTTTGTAAAAGATTGGTCAAATTTGAAGGTTGTGGATTGATCATCATCGTTGTAAAAAGTTTCAATCGGTTTGAATGAGTCTTTTGAGTCAATTTCCAAGCTGGCCTCAAGCAATTCTAGTTCTAAAGTGTTAAGAGTAACGGAATTAGACTCTTCATTCACGTCCAATTCAATGGCAGCATATCCATTGAATTTGAAGGTGTCAAAAAGAGGTTCTAAGTCCAATTGATAGTGAGTTGGTTTGACGTTAGTTGGGAGAACTTGACGCCCTGCGGTGATTGTGGAGCTAGATGCGTTACACATGTGACTTCTTCTTGAAGAACAAAACCTTGTAGAAACGAGGGCAAATCTTGAGTGAAAGTTGAAAACTTGATTAGTTTTCACTATAGGTTGTTTTAAAGACCTTAAGTGCACACGGCTTGCCTTTAGAAAAGGGTTTAACAGCATTAAGAATGATTATCACTGTCTTTCTTTACTATACAGGCAAAAGGTCTTTGTGAAAAGGAGATTCAAATGCCAAACAGATGAGAAATGTCCCAAATACTACGAAATTTTTAATTGAGTACATCATTATATATATATATATATGACAGGTAAATGTAGGAAGATATTGCCGATCTGTAAAGGGCCAACTATAAGCATAAGAGGGTAGGATTCATGGGGAGTTTTAGTTTTAGAAATAATTGAAGTGCAATGAAAGTGGAGACATTTGAATCTTTTACGTAACCTTTTGAATGTCAGAATATGATTTAAACTAATAGCCTTAGTCATATCAGCGACTTCTTTGAGCTTTCTAGGAACGAAAAACTACATGCCTATTTAGCCAATTCTTTCAACAAGATGAACACCGGAGTCTGTTTCAATAATATCAGAAGTTTCACCAACTTGTAGGCCAAATGCAGCTTTTTCAAATGCAGGTTGCATTTCTCCTCTACCAAAGAAGCCTAAATCACCTCCTTTTGCATGAGAGGAACAATCACTATTTTCATATGCCAATTGTTCCAAAGTCGTATCTCCTCTTTCGATTTCATCTTGGTAACTTTTGAGTTTTTCAATGGCATCTTCTTTGGTTCTAGTAATGGTTTCTTCCTTCCATGATGAAGGTCTTCGAACATCTTTGTGTTTAACAAGTAGATGACGAGCATGAACTTTACTTGGGGTATGGAGCTTGTTAGAGAGGTATTCGTCAAGTTTTGCCTGATCCGTACCTGCTGGTGGTTCCCATTGTGATGTTTCGTTTGCCTTGTTAAAATAATATTCGTGGTTATGAGTTTTGGACATCTTAATGGTCCAATCCGCTGGCAATCCTGTAAATTTGGAAGTCTTTGGTATACGAGTCTTATGTTAGTAATGAAGTCCTATTGAGGAATTAGTACAACCATCCTACTTTTAAGTAAACTCAAATATTACCACATACCATTGGAATTGTTTTAATGATGGTTTGAAATGATAGATAATTATGATTACGCCACTCAGCCAAAAAAAATATGCTATACAAATTGGCATGAGCTCAAAAGGATTCGATTTATGAAAATAAGTTTGAATATCTTAGCTGATTAATCTGTGCTCTAAGGTGACTAAACAGTGACTATTCTTCAAAAAGGAAGTCACACGAATAACTTTGGTTAATAAAGTGAATTTCTGTTTTTCTATATTTCAACCAAATAGATAAATTAAAGCTATTCAATGCTAAGCCTGCAAGATTGCTGATGTACTAACTGTTCACAAACTCATGTTATGTCTTTTCTACTGATCAAGACAGTTTATTGAGAACCAAGCATTTTTATAAACACACTGGATATTAAAAAGCATGACAGCTTGAGTCGCTTAAAAGTTTCTGATAACGATGAATTGGTTACATAGTGACAACGCTAAGTTATTTGTATGATTATTTAGTGGTTTATTTACTTGTAAAGAAGCCCTTGTAGCAAGTTAAAGTTGAGCAAAAAAAAATCAATACGATAATAATTTGTTATTCTTTATAACAGAAGCAAATAACATGGGCAGAACAACAGCAGACGAGAAATATCAAGCTAAGCAGCAACGTCGCAGAGGATTACAGAAGACAAGATTTTACTGTCAAGTTTGCGAGCGACAGTGCCTTGATGAAAATGGGTTCAAATGCCATGTGCAATCAGAAGTTCATATGAAGAATCTTCAATCACAACTGGAGTCACATGGCGGATCGTCTAGAAGTATTGTTAACAAGTATTCAGATCAGTTTGTGAATGACTTTGTTTCATTATTAAAAAAATCACATGGTATCAAAATGATTGGCGCCAACCGATTTTACCAAGAGTACATCAAAAATAAAGACCATGTCCACTTGAATTCCACAAGATGGCGAGCTTTAACGAAGGCTGTTTTGTTCATGAAAGAAGAAAAAGTGCTTAAGGTTGTTGATGCAAACGGGATCAATGATGAACAATATTATATTGGGTATATTGACAACTCACCAGAAGCCATTAAACGCCGTCAAAGAGAAGAGATGAAGGAATTTGAAAATGGTGATGAGGATGTTTTGCGGTTAGATCAGGGGCTGCAAGAGCAAATGATGCGTGCCGAAGCTTTAAAAAGAAAATTAGAGGAGAAGTCTGTTACCAAATCCCATAATGTTGAGAATTCAACAGATCAAGGTTCTAAAGTTTCTGCTCCCAAGAAACTTTTACCTAAAAAGAAGCTGTCCTTTGGATTGAAAAGCAAAGTGACCAAGAACAAAGAAGGCCCCAAGGTAGGTTTGCAATTAAGGAGGAAGTAATTTGTATTGGTTAAAATCTGGCCAGTATTGTGTGTCAATGAAACCTTATTCCAGAATTGGCATAATTACTTCTCCTTATGGCCTCACCCCTGAACATTTATTCGATATGCTTGCCGTTCAAAGCTAATTGGTGCTATTGTTTACCTTTCGACGCGGTGAATTACTATTCCCGTTGTAGCGCGTCTGTTTACATTTCGACCGCGTTGGGATTATGTACACAATATATATATATATGCTAGTGTGAATCCCCCCTATAGCAGCTGACAAATGATATTACAAGTTTTAAAGCTGCAAAAGACATGGAAAACAGTACAGGAAAGAAAAACAGGCCAGTGGTCCTACCACCATTGTCTTCAATTTTAAATTCGCCAATACCACCTTTGACAATAACTTCAACACCAAGAAAAAACAGTGAGCAACAATCTAACGTCTTTGCTATGACGCCCTTATCTCAAGGTACCAACATATCATTCAGATCAAATTCCATTACTTTGCCACTTCCGACACCTTCAACAACAACGGCAGTTGCCGCTAGTTTCAGTGGAATGAGTTCAACGAGTTCATTTTTTCACACACACAGCAGACCATCAAACATTTTCAACACAACTACCTCTACTCCCCTAGGGAAATCACATACGTTGCCAGCATTGTCAACCTTTTTGCCAACACCGCAAACACAGTTGAACGACCTAAGGCATGATACTAAGGAGATTAAAAGTGCTGCAACGCTGATCGATATGAACGCATCAACAATTACATCAGACGCCAGTTTTCAGTCAATGGGATCACCTACTTCTCACACTAAATTGCAGAAGAGAAGTTTGAGTTTAACCACTGGTGGAGACGAAGAAAAGACTTTTGCATTTATTTCACATAATCAAGAAACATTTTTATCAAGCGAACCAAGTATTGACAACGCACAGTTAGCTCGACGTAAGAGAAGAAGAACGTCGCCAACTGAATTAAAGATTCTTGCTGAGGAGTTTGAAAAGAATACAACCCCTGATAGATATAACAGAGACAGGATAGCAAAGATCGTTAACATGTCTGAAAAAGCGGTCCAAATATGGTTTCAAAACAAAAGGCAGGCCTTAAGAAAATCCCAGAAAAAGGACTCACATCAAATTTCCATTGAATTACCAGCTATTTCACCATCACAAAGCAGTGGATTGACTGAAAATTCAAATAGCAGTAGTGACTCAATATCCAGTTCTTGTAGTGAAAGTTATTATCCACCATCTGGAGTGTTCACCAACGATACACCTGTTAATAACGAGAACAGTACTTCAAGAGGCGGGCAAATGTTTAAGTTTAAAACTACAGCGTATGGACTAGTTGCACCAACAAAATCTAAGACAAGAAGGCAAAAACCTACAATGAAAATTAAAATAAAGAGCAACAATGCCCCTTTAGTTGATATCACAAATGTCCACAATGGACAGAGGATATTAAGTGGATTGTAACATTATATTTATAGCGCTTACTGTATACTACAACGATTAATGAGATAACTTTGATTTCTAGTAAACAGTTATTTTTCTAGCTACAAGTGCTAAATGAATACGAAATATCATCACCTTTTTACACTCAACAAAAAATCAGGCTGTATGTAAACGAATACAACAAGTAGGTTAATTTATTATTTTAATTAAGAGAAACATATTGATATATTTTTAAAACGAAACAGTTTTACTATATAATATAGGGCTTGATGATAATTATTTTTATTAAAGAGTTTAGAAGCTAATTAACCAAAAGTTATAATTAAGCAGTAGAGATCTTACCTCTTCTACCAGTGGTCTTGGTGTGTTGACCTCTAACTCTTAAGTGCCAGGAGTGTCTCAAACCTCTGTGAGCTCTCATCTTCTTTAATCTTTCCAAGTCATCTCTCAACTTGGATTCCAAGTTGTTAGCAAGAACGTGCTTGTCCTTACCGTCAGCAAATTCCTTTTGTCTGTTCAAGAACCAAGCTGGGATCTTGTATTGAGATGGGTTTTGCATGATAACAACAATTCTTTCCAATTCTTCTTGGGTCAATTCACCAGCTCTCTTGGAAAGATCAACATCAGCCTTCTTACAGACCAAGTTGGCGTATCTTCTACCAACACCTCTGATAGTGGTCAAAGCATACATGATCTTGATTCTACCATCAACGTTAGTGTTAAGCAAACTGTAGTAAATAGAGGGTTAGTATGTGTTTATTGTTAAGCACTTTCAAATGAACGATATTTGAATGGATAAGATGATGAAGGTGTTTTTCCTTTGAAATAAATACAATAAATATCTTTCACGCTTATTTCACTAGTCCGCCTTAAAGCACTTGATAGGTAACCACGTTAATAGCTATCAGATTTGATCCTTCATATTCACTTGTAACTAGAGAATTGATTTCATTATGGTTCATTTTGTTCAATATCTGTTAAACTCCAAATTTCTTTGTTCACACACCCATTTTCTATTCATTCACTTTCAAATATCCTGGTGATGGACATACCGCAAGATGTGTTGGAAGGAACCTTGTTCGTGGACAACTAAAGCAGCCATATTGATTGTTAATTAATTCCAAGTTGAATCTGAATCCATTCTACAGTATAGTAATGAATTTTTTTTCATGAAATTTTCCCAATCTCGCTCACACTCCGCTGAGAAAATCCACAGTCACAGCGCCACCCAAAATATTTCACGCAAAAATAAAATTTTGAAAAGTTGGCTGCGGTGCTGGTGTGTTTACCCTTATTAAAAGCACGTGATGTAATTGCTCAGCCTGTTAAGCCCTTCTCTTGGTTGTTACTTCTTAAATCATAAGCTAACTTGTACTCTTAACTAGAACTATAACTTCAATATTTACATGAGTTTAATTAAATAGATACCAAAAGGATAAAAGAAATCAAAAATTAAGATTCTGCTTTGTGTCTCATTATCACATCACCATCTTAAATATTGGCGGTTTTGGTAACCTTATCTGCGATGTAGTCAAATGCTTCCTTTTCGATGAAGATCCTTTGGGCTCTTAACATATCTCTTACTTCCACTTCGTCCCTTTGCTTGACAATAACCTTGGAACTTGGGTATCTTAAGACAGCCTTTCTCAAATTGGCAACTTGGAAGTAATCGTTGGCAACAAATAACAAGGATCTCTTCTCTAACTCATGGACTTTGATGAATCTGTTGATAGCCATAGATTCGCCAGTACATATTTCCAAGTTAAAGGAGTCACCCTGATGAAGTTTTGTTGTTGTTGATGATATGTTGTCGTCTTTACCGATCACATATAAACGTCCTTTTCTGAAAGCATCACTGATGGCAGTTCTGTACGCTAAATTGTAAACCTTTCTTGGCAATTCTGTTGAATAGTCGTTTGGTGCCTGCCTGGCAAGCGCCTGTGCACCTCTGTATCTGATTGGGGAGTTGGCATCACCAACTCTTGCACGACCTGTACCCTTTTGCTTAAATAGCTTTTTTCTGCTAAATTTATGCTGAGATCTTCCCGGTGGAGATGATGCACCCACTCTCCTGTTGTCTAATTCCATAATGACTGCGAGCCAGAGTATGTCTCTTCTCAGTGGTGCGTTTACAAGTACGTTGTGAACTGGAAAAATGGAATGTGGTTCCAATGAAGGGAACGATCTCAAAGACGCAAGTGAGTATGGGGCTTGCTTGACAGCATTTGGCAACACCGCGTCACTGCTTGTAGCAAATGATCTCCTGGCAATACCTGCTAATGGTCTCAGTAAACCAAACATATGGATAGTATTTGCTTTAACAAGCTTGTAGACGGTTTTTTTTCTTTAATATTTTCCAATTTTCTAAGACGCAACAGATTTCACTGGAAGCAATATGCTCAGTGAAATTTACTTAAAGTTCCAGAATGAATGTTAACAGTGCTATTTTGGCACAGCTGAAGTTCATAATTGATCTACTTTGTTGAACTACTAGTATATGAGAAAAAGATGCTAGTTTAGATTCACTTTTGGGCTTTTGATAATGTAACGCTATTGTCCTTTAAGATAACATGAATAAAGAAGGCTAACCAACGAGGTTAGAGAACTGCGACAACATATCTGCTTTACTCTTCATGCCAACAAAGCTCACTTGTCAGCTTATGTGCTTCATGCTTTGCTGTTGACTTGAGCATTCAGATTATCTAGCCCGTGTCACAGTGAATTATTCAAAGTACCATGTTGATGTACAACAATGTGGTACATATACTTACTATTGCAATTGCTTGTAAGGACTTCTTTCAAGCAACTTTCAGACAACAATTCTGGTCTTTCAATCTACGTCAATAGCTTATTAATTGTTTCTAGCACAGTTGTTACATTTCTGACGTAATAAATGAGCGCAGCATGCCATAAGCACTCATAAATTGTTATTGAGAATGTCACAATAAACTAAACGCTGCTCAATCATGATATAAAGATAAAAACACATTTTTAGTCAAAAGTCAACAATTTGATCAGAAACAAACTTGATTCAAAAACCAAACATGCATTATGTCCGACGAACCCAATCTCATTGTCTAGGATCGTCTGTCTGTGGCGCAATCACCACTTTTCTCAAAGAAAGGTAAGCTCAGTCCTACCTTATATAAATTTTCAGCGGTCCGCGATATGGCATTACCAACATTGCCTTCCACTTATATACAATTAGTTAGAGAATAGAATATAGTTGATATGGCACATGTACAACAGGCAAGACGGCCTGCGTCACCAGAGCCATCGCCTGGAGAAGATGAACGATTGCGAAAGTTGAAACGACGCAAATCTTTAGCTGCGCCAGAGAATTCACAAGCCGGCTTAACTACTAAGGTCCCCATACAGTTTTTGAAATGTGATAAAGAGATACTCATTACGATAATATCGAGGATGTTGATGTCCATCATTGAGACTAACGACAAGAGAACCAATACAGATGTGATGGCCTTGGATCAGTCCTCACTCACAAGATTCCACTCTCGATCACCACCACAAATTTCAATATTCGACTACTTGGTGAGATTAAGTCAGTATTCTATGTTAAATCACTCAGTTCTGATCACTGCTGTTTACTATGTTGATCTACTTTCTACGCATTACCCTACATTTGCATTAAATTCATTGACTGTGCATCGGTTTCTTCTAACAGCAACCACAGTGGCTTCAAAAGCCCTTTGTGATTCGTTCTGTTCAAATTCACACTACGCCAAGGTCGGCGGTGTTAACATTATTGAACTAAACTTACTAGAGGTGGAGTTTCTATCAAGAGTCAAATACAGAGTTGTTCCAAGAGACTTTAATTACGATGGATACAGAGAACGGAAAAGTTCCTCGGGCACTCTGGAAGATCAGCATATCAAGGACATCCAATTTGGAATAGGGTCTGCTTCAACAATCCTAGATTTATATTACTCCAGAATGGTAGACATGATGGGCAGCTCAAAACAAAGGCGATGGATGGTTGGACACAATGATAGCATGACATACGTATTTGATAACAATAATGATAATGATAACAATAATGGAGAAGATGACGATGACGACGATGAAGACGATTATGATGACTACTACGAAGATTAGATTCCTGTCCATACTAAAATATGTTTAAAAGTCTTTTGAAGGTCTTTATAGAGAAATTCAACCTTTACTAAAGTACAAGATAAACCTTTTCTTATAAAATTATTGAAAAAAAAAGTTGTACCCCAGATTTTACTGCATTCACCTTAAAAGATAGTGTTAACATGACAATTGACGGTGCCGCTGGAGAGCTAGTAGATCAATTGAGCAGTAACGGATACCAGGAGATCCAACCATTGTTGAATGGGACCAATGAGGACTTGTTTATTGGTCACTCTAATCTTTATCAAGATGACAAGATCATATCAATCAAAGTATTTTCGAAGTTGGTGTTCCACCCTGAAGACTTAGAATACTTGAAGCAAGGAAATAGAGGAATGATTTTAAAGTCACAAAGTCTAAAATCTGACGAAGCTGCAGCTCCGCTTTCAAATCACATGATTTGCATGTTTACGCTAGGTCAAAAAATGACATCGCATCCAAATATCATTCACGGTGGTGCCATTGCAACATTGGTTGATGAGTATTTTGTCAAAGTAACACTACCATTAACTGAAAATCATTTTGCTGTTACTGCCGGTTTGGAAATCAAATACTTGAAACCTATCAAGATTTCAGCTGATAGGAATTCGGTAACTGTTGTACTAGATTGTTTTATTGCTGAAGTGGCTCTCAATAGAAAATTTATTGTGCAGGGTTCTATCAAAACTGTTGCTGGTGAAAAGTATTGCGACGGGAGATTAAATGTCGTCGTCCCTAAGTTTCAGCTATAGGCATTTTGTCCAACTTTGATGCATTTACACAGTATGCGAATATAATATGTCTATGGAGAAACGACTTGTTCGTTTGTTTCCAAATTTGTATCATGGTCTCTTAAAATCAAGGTTTTGAGTAGTGTTCATTGCCTTTATAAATTTAATCTAAACTTCCACTAATCCTTTACATACATATCTTTGTGACCTTAATTTACCAAATGATCTTTGTAACCACGTGCTTGTGTAGGTATTACAGAATTAGAAAAGAAAAATAAGTTCAATAATAAAACTTTTTAACTTCTTTTTTTCCTAGCATTATACAAGAACGTTTGCTAGATCTATGAGTTTGAGGAAACGAGACAACAGTATTGTTATTTTTTTTTTGCGAATAGGATGCATTGATCTTGTTTGGTCAATTACCATTTTTTGTCCTTCGTTTATGAAGATGGATCATTCACTTGGAATGAAATGAGTCGTGGCATACATTTGAGTTTACACACTTTAATTTTATACGTAGGAAAATTGTACTTCAAAATCTGAAACTTCGAAGTAAATTAAATAAGTTACATTTTGCATCTTGCACTGTTTACCATTATTTGAATTTAATCTGTGTTAAATTTTTAAATACATAAACTGTGACTCAATAAATAGTAACATGGTGCTAATTGGTAAGAACGAAAGTTTGCAACTTTATAGATATGCACATGAGTAAAACCTGTGAGCTAAATTTGCTTAGTGACCAAATTAGTTACACGGTGAGTGCTGTCAATGAATATACTTGACACTTCGTAAAATGAAAGTACCATAGTGTTTTTTGCATATCTTACTATTGTCTTAATGTTACTGTGCAATATTCAGACATGAATAGACTGATCAAAACTTACAAAATAAAAATTATTCATATCTTGGGATTTCATTTTCTAATTTATTTTTACCAAGTAAAATATCTTGTGTTGAAATCTTTAATTTTCAACAAAAACATGTAATACTAGCACATGGTATTTAAAACTCCAAATAATAATACTGTTGCAGCCTAATCTTAAAGTTTCAGCTATTCAAGGGTAATTTGAAGTACAAAAATGGCTTACTACAAATTGGTTGTCGTATTTCTAATACATTTTAATGAGATTTCAATAGAAGAGGTTACGATTAGGAAAACAAGTGCAAAAATACTCACCGAGTTGTTTGCATATGGTTATAGTACTTAGGTTATGGTTGTTGTAATGTAAACACGTTCTTCTTTGTGGTTGCATCCTCTTCAAATAACGTAAACGTATCTCAACGCTAATGCCGAAGTTGAAAGTAAATATATCATTTCTAGTTTGGATTTTATATTAATATAGTTTCACAGATAAAACCTTTTTTTGCAACGAGTTCTATGTTAGATACTGACCAGTAACAGGATTCTGTTATATACGCAGGGTTTTGTATTAGCGGTTGATGTTGAGCATTCTATCAATTTTTTTTCAAGCACATCGTTTAGGGCTTAATTTATCAAAGGTCGTAATCCTATTGCATGTTCAAATCGCTAATAAGGCCATATAGTAAGGCGCCATTGCAATTTGTATCGTGCAGGTCAGGGTATGTGCAAAGGGCTTCTCCTTTCAGGTTACTCTCTACAAGGCGAAATTTAAATTATACGAAAACTATCCCCAGCTTGATTATTAGGAGGTCATTTTTCAGTGGATTTAAGAAAACATATACTATACTGGGAAATCAATGGTTGAAGCTTAAGTGGTTGTTGATTAGGTCTAAAAGACCGTTCAATTTAGAAGACCTGAATGCATTTTTTTCATGGCTATTGACAGGAAATATATTCTTATTCCTACTTGGTACGACGACATTCGTATCGTTGATTCTATTAACAGGTAAATACATGGATATGCAGTCAAGCATAACGGACTTGGTAGGTAAAGCAGTTTCTGACAATACCAATTTGAAGTTCACCTCAGAATCAATTGACCCTGGCTGGAAACAAGGTGTAATCAAGTTGAAGAATTGCGTTGTTCACAAAAGGCCAAGAGTAATATCAACAGTTGAAAGGATCGAGAGGTCATCGAGCGGTGAAATTTTGAGCAAAACCAGTGAGGATATATATGATGATGGTAATTACACGCAGTTTGAACTCACAGTTGATGAATTGTATATCACCTTGAGTTTTCGAAAATGGATCAGTGGTAAAGGTATAATTGATACCGCGTCAGCACATGGTGTGAGAGGTATTATAGACAGAACTAACGTAGTGTGGAATCTTGATGATGACCCACGCAATTACAGAAACATACCGGCACCAGGGGATTGGGAAATTGAAGACCTGAAGATAGAAGATTTGTTTGTAACCATACACCAGCCCTTTGAGTTCAGACCATGCAAGCTCTCGATCTACAATGCAGACATACCAATTTTAAGGAAAAATTGGGTTATGCTAGATATTTTAACATGCACACATATCAGTGGAGCATATGACGGATCACTCTTTACATTGAACAAGGTTTCAAATTTCGATAATTTCAAGGAAGAAATCCAAATTGATCAATTGATTAAAAGGGAACTTGGCAGGGACCAGTTCACGAAAATTGATCTGAATAACAACAAAGTCAAGATGGCTACAAGATTCAGGATCGACAATTTGAAGTTTGACCATTTGAATAAGGGTGTAGACGGACCACTTGGGTGGATTACAAAGGGGTCGGTTGATGTTTTGATTGATATCATGGTGATGAAGGAGGACCAGTCGCTCAACGAACTAATAGTGAATGAGTTAATTCAAAAATTTAACAATATACCGCTTCAGGTGGTGACTAAACCACAAAAACATCCACAACAACAGCAGCATGGCTCTTTCTCAGATGATGACAAAGATTCTGAGCTGGAAAATTTCTTTATCTGTGACTTTTACATGAACTTGAAAAACCCCAAGGCGCAAATTCCATTGTTCAACGACAGTCTTTCGACGATTTCGAACACAGTCATCCGGCCCATCATTGGGTACATCAACAACAAGAAGACGTTCATCCCTCTTCGATGTAGAATTGTCAAGAATTTGAAAGATTTCGACGGTTCGTGGACGCTGTACGATTCGCTTTTGATGCCTGATATCACAGAGGGTGTGTACACGAGTTTTTACGAGTATGCCACAGACGAGAAGCTGCGCACGCAACGCTTGAAAAAGGTGGCCGTTTGGTCGGGCCAGTTCCTGTTACAGTTATTCTTGTGGTCTCTTACGGTACTTAATAGGTAACTGCAACGCTATTCAGCGGTCTTGTATATTATGCGCTTCGCATTATTCTACTTCTAAAATGGAATTATTTTTTTTTCCATGCATATGGCAGGTGTTCCACGAAAGCATTGTTGTTGTCCGAAAGTGGGCCCATGGAGCCGAATGAGAGACAAAGGGGAAGTTGGATTAACACGAAACACACCACGTAGTCGGGATTTGTATTGGTTTTGACCTTAATGGCACTCCAATGGTTACATGGGGCAGTGGAGGGACAATAAAATTTGCAACGTTTGTCAGTAAAAGAGACGACATAATATTTTATATTATTATTTAATTATTGTAGTCGGTGAAAAATGTATGTTGTAATAAGTGGTAGTAGCTTGATTGGCAGAGAGAAGAATTAAAGTGCCGAAATAAAATTGGGTTCGGGAATTACATTTCCAAAAGTTTAAATTGTGCCAAATATATAGTTTGCTATTCCCACACCACACCGAAGACGAAGTTATTACATATGGCTTTTTTTTGCTAAACTAACGGCTTCTTTCTTTTCCTGATAGTAGATCAATACACGTCGCCAGTATATATTTTTGATTGATACACGTTTGTTAGCATTGTTGAAAGTTGTTGATCCAAATGTTACCATCGTTTAGAGAGACATTCAACCTATCAGAGCAGACAACACCAACGCCCAACTCGACATCGACAACAGCTTCAACGCCTGTGACTACACCTTCGCTTGGTGCCACGTCAATAACGGCTAGGAACAACATGTTCCCGTTCCCACCACCGCCACCGCCACCGCCACCGCCACCAACGCAGATGCAGCAGATGCAGCAGATGCAGCAAATACAACAATTACAGCAATTACAGCAACAACAGCAACAGCAACAACAGCAGCAACAGGCAACAACAACGTCAGCGGTTTACCCTATACAATTTCAGCGAAGAGATAATGCAATCAACGAGTATCCGTATCTGTTGCAAGCGAGCAGTGCACCAATGATGCCTGCAACAATAATGACGACACCAGCACCTCGAATCCAGACAATGTCCAACGTAAACCAGCTTGTATATAACATTTCTCAGAGGGTTCCTGTACCACCTTATTCGACACTCAAGCCAAGTAAGGATTCACTGCTAGTGCAGCGGCCCAAGAGGTCCAAACGCCGCTCGAAGTTCACACAGGAGCAGGACGATATTATAACAAGCATGAAGAGACAGGGGAAGTCGTGGATAGAGATTGCTGAAGCTGCCAAGGTCAGTTCGTACTTGGCGGCCCGGAATAGATACCAGGTGCTAATTGGCCAACAAGGTGGTGGAACTAGCGAATGCGGCCCCGAAGAAGTGAGAGAGCTGCAGTCAATTCTAGACGAAGCTGAATTGGAGAAGCTCAAGTACATATGCAAAGAGTTCAAAAAATCTACTGGTCGTTCCATAGATGCCAAGGATATTAGAGAATTACTGAGAATGCTGTTTTGGAAAGACCCTGTTCAATTTGATGTTAATACCTCTTACTTAATTGAGCTTGAAAGGCTTCAGCAGCAAAGATTTGAAGAATTTGGTGTCAACGACAGGGAGATGTCAGATCATGAAACCGAAAGTAATCATTTACAATGATACTTCTAGCACTTAAAAGAAACTATACCCCCCTCAAAAAATATCTATTAATTAATGAACCCTAATCTTTTCGTCTAATGTAATATCTGGTCTCTACTGCAACTCTTGTCCGACTGCTAGCTATTTTTGCACTTGACGCTGCTAATGCTGAGCCGACTTCCGCATTCGAACAGCGTCTTTAATCGCATTTGGCAATAAATAATAACAATACGTAGAAATAGGTAAAATTATGGGGGGTTGCTGAAATCTGACAATTTGAGTACCACGTTATCCTCATCTAATCTAAATTGCCAACGAAAGAACAGGCACCAATGGCGCAGAAAGAAGAGAAGGTCGCGTACGTGACGATGCTTTTGAATGATGGCTATTTGCCGGGGGCAATGGTGCTGGCAAAATCTTTGAGAGATAGCGGGTCTAGGGTCCCGATAATTATTCTTTATCTCAAAGCTCAATTAAGTGACGAGGCCTATAAAAAGTTGCAGGAGTGTGGCCTATTTGATAGGAAAATAGCAGTTGACAACGAAGTGCTCTTTTCGAGAAACCTGTTCGAATTGAACGTTTTACTAAAAAGAAACGAATTGAGCAATGCGTTGACGAAGTTAAATATTTGGAGATTAACCGATTACAACACAGTTGTGTATTTGGACTGTGACATGCTAATTTTGGAAAATATTGACAATCTCCTATATGACCAAAACCTTCAAAAACATGAAGTTTCTGCCAGTTCAGACTCCGGTTGGCCAGATATTTTCAATTCCGGGTTGATTGTTGCAAAACCGGATCTGGAGACCTTTGATAGACTGAGACAGTTCTATGAGTCCAATGACTCTTTTGATGGTGCCGATCAAGGTATTTTGAACGAGTTTTTCAACTTGAGATCTGAGGCATTGGGAACTAAATGGAATAGACTTCCATTCACCTACAACTGTACGTTGAACTCTAACTACGAATACCTTCCAGCAATGATTAGATTTAAACAAGACATAAAGGTAATCCATTTCATAGGTAAAACCAAGCCATGGACAAACAGATCTTTGTGTTATAGCAGTCAATATGCGAAGGTGTTTGAAAACAGAAAGAATTTATTTGAATTATGGTGGGATGTTTACGATCAGTTGTTCAACAGCTCAACAGAGGTTTTAGAAATTGCTGGTCATTTACAACCTTATGTTGAGTTCTCTTCTAATGATAGTAGACTCCTACAACCCCAAAGTACACAGCAAGAAGAAATTGCAAAATCTCCTGAACAAATCATTGATACTGACAATGGTGTTACCCATAGCGTTGAAAATGTTTCTGTTGTCAATTTTCCGACATATTACTACAAGCCGAGTACGAGTGGACCGATTGTTGACGAGACGTCCAAGGGCGAAGCATGGAAATTGAAGGAAACGAAGATAGAGTGGGCTGTTAAAGCACCGCAAAAATATGAGCAAAAGGAGTCAAAAATCCCTGAACACTTGAAACCAGAAGTGCATGAGAGTGAAGTTTCGGAAGAGGAAGAGGGAAAGAACTGTGAACAAGATGAAGAAAAGACATCAACGAAGGACAAGCAGGATTTTAATATTGACGATATTTATGATGTTCAGAAAAAGGCAGTTGATGAGTACGTCGAAAAGAATCCAATCTTTCCGTGGGAAAAGAGGAAGGATATTCATGCAACCAGGACATTTGAGAACTTGAATAACTTTAAGCCACCAATTTACTCAATTGAAATCATGGACTCATCGGAATCTACCTCTTCAATGATGGATGAAGATGAAGGCGAGGATAATAGACTGAAAGGATTCAGCGATGGATCGAAATTTCAAAGGTACCTGGAAAAAGTAGAACAATTTAAAAAGCTTCCTGAGAATGATAAGCTAGAGGATATTCCTATTGATACGTTTAGCGATGAAGTTGTAGAGAATTTAGTTGTAAATGTTTCACTTGATAACGTTTTAGATACCCAACTTGAAACTGAATTACAAGTAGAAAGTGAAGAAGAAGTAAACTTAGGAGAAGATAGAATTCAAAAGAGTTTGGACACCTTACAGTTAGATGACTCAACTACTAGTTAACCAAAGCAATTTCAATTAAATTTTTGTTTATTTATTTAAAAAAATTATACTTATTTGTTATTTCTAGCATAAAAATTTAATTAATTTATGCGTACAACAGTTTCAAAGAAGCAACCACATTAGCACATAACACACAAATATCTTTCACCTTTCTAATTTTTTTTTTCTACTATAAAATATATGAATATGTAAAAAGTAATCCCAAGTTAGCCAGTATCAATCAACTCCTCATATTTTACGGTTATAGTTTTTTTCAAATCATTGCCCACCTATCAATGGTTGACATAAGTAGTTTGGTTATTGTTGTTATTCATTGGCATTTGAGAATTTCTAGCAGTGGCATTTTCACGCAAATAGGTCAATTGTCTAGTTCTAAAAGCTTCATAATGAACCAAGCTGGTGGTCTCAATTAAATCGTACAAGTGGGTTCTTGTGAGGAAATCTCTCAAGTATACGAATTCGCATTGTGTGACGTCTTCGATATTAATAGTACCCCATTTAGTCCTTCTGCCCCTAACAGATTCGCCGTTTGGAGTGGTGATAACATCTTCAGATCCGATGACGGCAAAAGGCAACAGAGCCCTTATGTCGTTGTTAAATTGTTGCTCATCTTCGTTAAGTTCATCACCTTCGAATGAGTTCACGTAAGGGTAGAGCTTGAAATTGTACTGTTCGAACTGATCTTGGAGGATCTTTTTGAACTCTGACCTTTCGTCCAAAGTTAGTGCGTCTGCTTTGGCGATGATTGGCACCACATTGGCCACCTCTGTAAGTCTCTTTAGGACTTGGATGTCCAGTGATCTGAGCCCGTAGCCGTTAGGCTGAATGAAATAAAGAACACAGTGTACTCTGTTGTCTTTGATGAAGCGTTCTCTGCTAGCATTCAATTCTCTTCTCAAGTACTGGTTCTGCTGGTCCTTAATGTATTTGAGAATCGGTTCCCACGACTTGTCGTTGTCGATTTGATCTCCAAAACCAGGCGTATCAATGATATTGAGCTCCAACTTCACGTTGTTTTCAAACAACGTTTGCGATGTGATTTTGATCTCCGTGGTCTTTTCAATCGGTTCGTAGATTGTTTTCCTCCCACTGGATTCCATCAGATGCGAAGCAAACAACGTGTTGATCATTGTTGACTTCCCCAAACCTGAATGTCCAACGACCATCACATTGAATGTGAACCCCCTCTTCACCAGTCTGTTCTCAATTTGCGTTGTGATCGTGTCAAAACCAACATAGTTGTTTGGATGTGTGATTAGTGGAGCAACTCCAGCTTCTTCCGCCATTTTATTTCACTTTTGAGACGATCCTAATTAACGTGTTTTGATCTATGTACACAAAAGACGTGTTTTTTTTAGAACCTTTTCTCCTTTGTGGAGAATCTCTGATTTTTTGATATTAATTTCAATTTTGAGAGAAAAAGTTGCCCTTGGACACAATTGTCACAGCAAGCCCCTACGTTCCTCCGGTGCCAGTAGATATTACGTAAGCAACACACAACACGCACAACCTCCCTGTCCACGCAAAGTGCGCCAAAAGATTACGTAAGATTACGTAATGTCAAAATTGAAAATTTAGGGCATTACATGTAGTAGAGAGGGGTTATTGGGGGTTGTGCTGAAAAGTACTCTGGCTTCCCTCCAAAGAAAAACTTGGGGAAAAAAATACATACATATATATATTGGAAAATAAGGTGGAGACAGATGGCATCAATAATTACACTGAATGGGCTTGCTAGGGCAGCCGAATCACTTGTACCGAAACTAGGATTGCCAGGACTACCAAGTATCAAGCTTGGAGTTTCAATTCCAGCATCATTATTACCAAATTGGACAGCACAGGAAGAGAATAGCGATGTTGATCAAGGGATCTTGAAGGCGGCACCGAAGAAGAAAACATCTCACATGAAGAGAAGACAAAGACTTTATGGGCCAGGCGAAAAGCACGTGAAGCTACAAAATAACCTCAACAGGTGTCCTGCGTGCGGTCACTTCAAGAGATCTCATACGCTGTGCATGAACTGCGTGGGTCAGATCAGAAAGTACTGGAAGCAAAGGGATGGCGATAACGGTGTAGCAGAACCAGAGGAATTTGTCAACCCAAGAGATGAACAGATCTTGTACCCAGGTAAAACGACGAGAGACTACGAAAAGAAGTTAAAGGACGATAGCTGGTGGCATAAGAGATCGAAGACCTTACCTGTTGACTAGGTTTGAGCGAAATATAGTAACAAAGAAGAAAGTTGAAGACAAAATGTGCTATCTTAGCATTGCCTGTATATATTTGTATGATACTGATTTTCACACAGACTCACTATTCCGTTAGTATCAATATTTTTTTTTCTAAGATGTAAGTGAAAAATTTAATATCAGATCATCATTTTGTAATCGTGTAGGTGTCAACACCATGACCCAGGAAGAACCTCTTGCAAAGAGAAGGAAACACGAAACCAGATCGATCAATACTAACTTGAATGAGCTTACTCTCGCAACGCATCCCCTCAATATCAAACCTAGCGGTAATCAAATTTTGGCTTCTGAAGACGAACTGCTGAGATTATCTCAGTCAACTGGCTCCTTCTTTCGTCACTTGTCCGATGACTTGATTTTCCAAATTTTAGGTTACTTAGACAAAGCCTCCTTGTTCAATTTGAGCCATGTATCGAAATTCTTTTATGGTTTTACATCTTCAGAAGAGATTTGGAGATCCCTATATACCTCAGCATCCACGAAACAGAGAATAGAGAAGGACCTAGAGTTTAATAACTGGATGGGATCTTGGCGTTCATCAATCATGAGATTTCCTACCTGCAATTACGAGATTGACTGTGGTTTCATTTATTCGGACTTGCTCTTTGTTCCATATGCCAACTCACAAATCAATTACAATGTACTATTCCAGAACTTTATCCAAGAACAAAAATCAAATATTCAAGCATTAGGTTATTTGGATGCAACAGAGTACTCGAAACCGACTGACTATCCAATAAAAGGAAGAATTCCAAGACTTGAAGAGTCTACGCTAACCTATTCCACTTTTGAAAAAGAATGGTCAAATCATCCGTTCATAGTAGGATCCAATACTCCAAACATTGAAAGGTGGTCACATTGGACCATTGAATGGCTCACCAAACATTTTCCGCAAGTCAAATTTCGTCAAGAGTCTGTTCAATGGCCTTTATCGCTTTATGTTGATTATTCTAAAAGAAACATTGACGAATCACCTTTATATCTTTTTGATTGTAGGTCACAAGCATTTTCACAATTAATTCCAACTAAGGGTGGTTATTATTCACGCCCTCCTTGTTTTGCTCCAACCGACAATGACATGTTAACAGTCTTTGAAGATTCCAGACCAGATCATACTTGGCTCATCACTGGTCCAAAAAGATCTGGTTCCACTTGGCATAAGGATCCAAATTCAACTGACGCTTGGAACGTAGTTCTACAAGGTAGTAAGTTATGGGTTATGTTTCCACCAGAATGCAAACCTCCTGGTGTTTTCACCGATGATAATGAGGGTGAAGTCATGTCACCAATCGGTGTCGCTGAATGGGTTAAAAGTGGATACTGGAACGACTCAATAAAAATGATTAATGAAAGTAACTGTGGCGGTATTGTTGGAATTACTTACCCTGGTGAATGTATCTACGTTCCATCTGGATGGTGGCATACTGTTATAAATCTTGATGATGGCGTAGCTCTCACAGGCAATTTTGTTCCAAGTTGTAAGCTTGGTAAAGTTTTAAAATTTATAAAAGACAAATCTGATCAAGTAAGTGGATTTAGACATGATAAGTTACAAAGATTCATGAGAAATTTCCTTGCAGAGCATCCCACTGGCTCTGATATCACTGAAGAGCAAATTAATCGAAGAAAAGCCATTGAAAATTACTTAGCTAAAGCAGAACTGCAGAATGTTGATGAAGACGTTGGAGTTTTAGGGGGCACTGAGTGTATGCCAGTTTATGAATCATTTGTTGAACTTTTATTGGCAAATGGGTTTGAAACACAGTTGAAAAATGGGTTGATTCAGATGGACGAAATTGCCAAAGAAGAGAGGCGTGGCCTTGTTAAAAGATCTGAGACTTGGGACAAATTGACGACGGTTGCTAGTGATGAAAATTTTAGCTTTGGTTTCCAGTTTCAGGAAGAGGAATCCGATGATGAATAAATATATGTACACATTGTAAATCTATAACTTTTTAGATTCTTTAGATCTAATGAATGAACTGACCGCTTCGTAGACACCTAGAAAGATTGCACCACCAGCACTGATCCACATTGTTCTCGGACCAATACCAGAAAGGAAGACTCCATAACCTTCTTGTGCAACAAGGGTTCTGGCCAATGTCAAAATGCTCACTCTTTCTTTGCTTAGCATCAATCTAGTTTTAAGAACATCTAAGGGAGTAGTTGAGGCCGCTGCAACAGAACCAGCAATTGAACCACAAATTGCCCCTTTTGCTAGCGACAGAGACTCGGTATCGTCATAAATGGCCCACCATTTTTTCAATTGTTCGTATAACGGAAACTGAATCATGGTAAATGGAATTTCTCGCATGATTGTAGATCCCCAGCCTCTATAAAGCCCAGCCATAACACCTTCACCAGAACTATTACTAATAATGTGTTTGAATGCTGCAAGTCCAGATTCAAATTGCAATGATTGAGTACGTTGCTTTAGCACTTCTGCTGGAACTCTGAATAAACAGGCGGCAATTTCACCAAGCGAAGCAGAAACCATGTGCACTGCGTGTGGGTTACTCCACTTTTCACCAAGCACTCTCTTACTGGTATCATAGGTGACAAAAAACAATGATGCAGACGGTGCAGATGCTAGGACTGCTGGTCCAATACCTCTATACAGTCCTTTGAATCCACCGTTGTTGAAAAATCCTCCTTTTGCCTGAAGTCTAGTTTTTATAGTGTCAATAGGAAAAAACGCAACATCTGTTGATGTACCTGCGGCGGCACCAGCCAGTAGGGAGACCGCAAAGTCAGAAGCCATGTCACTTTACCAGAAATTGAAGATAAACGGCCGTTTTCGGTTTTAGCATCTGTAAAAAAATTCACAGTTGCTTCAACATTAAACAAATATCGAAATGATGCATGAATAAAGTATTACTTCCTGCAAGGAAAAGAATTCAAACACTTAAAATCATCATCAAGTTTATGTATGGATTTCATGTAGTTTGTAGTGTATTTTATTGGGTCTAATATTTGAAAAGATATTGCTGAGTAAAAAGCAATATTGTTGTCAAATTCAACCGTTTGATACGATTTATTCTGCGTCGGTATGCTGATATTAATTCAGTCAAAAGATCAATGCAGTTTATTGGGTTTTTGTTAAATTCTTGTGTGTTTTTCAATAAACTTTTAAAACATTATCGATAGAGTGATGATACGTAGACGAAAGGTCATTCAATCCTTAGTTTTTTGTTGGCAAAAGTTATACTTTGACGTTTGCAGTATTATTTAGACTCATTTAAGTACATGAGATATTATCAAAATATTAGTGGACTTAATGTTCTTACCATGATTCACGATTGGAGTCATCTTTCACGTATATCCAAAATCACTAATCTTGGACTTTAAATACGCTCAACTAAGTTTCAATCTACCAGCAACATGATAATAAGCTGTGAAAGAACATCAAAATAGCCTTCTTGAGGACTTTCAAAACTATCTTTTTTGTTGATAGTTCTCCTCTCTAAAAGATTTTAGGAAGGCGAAAAAAAGAAGAAGTTGAGTATTATTAATTCATCTTGAAAATGACATATTTACGCCAGTTTCGAGCAACCAGGGTCCTTGTGAGAGGTCTTGCGACCACTAAGGCTACTCCACCGGCTGGAACAACATTATCGCTGAAGAATTCAAAGAGAGATGACTCGTTGTACGGTACTAGGCCAATATATTTAGATATGCAAGCCACAACACCAGTTGATCCTCGTGTCCTGGACAAAATGCTACAATTCTACACCGGTCTTTATGGTAATCCACATTCAAGTACCCACTCTTACGGTTGGGAGACAGAGAACGCTGTTGAGGAGGCCAGAAAGAATGTTGCCGATGTGATCGGTGCTGATCCAAAGGAAATTATTTTTACCTCCGGTGCCACAGAATCAAACAATGCTGCATTGAAGGGTGTCGCTAGGTTTTATTCTAAGAGAAAGAGACATATCATCACTACACAAACTGAACATAAATGTGTTTTGGATACCTGTAGACACTTGCAGGATGATGGATTTGATGTCACATATTTGAAAGTCAAAGAAGATGGTTTAATCGACCTGAAAGAATTGGAAGCAGCAATTAGACCAGATACTGCACTGGTGTCTATCATGGGTGTCAACAATGAAATTGGTGTCATTCAACCTTTAGAACAAATCGGTGCTCTTTGTCGTTCTAGAAAGGTATTCTTACATTCAGATTGTGCTCAAGCCTTTGGTAAGATTCCACTGGATGTCAACAAGATGAACATCGATTTGATGTCAATCTCATCACACAAAGTCTACGGTCCAATGGGTATTGGTGCTCTTTATGTCAGAAGAAGACCTCGTGTCAGATTAGACCCTATTATCAACGGTGGTGGCCAAGAACGTGGTTTAAGATCTGGTACTTTAGCACCTCCTCTTGTAGCTGGTTTTGGCGAAGCTAGTAGATTGATGACTGCTGAGTATTCTGAAGATACAAAACATATTAAGAGACTATCTGATAAATTAATCAATGGCTTGTTAGCTATTGAAGATACCCAATTAAATGGTTCACTTACGAACAGATATGCTGGTTGTGTGAATGTTTCATTTGCTTACGTTGAAGGTGAATCACTTTTGATGGCTCTCAAGGATATTGCTCTTTCGTCGGGTTCTGCTTGTACGTCTGCTTCCCTAGAACCAAGTTATGTTTTACATGCACTTGGTGCCTCTGACGAACTGGCTCATTCATCCATTAGATTTGGTATTGGTAGATTTACCACTGAAGAAGAAGTTGATTATGTCATTGACGCCATTACCGAAAGAGTTAAATTTTTGAGGGAATTGAGTCCACTATGGGAAATGAAGCAGGAAGGTATTGATCTCAACTCTATTGAATGGTCTGGCCATTGAATTTCATGATATATATAAACTACTATTAAGATATTATTACTACTATTATTATAAACTAGTCTTTTTTTTCTTTTTTTAATTGATTATATATAAGAAACAATATAAACTTATTAAAATTCGAATTTCGTATTCGATTATGACACAAAATGATGCAAAATATTATGAAATAGTTCAATTATTAACCGTATAGCATGAAAACATTAGATTGAAAGGAAGGACACTGTAAAATGTGTCAGTGTAAATATCAATGGAGCAATAACACATAAAAAAAAGGTATCAAGGGAAAAAGAATAACAATTCATTGAAGTTCAATTTAACATAGATTTATTGTTATCTCTATCGTTATCGCCATCGCTGTCATCATCATCATCATCATCACTATTTAAATCGGGGTTCAAAACTCTCAAACCACCATTACCATTTTGATTACCTGCACTGTGACCCGCTGAATTGCTGTTTTCAGAATCACTACTTGCGCCAATTGCTGCATCAGGTAAACTGCCAGCACTGAAGCGTCTTCTTCCATTTAAACTTATATCGTCTGGCATAATATAGTTTAAGCCGTTAATTCCACCTAAATCGCTTTCTCTCTTCCTATGAACCATTGGAGGCATAACAGAGTAGATATCCTTTTCACCAACTTGTGATTCTAACTCATCGTCGTCATTTACACGTTTCATCAAAGGCAAAATTCCGAGACATGGTAGACCAAAACAACAACATATTAGTAAACCCCCTACTATTAAAACACCAAAAATGACACCGATGACGATACCTGCTATCGCTCCACCTGCTAATTTGTGTTCGTTATTTGACTTATTTGAAAGGGAATTGGCATCAGAGGTTTGACTAGCTGATGGTTGCATAGTCGGTGTGACAGACTGAACAACGGTAATAACCCTCGTTTCTGCCGTGGAAATAGTCACCAGACTCGTGACAATAGTGCTTCTTCCTTGACTATCAACCTGAGTTGACTCAACTGACACAGTGGCCATAGAAGCCGTAACAGTTGTAACAGGCTCTTTAGAAGAGGTCGACGAACTTGAACTTGAACTTGAACTTGAAGTTGTCGAGCTTAGCGTAGTCGAAGTTGGAGTAGGAGTTGGAGTCTCGATGGTTGATGAAGAAGATGAAGTAGAAGAAGATGTTGTTGTTGGCAAGGAAGATGAGGAAGTTGTTGAGTCTTCTGTACTAGAGCTCGAAGAAGTAGACGAGGAAGTGTCATCGGAGGTTGTTGATGTTTCGGAACTAGATGAACTCGTATCAGATGATGTGGAAGAAGTAGAAGTTGAGGAAGAAGAAGAGGAAGAAGAGGAACTAGTCGCATCTGGCTCAACTGTATTGTCAATATAAACGTTGAAGTATTGAGAGTCTGTACTACCACAATTTTCACTAGGAAAGCCATTACATGAGGCATCACAAAAGCTAGAGTCGACAATTGCACTCTCATCAACATTCCCTGCGCAAAAACAGTAGCTTTCATCTGTGGTGGCTGCTGCATACATTCCGGCACACTGTCCCTCGCAATGTCCAGAGGACTGCCATGTATAAATATCCGATTGTACCAAGTTTGTGAATGCAGATCTCGGGAAACAGCCTGCGCCTTGGAAAACAGCTCGTACATACGGTGAGTATGCCACCAAAAGTATCATTAACTGGAAAGCTGGCGTCATGACTGGAACACAACGCAACACAACAGACTGGTTAACAAAGAAAATCAAGTAAAGAACGGCATTCAAATTGTTCTCTCAAAATGGATTTTTTTTGAACAATCGGAAAAATAAACACAAAACATTCAAGAGAATGCAAGTTTTGAGGAACTGAGGACAGGAAATGTACAGCTGTAAACTGTTCGCAAACAGCCAAATTGAGATTCTAGAAATGAATGCAAATCTTTGCGTAGCTAGTATGGTCCATTTTACTTAGTTTAAGTGAAATATCATTAATTTTTGCAGGTACTCATGTTATAAAAGTACAAAGTTAGTTGTTTGAAGGTCATGATTATTTAGTATTAATGCTTTTACTTTTCGCTAGGTGCGATTGATAACCTAAGCTAAAAGCTTTTTAACTTCAGCAGCGACAGCGTCACCAACTTCAGTGGTTGAAGAAGAACCACCCAAGTCACCAGTCATGATACCAGCATCAATGACGTTCTTGACGGCCTGTTCAACAACTTTACCTTCTTCTAGAAGATCCAAACTCAACTTCAACATCATGGCAGCAGATAAAATAGTTGCAACAGGGTTGACCTTGTTCAATGGCAAATCCGGAGCAGAACCGTGGCATGGCTCGTACAAACCAAAAGCGGTGTTGGTGTCTGGCAAGGAAGCCAAGGAAGCAGAAGGCAAAAGACCTAAGGAACCTGGGATGACAGATGCTTCGTCGGAAAGAATATCACCAAACATGTTACTTGTGATCATGACACCGTTCAACTTAGTTGGTGATTTGACTAGAATCATGGCAGCGGAGTCGACCAATTGGTGCTGTAAAGTCAATTGTGGGAATTCAGCCTTTATGGTTTCTTCAACAGTTTTTCTCCAAAGTCTGGAGGAGGCTAAAACATTGGCCTTGTCAATAGACCAAACAGGTAAAGGTGGGTTGGATTGCAATGCAATGAAAGCGGCCATTCTAGTGATTCTTTTGACTTCTTCAACCGAATATGCTTCAGTATCCCAAGCTCTACCGGAACCAGTGTCTTCTTCTCTTTCACCGAAATAGATACCACCGACAAGTTCTCTGACAATAGTGAAATCAGTACCTCTGACGATATCAGCCTTCAATGGAGACAAATCAAGCAATTTTTCACTGCTGAAGTTACATGGTCTCAAGTTGGCGTACAAGTTGAGCTCCTTTCTGATTTGCAACAAACCTTGTTCTGGTCTCACTGCGCCGGTACCCCATTTTGGACCACCAACAGCACCAAGCAAAACCGCATCGGCCTTCTTTGCAGCTGCAAGAGCCTCGTCTGGCAATGGGACGCCAGTAGCATCGATAGCAGCACCACCAATCAAGTGGTTTTCAAAGTTAAACTTGATGGAAGGCTTGACCTCTGAAATGGCCTTGAGAACTTTAACTGCTTCTGGAACGATCTCGTTACCAACGTGGTCACCAGGAAGTAAAACAATATTTTTGACAGGGGACATTTTTTCTAACTAATATGTAATGAGCTTTAGATTAGCTGTTCTTAGCACAGATACGTGTAATTTACAATATGTACTATATTGGAAGAAGTGAGTGCTCTCTATACGTATAACGTTGAAATTTTTCAGTCATTTTAAAATCAGTGATAAAATCTCCGGCACCGGAGATGTTGAAGCCGCCACAGGGCCTGTAGTGCTCAGTAGTAAACAAAAGTTTATACTTCATTAATAAAAAGATTGTGATTGTTTGTCCTATAATCTGTTATACAAGTTTCCCTGATAATACTAGAAAGTATATATAGTTGCATATTTATAAATAAAAAGAGTTATATTTGAAACGCCAAAGAGAGATTAAATTTGTTCCGCAATGTAGGCGTCAATGTCAACTTCATTCAGTGGAGCGTTCGCTTTAGCACTGACTTGAGACTTCTTTGTTTTTTCATTACGCTCGATTCTTTCTAGCTTATTCAATGCACTCCATCCGTTGACAGGTTCCTTTAAACGGAATGGCTCCATGAATTTTACAACCTCCATAAAAGAGTCACCCATTCTGTAAACCTCATGAATTATGTCTTCTGTACAGATGACACCGTGGTCACCAAGCTTCTCTTCAATTAAATTGTTATCGTTAAGTGCGACAATCTTGAAATCCTTACCCTCAACATCGTCTGTTTCAATACCAGCTGGGTTTACAGGAGCAGTAGATTCTTCACCTTCCTTCAATGCAATTTTAACAGTCGCCCTCTTTTGGATGAGAGATCTCACAGTTGCCAAGCTTGGTGTGCCAACAACAACATAAGGATTGATCAACTTCAGTAGCGGTCTCACCTTGGAATTCAATTTAACAAAAGTAGCGTTGTGTGTCTTTGTCAACCTAAGAACTTCTAAAATCTTCTTTGGCTTGGCTGGAATTCTACCCATATGTTGTCTTTCGATTCTAACAACAAGAAGTAATTTTTCGCTCTCAACGTCATCTCCAACTTCATTATCATCTTTATGAAGACGCTCATAACGGTCAATCCTACCAACTCTCTCCTTTTCACGATCAGTAGCCAATCTTCTAGCAACAATAGTTTCTGCTCTGATAAATTTACCCTTTTTCAAATCTGTGGATTTCTTCAAACGACGTTCTTCAGCACGACGACGTGCTTGTTCTTGCTTTTCGATACGTAGCCTATCAGCATTCTTACGCTTCTTTAATAAGATCTCTGGATTGCTATCAAGCTTCTTCGGTTCGTTTGACATAGCTATTTCAATCTGATGAAAAGAAACTTTTCATCTTAAATTAAAAATTTTTTTTTTTTAAAAAATTTAATTGAATAATCAAATCAGTGGCGCATGTAGTGGCGCGGCACTTGAGTTACTGCTGAGGACAAATGCATTATGATCACTTGAAGGAAACACTTTAATAAACCCTTTCAACCTTAGCCCTTTTATCTTTCTTTTGCATCTCTACATTCCAAATGTGATCCAATAAAAGATCCCACTGTTGAGCGAAAACACCTCTGCCAAATCTTTTTCTCGAGACATGAATAGCATTTGACCTTATGGTTTCTCTTTCTTCTGTAGACATCAACGTAATAACTTTCATTATGTCTTTTAATTCAGAATACTTAATGTCTTTGAGCTGGAAGTCTGGATCGGTTTTATCCAAAAAAAATAGACCTGATCTCTCCAAAACATTAACTTCATTTTTCGTTGATATTTCTTTCTTCTCCCCATCCCATGAAACCACAATATCAAGCAGCGGACCAGCCGAAGCATGTACTAGAGGAATGGCACCATGTAAGCCATATTCTACAACGGCAATACCAAAATGCTCTTTCCACATGCAATTTAAACCAACTTGTGCTTTTGTCAAATATTGTTCGACCACATCAGTTGGTGCATTCAACTTAAATACAATATGCTCTCCCTCAACTAAACCCTTTGACTTTGCATGCGATCTCAATAGTTCAATATATTGTAAATCTTCTTCAGTTCTAGTTGACCCAATGAGTATTAGTTTATACGGTTTTTTGACTTGCTTGATATATTCTGCATAATGATTAATCAAGAGCAAGTGCCTTTTTTCCTGTCGAAACTGAGCTAAATATACCATTGTGTTATCTCTTTGCGTTTTCATGATATCGCTAATGGATTTATCGTTAATATCATTTGCACCTTCTGAGGTTGATGTCACACATGGTGGATACAATATTGATAAGTTTGATTCATCTCCAGCCCAATCCCATACTGATTTCATATTCTCCATAGTCCATGTAGAATTACATAAAGTAAAAGTAGCAAACAGTGAGCTCATTTGATACAGTTTCAGCATCATCCACCAATATGCATATTTGGTGTATGAGTACAGACCTTTTAAGTGCTTTGCTGCCTTCAACATATCAGAACTCACAATTGGGTAATGAATATAACTTAAAATTGGAATATCCAGGCAAGCATAAATAAAAAAGTAGGTAAAAGGGAATCCTTGTGTATCGATAAGAACATCAGGTACACATTGGTTGATAGCAGTGGCCATAACAAATATAGATGAAAGTGATTGCATTATAATACTTGCAAACCTCCAGTATTTGGAATCAATGGTCCAATTATATTTATCATTTAGGTGAAGAAAAACTAATCTTTTCTCTCCGTATAAATCAATTCCAAAAGTGGACTTAACAGATAACAACAACGATCCAACTGACATCTTCTTATCTTTTGAAAATGTGTAAATGACACAGATATTTCTTTGGTCTTGATTAATGGTAGACTGAACAGCTTCCCATAGAACTTTTTCACCACCTCCATTTGCGTACGAATATGGATGGAAGAACCCATAAATTCTCTTCCGATCTCTGTTATCTGGTTCAATAGGTTTAATGTCCATGAGAAAATTTCCTTTGTCAACATCCGTAGCAATATCAGCCTGTGGAATTCTTAATTTCCAATATTTTTCTTCTGAATTATCTGTATCTTCATTAGTATTCAATGGTAAGGTACTGATGCTCAATGGTCGTTTTGAACCTAAAATCAACCTTCTTCTGAAAGATCCGCTTTTTATTCCAACAGAGGAGGCTGAGATTAAACCCTTTTTATCTACTGCAGCACTCAAAGTCTCTCTAAAATTATGAGGTGGAGTCACAAGGAATCTTAAGGCAGATGCTTTCAATGATTTGTAAGAAACATATAAAACACAAACGATTCCACAAAATATAGTGACGACAATGGTTCTTAAATCAAAATTCACGCTAGTATTGGACACAGAGGTCACCATGGGTTCACCAGCTTTCTGAAATACATTCATTTCCTTAAGCAAATCGTAAAGAAGACTGTTTCATCAGATAGGAAAGAACGTTTCGTGAAAAAAATTCAAGCTTTACGCAAACAACCGAATTTTGAACTAAGATCACAAAAATTTAATAGATAAGAAAGTATAAATGTAACGAAATAAACTAAAAAACAAAAACGGTCGACAACAAAAATGCATCAAATAAACAAGAAGAAACATTCATGGACTCAATTCACCAACTTTTTGGTTATCAATTTCAGTTTGTCCACTTTCTTTTAATGCATTCAATGGTGATGCTTGTGTCGATGCTGCATTTGTTGTAGAAGACAATGACAACGTTCTCGATGTGAGACTTAAAGCTCTTTGTTGTAGTTCTCTCTGTTTATTCAGCAACTCTTGTTGTTGTTGTTCCAAGAGGGCCTGTTCTTGCAAAATCTGTGCCTGTTCATTTGTATATTCCTGGCTCGGAGGCTGATTGTCCAGCGCCTCCTTCACAAAAGAGGGTTCCCTTTCCAATTTATTAACATGCTCACTAGGTGCTTCAACAAGAGGTTGAATTGCCTTAGTTTTTTGGTCTTCCGACATAAGCTTTGAAGTCTGAACTGGAACAGTAACGATAGGGTCAATTAAAGCATTATCAAGAGCAAACTTACCAGGATTAGACTTTTGTGGCTGTATATGAGATTCTGGAGGTGAAGTTATAGGAGTTTCATTCAACGTGGAGGCGTTGTTTGATCTTTCAGTTCTGTCAGTAACGCTTGAAATGCCCCTTTGTCTATTAATGATACTTGCAGATGACACATCAATAATACTTCCTTCACGAGTATTAACGTTAGAGTTTACTTGAACACCTGAAAGAACTCGCTTTTGCTTCCTTCTTTCATTAGCAACGGATGCACGAACATCGGTACTTGATAAACCAGCAAATTTTTTTATATCACCATACCAATTCATCATGCTTTGATAACCGTCGACTCTAAAAACCCATTTGTGACCTCTACCTAATAAACCACCACTATTACTTGAACCACTTTGAATAACAAACTTATGATATCCACTTGGGTTTTCGTCATCACGACGAGAATGTTCAGTCACTCTCAACTCTGAGATCGGCAACGACATAACCGGAATTGGGTCCTTCTTACGATCTGGCGATTTGAATTCATGGAGGAATGTTGGTGTCAACACATAATAACCTTTAGCATACGATTTGAGGTATTTGGATTTACGCTCAAGGTAACCTGAGCGGTATTCTGTTGTAAGAGGATCATTTTGGTGATTATATTTGATTTCTGATACACGCCGCATTGGTAAGTTGGAAGGAATAAAGTTGTGATTATCATTTGCAACAAAGTTGTCCCACTCAATACTTGGTTCTTTGGTTAAAAGAGTTGAATCCAATTTGGCAAGCATACCGTCAAATATATTTTGAGCTTGTTGACCAATGAGTTTGGCATATATGGTCAAAGCAGACTGTAGTTCAACGTACACGACCTTTTCTAATTCGCAACCTGAGATTTGAATGTTGTTAAATGCTTCATGAAGATAGTTTTCCTCAGTAAGTTGTCTTTTGATTGCACGATCAAGAGTTATTTTAAGTAGGTAAGGATCATTTTTAGGATCTAATTGACTTGGAGAGTTTTTAGCCAAATCTATAGCTCTTAAATAGTTGTTCAATGCAGTTTGAGTCTCACTTTGGTATCTGTCAACATTGTTTTTGAAGTCTGATTGAAGAGACTTAATCTCTTTGATTTTAACAAGAAGGTCTCTTTTTAGGTCTTCTAACCTTGGGACAACACCATTGTTTAGTTCCTTGACAGTAGCTTGTGAAAGAAGAGCGGCACTGGAATGGTATTGATAAAGGATGGTTGGCAAATCCTGCACAGATCCAGATCCCAACGGTAGAAACATTTTTCTTGCAATATCAAACTCGTTATTTTGTTTAGATAGATCTGGATCAGCGTTCCCACGAGGCCCTGTTCCTTTATCGTTACTCGAATGGAATAACTGGCCTGTTAGTGTCGAGTTTCCGTTAGCCTGAACTGAAGACGCCACTCTCAATGGCTGATAAAAGTCACCATCAAGTCCCTGAGTTAAAAATGGGAATGTAATTGCATGGTGGAGCCTAATCTGTTGTCTGGTGACCTCTTCGTTGACAGAAACAATCTCCTTGAGATAATGCGATAGAGCGGCGATAATATTTCTCCATGTATTGAATCTTGCTGCGAGAATCTCTGTTGGGTCTGCATGCGTAGGCAAGGTAATTGTAAGGGGATTAGCAAAGTTTGCTGCTGAAGACACAGGACCTATGGTACTGGAAGTTTTTGCTGTCATCTCTGAATTGTTTGAGATCATAGATTTGGTTTTGTTGCTCTGTTTACGGCTTTGAGCCTCGAGGTTTTGAAGTTTAATTTGGTTTTGTAGCAGTTGCTGCTGTGATACGAGTGACATTGGGTCTAACCGTGGTCTCTATTTATGCTAAAATGCAGCTATCTGATAAAGAAGGTGTTGATTATTATGAAGGAACTATTTTTTTTCTTTCCTTCTTCGTGCTCTCTCCGGCAACAGATGACCAGTACACAAGCCTGAATGACAAGAAATTTAAAACTACCATCATTTGCCCACGCAATATTGTGAGTGCCAACTGGTTGTGACCGGCGGCAACTCAAGCTCCATTTTGGTATGCATAAAGAGATGGTTCTCGGTTTAAGAAAAGGTGCTGTAGCCATGTGTAGTGCTTTTTTCGATATAACCCCACATATTAAACTCGCAGTCAGCAATTGAGCCTAGATCTTGGGTTCAATGAAGGTACATTGTTGTCCTATTGGCTCAGTGTATCTGAATCGTTGATAACTTGGCGTGATATTAGGCCTTGCATGTTCAGGGATAATCTGAATAAGGAAATTCCCGCCATTATGGTAGCGATATATATATGTATATGGATGATAACAGATAAAGTTACCCAATGCTCTTATATATTGTTAGCGTGATACCAACAACCGTTTTCAAGTGGTTATTGTTCAGGTTTTGGTAAAGGAATGGGAAAGAAACAGTTACTTATTGTTGGCGCCGGTGTGATTGGACTTACTACTGCTCTTGTTGCTAAGGAGAAACTGGGAGATCTGTATGATGTGCACATCATATCAAAGGAACTTCCGGGAGACAACGATGCAACCTTCTACACATCACCAAAGGCCGGTGCGCACTGGATCTCTACAAACAAGAAAGAGCACAAAGACTGGCATCTGCTAACATACCGCAAGCTCAAAAAGCTCGAACAGATTCCGGAATCCTTTGTCAAATCCTACCCTCTTTACATGGGTGATATCGTTCCAGATGGAAAACCAGTACCCAAGTTTGAAGAACCATGGTTTGCAGATGAAGTTGATAATTACGAGTTCTTGGGAACCGATCCTAAATTTCCCGGCGTCCAGAATGTATACAGGTTCAAGTCGTACACCATGTCAACATCGCTGTATCTAGTTTGGTTGCTTGGCCAGCTCAGAGCAAAAGGTGTGTCCATTCAGAGACACACTATCAAATCGCTACAAGAAGCTAAGGAGTATGTCTTGCCGAACGGTCAGGTTCCAAACCTGGTAGTCAATTCTACAGCACTTGGTTATAATTTCCTAGAGGATGGCTTTGACCCTCAATTAAAGCCCGTTAAAGGGCATGTTTTGGTTGTAGAAAACAACCTCCCATATCAAGTCACGTTTGAAGAACCATACCCAAGTCCAAATGCCAACCCAGGCGAGTTCCTCATGCTTTTCCCGAGACCAGAAGGGGGTGGTGTCCTTGGTGGGATGTACAATAGAAATTTTCTTCCGTTCGATACATCTATTGACGAAGCATACGTTGGAAGACTTTGCGACAAGGTCAAAAAGCACTTGCCGGAGTTGCTTAACACCAATGGACAGCTCAGAATCACGAAACACGTTATTGGATTCCGTCCAGAGCGTACTGCCGGTGCTAGAATCGAGCTAGAGGGTTCAGTTTTGCATAATTATGGTTCAGGAAATTCAGGCTACATTGAATCATGGGGGTGCGCCAGAGACGTAGTTAACCTTATTCTTAAATCAGACAACGTGGCTTCAAAACTATAGTCTCCTTGCTATAGTCTCCATGCTATAACCACTAGTGTGTATAGTTGTTTAAATTATTTTTTCCCTTCGATTAAACGCAGAGAAAAAGTCAAGTAAAAAAAACTAAGCTGGTTCACACGTGCTTGAACTTAGCTTTAGCGTAGTCGGTCCACTAAAGACAGCGATACTACTTTGCAATGGCGAAGGGAATTTCTCAGTTGTGTTTACGGTTGGTGCTACCATTATTAGCAGTTCTGGGTCTCTTTTTGGGATTGCGTTACTACAACAAAAATGAGTATTCACTTATCAACAGTTTATCTTCGACTGTAAATGACAACTTTATCCATATTACAGATTCAGAGGAAGTGGCCAAACATTTAAGGAGCATGGGATTAACTCCTCATCACTCCATCGAGTTTCTGAGTCCTCAAGAGGTCCCTGATGAAAATGGCATCTTTCCATATGTTAAAAGAACACTCCATGGAAGGTTTCTGCACATAACAGATATGCATCCAGACGAATTGAATGTGGTGGGAGGTGCCATTCGAACAGAATGCCACAAGAAACTAAAAAAGGTGCAAGACGAGGAGTCAATTTCTCATGAATATGGTGATGCACTGTCAGGATGCGACTCTCCAATGGGATTATACACAGAAACTCTCAAGTGGGTCAGAGAAAACTTAAAAGATCACATTGACTTTGTCATATGGACGGGTGACAATATTCGCCATGATAACGACAGAGAAAATCCTAGATACGAATCTGAAATTTTTGACATGAATGAAAGAGTTGCTGACGATATGGCTGCCACCTTTATGGACGATAACGAAGATGGGCTAGTTCCAATCCAAAGAAGAGTGAAAGTGATTCCTTCTTTGGGAAACAACGATGTTTATCCGCATAATTTATTTGCCCCTGGCCCGACCTTACAAACTCGTGAAATGTTCAAGATTTGGAGGGATTTTATACCTTCTGAACAGATGCATACCTTCGATCGTGGTGCTTATTTTTTGAGAGAAGTGATTCCTGATAAGTTGGTTGTTCTCAGCATCAACACACTGTATTGGTTTACCAAGAACCCTTTGAATGATAACTGTGCATCTAGGAAACAACCTGGGTACAAATTGTTTCTTTGGCTTGGTGCAACGCTACGTGAATGCAGAAAGAGGGGCGTCAAAGTTTGGTTAAGTGGCCACGTTCCACCAATTCCAAATAACATCCATGATACGTGCTATTCTAAAATGGGTGCTTGGCATCATGAATATAGTGACGTTATTATTGGTGGTATGTATGGTCACATGAATATTGATCACTTTGTTCCATTAGATGGTGTTAAAGCTTGGAAGAGTATTCGTCAAAAATTGGTTGCAATGGGACATACAATAGAATATCCAGAAGAGTCGTGGATGAACAACTATAACTGGGATGATGAAGAGACAAACGAACAGCTATATCATCAGTTGGGTTTGATAAACGATCAAGATCTGTTTGAATTTGACAAGATTCCTTTTACTCAAAGAGCGAGAGAATTTGAAGATGAAGAAGAGAACGATGTTATTACTTTCAAAGACTCAGATAGATATTCTGGTGCTCCTAATGGTAAGGTTTCGTATCTGGAAGATACCAGAGATGAATTATATGTTTCACTCAAAGGCAAAAGGAAGTCTGGTGAGCATTTTGAGCGTTATGGTATCGCCCATATCTCAACCAGTGTAATACCTACATTTAACCCAGGAATGAGAGTTTGGGAATACAATGTTGAGGATCTTTTGAAATCAGAAAGTGGCGGCACATCATATTACGATTACTTTACTGGGATACTTTCGCAGCCAAAAGAAGGAAGTCCTAGTGGATACATAGGATGGTCACAATTTTTTGAAAGATTAGAGGAGGAGCTTAAGGAAGAGGAGGAAAATGAAAGAATAGCAGAGTCCTTAGAGCTTAGAATCAATAGTAATGAGGGTGATATCGGTGAGTTACAAGATACTCTCAACGCCCTCTATTCTTTCAATAAGGATAAGACAATTCCCAAGATCAAGCCCCCGGGAACTGAGTTAGGTCCAGGGTACATTGAACAAGCGTTATCCCCCCAAAGGTATACCCAATTCTTTATTGATCTCGACGGAGTGAATTACGGAAAGAGTTCCGAACCTTATACGTTTCATTACGACGTCCAATATTCAACCGATGATGATCCATATAACATGGAAAGCCTTTTAGTTTCGGACTGGGTCAAGTTAGGTAAAAGGCTAGCCAAATCTTCTTCTAAAAAATCCCCCAAAGGCAAGAAGAAGAAGGCTGGTAAAAAGAGGAGTAAAAAGGCCAATCAATTATGGGATGCATATATCCACAGAGCATTCATTAATTCTAACTATGAAGAGCTTGAAGACTCTGTTAAATGATTTCTAATTGTTTTTTTAATAATGTACATTTTGCAAAAGCCATCCATTTATATGAAAACGTAAATGTTCTTGAGGTATGCCCTTTTGCCTTTCACTACACTGTCAATGTTTTTTTCTAAAACAGCTCCTAAGATCATTGCTTGAAAAGTACAACAAAAAAGCCATAATTACACTAAATGAAGGAAGTATCTTCGTCCATTATGGATTATAAATATCGGGGACCATTTCATGGAATTTTAGCAAAAAGTAAGAGCAAGTTCCACACTGATAAAAATCTCAGTTTTCAGTCCAATTCAGTAGCAACTCAGCAAAATTATTCTACAAAGCAAAAGAACTCAATTCTCAGCAGTTCTTACAGAAAAAGGGAAGTATTGATTGCTGTGATTATAGTTTCAATTTTTACCATATTTTTAGTTCTATTTTTGACATCCTTTTGTCTTGGGCTAAAGAAATTCAAAAAGTATTTAAGATTAAATGTTCAAGAAGAATGCAGACAATTTGATATGGAATCTGGAGTCCAGGATTTAATAAACACAAAAAAGAAGCTAAGCAGACCAATAGAATCACCTACTAAACTTGAAAGAATATCAGAAGGGATTGCTGAAGGCAATTATAAAGGTTTTACCGAGAAACATCTTGAAAACATTGGTGATGGAGAAATAGAATCAGCTGATTATCAAAAAGATTCAAACCATTTGTCAGGAATAACAAAATTTGATACAAAACCTTCTACACTTAGCAGCTTATCAAAAAAGCAAAAAATCAAAATTGATCGTTTAGAAAGTATGAATGAAAGATCGAAACCAACACAATATGAGCAGTTTATTAGTTGGAAAAGAAGCAATGGACTGAAATGTGTTGATAATCAGAACTATGAGGCAGAGAAAGTTACTGAAATCATTTCACCAGGAGAGCAATTAGATAATATGATAGCAAGGAAAAACACTAAAAAAAAGACGAAATCAAAAGCAACTTTGTGCTCATTAAGTGAAAATGCAAATTTCAAATCGAAATGCTTGGTTCCGCATGGCAAGCATTCATTTTATGTCAATCACACAAATGGAGGAGAAAAAGTACCAGCTTCTTTACATGGTGAAATCTTCCAGAGACCAAGAGTAAAATATTCAAGGACTAAGCTAGTTAAATTGGAGCCTCTTGAATTATATCAGGTCATTGACAGGGTTCCCGATGAAGAAGTTTCAATTTTGAAGACAATATTGCCTAAAAACAAAAAAAGTTCTACCACTTCTCTTCTGAAATGTGAAGGGGTCTTGAACAATATGATATATAGTTTTACAAACCTTAAAACTGATAAAATTACAAAGCAGTTGCTCATTATTGAATTTATCAATTTATCGGTGAACAACAACCTGCAATCCAATCCACAGATCTATCTACGTTCTTACAACTTTTTAATCAATAAATTACTTGAGCCAGATGCCATTAAAGTCATAAACACAATGAAATGTTTTGGCAAATTCGCAATAATTGAAATTGTAATCAAATATTGCAAAAATTGTTGGAGATTTGAGGACAGTGAACATTCGATGATAAACTCAATCTTCGAAAAAGAAAAACTGATACCTTATTTTCCTTCTAAAGTCAAATTATTCAAATTAATTATTCCACTCTTTTCAACGGGACTTAGATTAAACTTGCTAAATGACGCAATTTTATTTTTTGCAACACCTCCTACTCCCTGTATGATGCCTTATGAGTTGTCAGAAGCATTAGTATCCAAAAATTTAATGCCTCAAACAGAGAGCCTCCTACAATATTTAAAGCGAATGATAAATCAAGAACATACTCATTGCTGTTTGAATAACGATAAGCATAGGCATTGGCAATATACATCGCCATATGTAAGTACCGAAATATGAGCACCGTACCAAGTTGAATCCAATCGTGGAAGACTAATATCGGTTTACCTATTGAACGATAAGAATGCGATATTGCTACTGAAAGCGTACTTATTAGAATTATTATAACGAGAAAAGATGTGCTAGGTGCATACCCAATGGGTTAGAAGAAATAAAAAAATTTATTTCCCCAGTATACTTAAGTTTCACTTATTCATGCACAAAACGTGTTATACTACTTCCAAAAATGTATAAGTGACACAAAGGAAATTTTAAGTTATAAGTTGTATTAGTGTTCATCAGTAAAGTAATCATAATTAATTAGTGCTTGCATACATCCCCATTCTGTGAGTTTATTTTTAAGCCATTTCAACTGCACTGGTTTTGTTAAAAAATCATTACAACCAGCAGCCAAAGCATCTTCTTGATCTGTGACACTTGAAGAAGCAGTTAGAGCAACGATTATAATCGGTGATCTAAATAAAGTAACATCAATGTAATCGTTGGCATCATGGCATTTGTCATTAGTATCCTGTTCTTGAAGGTCACATTCGTCTTCACCATCTTGATTTCTTTCTTGTTTTCTCGGTCCACCCATTGCAAACTGTCCAATTAAGTGTAACCTTTCTAATCTTCTAATTTCTTTTGTAACTTCAATACCTGACATTACTGGTAACTGGATATCCATAAAACACAAATGAAAACCACCTTGTTTCCACATTTCGAGAGCTTCTTTACCTGTTTTGGCAATGTCAAATTGAACGTTACATGATTTCAAATGACGAGCCATAATTTTTTGATTAACTAAGTTATCTTCAACAACTAAAACATTAAGATGGTTTAAAATTTTTGCAACACCACTTAAAGGGTGAATTCTATGATCCAACTTCGCTTTATTCACCAATTTAGGTTTAACAGATAATGGCAAAGGAATTGCAGAAGTTGTCGGACCACTATTATTCAAAGTAACAGTCGATGAATTGGTGAAACCATCATTAGTGGGAGTTATGGTGTTGGAGTTGCTTACCATGCTAACAGAACTTGTAGCACTCATCATGTTAGCCGAGGGTGGGGATAATAAAGAAGAAGTTGGTGCACTACTGGAAAGCTGACTTGAAATATTTTCACTCTCACTTATGATTGCATCAATTCTGTTGTTTGATTCATGTACTTCATCATTGGTGGAGCTAGTGTCAACTCGCAAAGCTAATCTTCTTTTGTCACCACTCTCACCTGTCGAAGACCTACCTATAGGCCTAGATGTGAAAGATGAAACCAGCTTATTTGCAGCTTTTTTATCATTTTTCCCATCACCAGGAAACATTATGATAGCAGCAGGATTTGAGTCAAGAGATTGATTTCTAAATCTTGGAGGTGGTACTTTTGAGTCACCAATCACCGCCAGTTTAGGATGTGAAGGAGTCCCAAAAGGCGAGGTTGCAGACTCCCTTGGGTTAGGCACATTTCTATTGTATGCTATTTTTGAGCTTGTTAGATGAGATTTGTTAGTAGCAGGTGTTGGAATAGGAGCTGAAATCCCTTGACTGTTGCTCAATGCGAGGGTGGGCATATTGCCGGTAAATGATTCTGGAACGGTTGATACTTGTCTCGAATTATAAACTGAAGAACTTTGTGAGTTTGGGTTGGATGAATTGTTGGCGTTGGCATTGATTCCATTATTATTATTATTAGTATTGTTAGTGTTGTTATTGTTGTTATTGGTGCTATTGACACCAGTATCTCTATTAAATAGTTCTTCTCTTTCCTTGATGGCATCAGCAATATCAATAATGAATGCGTTTTGCATTGTTTGGCCGTCAGGAAAATACATATCCATGACTGTCCAGACAAAGGAATCTGGTTGAATCTCAATATTAGGAGGTTTTGAAGGAACGTTGTCAGATGTGGTTGAAACTGGCGACATTCTAGTAGCACCTGGTTCAGAGTTTATAGTATGCATTGAAATAGGTGTCGAGCCGCCATGAGGGCTTGTTGTTGACTTTGGTGGTATCACTTTGTACACTGATTGCGATTGTGTAGGGTATAGTGGTGGAGGTGCGTGAACAGGGGTGGCGTCTCTTAGGGTAGTTGGCTTTTTAGTAAACGCGTTGTATTTGGGAGAGTTTGGTGATGCCACTGGGACCTTGATGACCAAGTCAGCGGCATCGTAATGCGACTTGATTGAGTTAGGGAACTTATTGGTCACCATATACTTCAAGTCGTCAATCAAGTCGTTTGAGGTCACATGAAATGAAGTGGGTGTCCTTCCTGCTAGTCGTACCCATACTCTACGAGGACGACGATGTGGACTTGCTAGCGACATCAGACTGTTGATTAGAAAGTGTGAAGAGAAGGCAAAGTGAAGTAGGTGCCAATAAGACAATATTATCCTGATATTTTTTTTTATCAAATGTTACGGAGCAGAAAAAAAGGAAGACTTTTGACCAAATAGAAAGCACAGTTTGCAAACACTGGAGGTCTACTTACAATGATATACACAAACTCCGTATAAGTATTGCAGACTGAAACTGAGTTTACCACTTTACCCAATGTGTAGTATTTCAGTATCTAAGAGATTTACATTATCTTCAGATTTATTCTCGAGTTGGTGCTTTGTGACATTTGCTTACAACATTTACATTACTTGCATGCTTAGGTATACATTTGTGTATCACTTGATGTCCTCTCTATTCACCACACTTTCTGCCAAGATTAGTGGTCTACATCTGGAAAAAAAATTTAGTAAAGAAATGTCAATCGTATTGACATATGTGCGTTTGGGGCGATCTGTGCTTTTTCCATTGCTATACACACTAATCACAACTCGTAACAAAAGAATGCTTGAAGGAACATTGGGCAAATGTGTCTGGTAGGTTGACGTAGCTACACCTCAACCAAATTATCCGAATCCCACTTTTTGTGAGCATTATTATGAGAAATGAGATCCATTAATCTTTCTTCACAATTGAGCACTTGCCCTGGACTCAAGAATCAAGTTTCCCAGTAGAAAACTTTCGCCTAGCGGAAATGCGCTTGGCTCTCCCCCCTTCGCTCTCGGGCGCTTGGCGTGAAGAAAATATTTTACTACGAAATGCCTTAGAAAAAAAAGCGTACAAAATTTGAGAAGCCGAAAGTTTCCCAGTAAAATTTACTACGACTCGTGTTTCTTTGCGAGGGGGGGGGGGGGACATCCTCCATAAGAAAAAAGCTCTTGCGCCATAAAAAAACACTTGTAAATGTAAACTCTTTGGAGTGATGCTGAAAAGTGAAGTGAGAGATGCTATACTTAGAGTACAGAAGCAACTAAAATTGAAACCAAACCAATCATGGGGTCCCAAGTTGAAATACACATATCAGGCAAAGCCTATCAATAAGCCAGATTTCAGTGATCTACCTCCAATAGAAGCTATTGAGCCTTTTCGGTTGCCAAAGTTTCAGTTCGATGATGAAAAGTTGATGAAGATGTCTCCTCCGGTATACCCAGAGTCTTCATTTGCACCAGGGACGAATATGCGACCAGTTAATGCAAGCTTTATCAAAGGTTCCAACAATGAATTGTACACCTTAAGCTATCTGTACAAATTACCGAAGTACAAATCTCAGTACAGTTGCAAGTGGTTCAGCGCTACCTACTTCCATCCCCATCATTACTTCTCTAAAATTGCCAAGTCTTCGCCATCGTTGCTAGTCACAGTGAATAACAACAATATGTTCAATCAGAGCCCAAGCATTAATCGGAACGAAGTTAGTGCCAAATTCCACAACTGTGCATTTCCTTACAAGTACGCCACTGGCCGAACCAAGGTAAAGAAACTGATCAGAGAGGTCATTTTCGAAGTATATGAAAAATATGATAGCCGTTACGACAAATTTGGTGGATTTTACAAATTTAGTGTTAATCTATTCCCACGGGCAAGTGACGACGTTGCACATTTCCGCAAATGTGTTGAAGATGCACTGGATACTGTCTTTAAGCTCCCAGAATCAGAGCTATTAAAATCGGTTAAAAGCAGTGATTCCAAGATTTGCTGGAGTACGGTGAACAAGGTGTTCAAAAGGTTTAATATGAAACCAATTGGTCCTTATTACACACAAACATAAGTCAAAAATATGCAGCCTCACCGTAAAAAATATCTAATAGTCAAGAACCTAGCTGCTATTGACAGCCCAATCTGGCATTTCTGTCTCATATGTCCATTCATTATTCAAGTGCTGATATTTAATAGCATGTAGGCACATTTCAGTGTCCTCCACTTTATTATTAGAATTGAACAAAGGAGTGGAGCATTCTTTACAGCTTTCTCCTGTTTTCAAATTGTTCAAATTATCCTCCTGTTTTGTTTTCAAAGCATCTATCAATTGCTCTTCACATTTAGTGGCACCGTTGCACAATTTGTTGATTGTTTCAGCTTCCACTGAAGCGTCAAAACGAGATCCTCCTTCTCCATAAACTGGATCGCCCTTGATACTACATCCCATATTTCGTAAATGTATGCGAATTTGATGGGTTCTTCCAGTTTGAGGTTTACATCTTACGATACTTTCATTCGCTATTTCATCATGCCAAAGAAGCTCAAACTCGGTAACAGCGTCTTTCAGCGAGACACCACCATGCCCCTTTTTAGCATCAATTACTAGAATAGGGTCTTTACAGACGACTGTATTTTCAGTTAATTTTCCTTTAACTCTAGCAACATATGTTTTACTCACGCAGTCATTTTGTATATCACTCTGAATTCTAGAAGCCACTTTTGTGGTTTTTGCAAACAAACAAAGTCCACTGGTTAGCTTATCTAATCTATGACAAGGTCTTATATTTTTCCAATCAACTTTATTTAACTGGGACGCTTCATATTTCATGATTTCGACTAAAGAGTTGAAATAATATCGTTGCACCGGATGAATTGGAATAAAAGGAGGTTTAGAAACAACAACAACTTCCTCACTATCTTCTATAATCTTTATCTTCATACAGTCCATGTTTTCTGTCAACATAGATGCCGCTTTTATTGGTCTTTCATGTTTATGATCCCATCTAAATAGTCTATCACCATCAATCAATTGTAAGTTTATTAAGTCTTGTCCTTGAAACCTGCAATATCCCTCTGATATCGGTGTTTCAGGGAATTTTCCTCTATCTATAATCCCTTTACACGACTCTGCTCCTCTTTTAACACGTCTTTCAACCCAAATAGATCCATTTTCAATTCTTTTGCGATATTCAGATTCCCCAAACGTTCGAAATTCGTCACTTAAAATGTCTATAACTGTCCTGTTGACCCATCGACGTTTCACTGTAGTGTTATGTAAGTGATAATACGGTTTTACAAACCTCAATCCATTTTCAATATAGTAGTCAGGGGTCATGATTAAAGCTTGAACTTGAAATTGAAAAACAAAACTGCTTACCAAAATTTATAAAAGCTTTTTATTATCTCTTTCTCTATAAATGCCTAAAATATATGCTAGTCTAGTAACTACAAGATCTCTAGCCATGTTGACGCTATCTCTAGCTAAAACCATCTTACTACCGTCAACTTCATGCCAGTTAACAGGAACTTCTTCAACAGGAATGTTATTTCTATGTGCCAAAATCAACAACTCAACATCAAAAATCCAGCCTTCAGTATGCATATTTGGAAACACCAGTTCTACTGCAGCTTTGTTAAAGAGTTTGAAACCACATTGAGTATCTTTGATATCTCTAATTCCAAAGATGTAAACCAAAGTATGTAGACCGTACATTAAAAAGTTTCTAAGTGGCGATCTCTTAACAACAGCGTCTGTATTGACCATATGAGCCCTTGAACCAATGGAAATAGCAGCTTTAGCAGTCGGCTGTTGGCTGTCCAGCTTATTAATACTAGTAATCAGCTTTTTGATATCACTGAATTTAGTAGCGCCATCTGCGTCTGCAAAAACGATATAGTCACCACTAGCCATCTGCATACCATGTGTTACAGCACCCCCCTTTCCTCTATTTGTCTCCAGCTTGATAACTTTTATTGTATGAGGTTGTAATTCAAACTGCTCCGCCAACTCAAGGGCGTAGTCTGCTGTATTATCCTTTGATCCATCATCTACAATTAGTATCTCATAAGAATTTTGTCCAAATTCATCGTTCAAGTAAGTGATGGCATCATCCAGCATTATCTTTAATCTCTCGGTTTCATTGAAACACGGAACAACAACAGATAATTGGATCTTACTGTTAGGAGTGAACTCGAAGCCCTTGCTTGATCTTTCTTTCGATTTTTCATTGGTACTGTACTTTAGTTCAGACTCGAATGCTGGTCTTGGTTTATGCGTTAGGAGCCAAATAAATATATAAGCCTGTTTCGATATTAGTATGAAAGACCAATGAGAAGGCGTGTGCAACACGTAATAAACATCAATTTAAAAACATACAAATCCAAAAAATGCGAAAAGAATAACACTTAGCGTCACACCCCAATCACTGCCAAGCATCTTTATTTATTAAGAACGCTTAAACGATCTTTTGATTGTTATTTACACGTAGTTTGTTATTTTTCATCATCACCGATATTTACCAAAAATTTCAATGGCTTAAAAATGGTGCTCATTAGATACTGACACAATTAAATTATATCATTTCTTTGGGGAACTATACAACATTTTAATATACGTTTATCTTCTTACAAATTTCAGACACGTGTACTCATCTTGCGTGTAACGATCCTGGCATTGTCTAAGAAGGCTTGAACTAAATCGGGAAACAATAGGGGATCCTCATTAACTTTCTTGATTGAACGAATCAAAGAGCTATTATTCATTTCAAGCTCCACTTCATATTTAGTAATCTTACTATTAGACTCTTTCACTTTAGTGAGATCAACACGAGTCGCTGTTGCTTGATGAATATAACTCACACGATCTTTTTCTCTTTGTGTGTTAATTTTGGTTTTGAAATTTTCATAAGATGCTTCGTTCATATCAACAGGCAATTCAAGTGACATAGTCAATCTAAGATCAAAACGTGTGTTTGGTAAAAAGAGAAATAAGTCATTGATTCTCTGCTTTTGAATAGCAGACACACGACGTTTAGTTTTGGTATCTAATGTAACTCTCGTTGAACTTGGCCGAGAATTTCGACTGACAGTTGATGCAATCATGTCAACAACATGTATTTTTTCCATGACAAATTTTCCTCTCTTTGCTTTTTGAGTATTGGCAGTCGCAGGTCCAGCTTCATTGGATTCTGCCATAAATGTATCCAAAGTGTCAATTGCAGTGGTAAACTCCGGTAATAACACTCCTGCACTAAACATACATTCTTGATTGTAATAGTCATTGGAGATGACACACTCAGTATTGACAGGAAGACTAATACGCCTGTCTTTCACTTTATCAATGATTTGACCTAGCTTTAGTTCTAATTCAATATAGTCAGACACATTGGGGATATCAGAATACGAGTTTTTGACAGCTTTATGATTAGCCCAAATCCAATCAGTTACCAATTTGTTAAAGTCATTACGTGGCATGGTGCCGCTTATTGAAGGGACAGAAAGTCTCGAAACGTTCATACCTTGAATATCACCTAAGATGTCTTTGACGCCATCATTCGTTCTTACAGCCAAATTCTTATAAATTTGTGGAACATAGTCTCTTGCCCAAACAGGCTTATTCTTATATCTCTTTGGCTTTCCCTCTATCTCGACCACCACTTCTTCCTTTTGAGAAAGCTTCTCAAGAGTTTCGATCTGCTTTTTGATGATATCCTTAGGAGGTGGTCCCATATGTGTGTTAGCTGAAACTTTTGGATTGGTGTTAGATGTAGAAACAGTATTATTATCATTTACTGAAGGACCCACGCTGATAGTACTATTTGCACGTCGGATTGCATTTGGGGTATGGTGCCCACTCATATCGACGTCCTCTGCATTAGTCAAATTGCTGATGGATGTTCGAATACGAATGTCATCGTTGCTTGTTGTTGACCTCTCTAATGAAGGTTTACCTGATGTCTGTTGACCAGCTTCTGAGTGTTGTTGATTGCTACTTGAATCTGTGTTTTGGGGAGCCTCGTTGTTCATCAAACTATGTATTGATAGCCTGGCAGCCTCTGCATATTCATTTGCCCCTGAATCTTTATTAGAACCAGTCATGAGATTACTAAGTTCCATTGGGAATAACCAAATGTTGTGCAATAGTGGAGGAACATGGTAAAAAATGGTAAAAGGTGCATGCTCATGAGAATTTCAGTTAATCTGGCAAAAAAAAATAGAAAAGGTTAAATTGGTATAAAATGCAAAAGAGTGGTATAAATTATGCTTATGGCATCGTCATATGATTTCATAAATAGAACTATGTTCATGCGACTCAACGTTTTGGACACTTTTCCATAAATCCACAATGTCAATAACCATAAATATGTTGTCATCTTTATAACTTTCCTCTGAAAACTTATAGTGCATGACATTCCCATTTGGGTAGTAAAATGGATGCTTTGCTTCGCTAACATGCAAAGCTTTCTTGTCAATATTCTCAGGACCTGATTCAGCATTAACAACTTCATTTGCAGACATATTGGCGGGACATATTTTTAAAGACTTGAATGATAATTTTGCATCTGTGTCTGAACCTTCTTCTGCTTCATATTTTTGAAGATTGCTTTTGAAAAGACCTTTTGATGAAGTTGCAGCTTCGTCCGTAGTGGCAATATTACTTTGTGAATATGTGGGTGTTCCAAAGTCGACAATTGTCTCAATGGCAGACAAGCCATTCGGTTCTTTTTCGTTATTTCGTTCTTCGTGTGGACAGTTATGCTCTGCTTGAATGGACAGAGATCGGCTAGAGCATGAAGAGGATGTCGAAGAGGATGAGGAAGAGGAAGAGGAAGAGGAAGTCCTAGCTTTGCGACTAGAAGACCCACTTATATTTCTTGTCATTCTCCACTGCTGTGCTGCATCGGAAGGCAAAACAGAGCTGTATCTTCTATTAATGTTTGTTTTTGGGTACGAGTTTGCAAGAAACATACTTTTATTACGACTGATAGTGTTTGATCTGCTTCTTATGTTACCGCCATGCCTGTGGATTCTTTCATTTGTATATTCTTCTCCGTATTTTACTGAAAAGTTAACTGGAAAAGTATCGGTTTCATGACATATAAAATTGCACTCATAATCGGATTCATCAATACATATTTCAAGTTGTTGAAACCATTGATCATGAAATAATTCTTTCAAAGTCATTCTGCTCAGAGGATTAGGATCGCACAACCTCCACCAAAGTCTAACCCAATCAGTCACATAGCCGTAGGAGTTGGCGAAATTGCTGCTATTGACTAATGGTATAGTCTTTATGTCATTTTTCAAAAACGACGGATGCTTTCCAGCATAATTATTGTAGTCAATCTTAAATTGTTTGTAATTAACATCAGTTTCGACGGCATCTAGAAATGGTGTTTTACCTGATATGAAAACAAACAAAATAACGCCTAGAGAAAAGTAGTCAAATTTAAAGGGACAGTAAGACTTTCTCTCGCTTTTCCTTATGTTGGAATAAACTGTCACTTCTGGAGCCTGATACGGAGGGGTACCCAACAATTTTTGATATTGCTTAACAGGAGAGCTGAAATTCCCATAATCTTCATGACCTATAACAGCGCAACCAAAGTCAGTGATTTTGAGAACGCCATGCAAGGAAATTAGGATATTGTCTGGTTTCAAATCCAAGTGACATATATCTTGCTCATGTATATATTTTAGCCCGAGGCAAACCTGTTTGAAACAACAAAACTTTTCATCGATGGGTGTATACTTCCATTTGGGAGATCGGATCACCTTGTAGAAATCACATGGATAGTTGAACATAATCATACCCCAACTTCGAGGAATTTCGAATTGTAATTTCACTAATTCTAATACTTTCACCACATGAAGATGATTCATACTCCGAGTAATAATGAATTCTGATGCAGTTCTTCTATAATAAAGATCAACACTCTCGGATTTGAAAAAAGCAAACTTCTTTAAGGCATAAATACGTTTGGTATCTTGATCCTTGGACACTACTCGCCTTATCATAGCAGATCCACCATTACCAATATAATCATCTTGAACATTATTATACTTTGCCTCGAAACTGTTTGTTTCTTCCTGGAATGCCTTCGGAAGAAACTTGTTAGGATCTTCTGATAGTGCTGGCAAGGAGATAGGACGTGCAACATCATCAGAGAAAGCATTATTGTTCTTTTTAGGAGTAACTGAATTTAAACCATATGGATTGTATGGTAGCTTAGGTTTCAGAAGTGGTGCTGTTTTCTTTTCTTGTTTAACATCCTTTGACAAATGCAAATGACTAGCCACAGCGTGAATAAGTTTATTTCCACTGGATTTTGGCATCCAAAATACACTGAATCTTCAATAAAGCAAGCCAAGACATTGTGAACTGAGATTTTCAAATATTTACACGTATAAAAACCTTGCTGGAATCACGTGTATTTGACTAGAATGTTGACTCTGTGGTGGCTTCTCATCCTATGTGGGGTGAGCAGAGCTGCTTCTAGCTATGAAAAAGCTAATTCATGGGTTAGACAAAGCCTAGGTGGTTTAGGCCATATAGAATTTATAAACCATGAACTTGCTTTAATGATCACCAAAGATGGCCTTTTGAGTACTTTCAAAATCAAAGACGGATCAATTGAGCATAGATATCATTACAATGAAAACAATAAACATATGGCAAAGGTTTCTGATAACAAGTATGCAATTTTTGGCCAAAGGAGTTTGGATATTTGGAAATTTGATATTTCAGATGATGTTGTTGCACCTACAATCACTAAACAACACACTCTACTTTATGACATAGTAAGTATTGATAAGATAGGCGATACTATATATGTTTTTGATCAGAAGCGCTTATACGTTCTTGATAACAACACTGAAAAACTGGTTAATTTAATGGAATTTGAGTTTGAGGTTCAATACACTAAAATTACTAAGAACCTTCTAACTGATGCAGTTATCTTCTTTGTTCAAAATGAGAATGGTGATGTGTTTTACAGTGACCTTGAGACAGCTCAACTTCAAGAGTTTGACGGCTGTGTTATACCAGATTTGGAGATTTATGTCTCTCTCGATGTTTTTGCCATTTGCTCACATTCTGCTTCGTTCCTCTTGAACAACGATTTTACATTTGTTCCAGATACAACTGGTGATAACTTGATCACTTCTACTGTTTCTGCTAATGATATAATCGGCATGGATGTTGTGTCGATAAAGAGTATCTCTCCTTATCAGATTGTTCAGTCAGAATCGGAATTTTTCATAATAGACACTGATGTTTCAGAGACCAGCTATCTTAATAACGTCGCCATCCCGGAAACATTTTATACTGCCCAAGATCACCTTGTATTATTCGAAAAGGAGTTAAATCATATCTATTTATTTATTGAATCTTCACGAAACATTTTGGAATGTTACAAGGATGGTTTTTTGGTCTGGTCTTTTGATTTATCATTTCAACATATAAAAAAAGCGGTATTTGTTTTTGAAGATCATTATCCTGAACATGGAGTTGGGAGTGAAGATACTGTTTTATCCAAAATACAAGCTCTTTTCATTTCATTGTCTAATAGTTTTTTCCAAATTGAAAATATTGATGATGAAATGGTATTTGGATTTGATAAAAAACTTGTTGTCTTGGCTTCTAATGATAAGATTGGTCTGTTTGATTTACAAAAGCAAAATGGATCACAATTAAACAAAACAATTGATTTAGGATTCCAAATTCAAGACCTGATAGAAATTGAAAATAAAGTTTATATTTCAACAGCAACAGAGGTTTTTCACTTGGATATTGAACTTAGATCAGTAAAAAAAGTTAATGTGAATAATCCAGAATTCTTCAATTTTGACCTTAACGGTAAACATAATGGTTACACAATGCGTGTCTCTGATAGTGAACTCCATGGAATTTCATATAATTCAGGTAATGTGAAAGTGACCTGGAGACGACAAACCGAAAATGATTTTGTTGCATTATTAAAAAGGAGCTATGACAATTCACAAGTAGCACAGACAGCAGTTGTTTTACAAAATAGAGACGTGCTATACAAATATCTTGTTCCCAATCTCGCCATTATTTTGACGAAAAGAGATGAGTTGCTTGAAATTAATTTAATTAATGTTATTACAGGGCAAACGCTTGGAGTGTGGTCAAAAGCTTACAGTGGCCCTACTGAAAAAATCAAGGGGATCTTTGAAGAAAACTATATTATTTTAAGTTTGCCATACAATGGATTGTTTGATGAAACAGAGTTAGTTGTTATTGACTTATATGAATCTTTATCTCCTAATGAAAAGTTAACTGATCCTAGAATAAAAGTTGATGATTTCAAAGATACCATCCTACCATCCTATGCTATGCAATCTTTTATTATTGGTGAGGCTGTTGACAGCATTGCCGTCACATCTACCAAACACCACATTGCACAAAGGGCCCTTGCTATTCAAATTCAAGGTTCTGTTTATATGATTCCCAAAATTGTTATTGACGGTCGCAGAGGTGGTCATGTTGGCGATTTAAAGGAAAAAAACCATTCTCCTGTTCATATAAACTCTCATAAGTATTCTGAAAAGATATCACATCAATGGAAGTACGAACCAGTTTTGTATTTAACATCAAAAATGCAAGTGAACGATGATATGACTAATATCTCTAATGGAAATAGTCAAATAATGTTTACTGAAACAAAATTAGCGAGTACATCATATCTGATATCATTCACAGAAGATATTTTTGTTACCAAAGTTCAACCTTCTGGATCTTTTGACAAACTAACTGATAATTTTCAGTATAAGGTTATCGTATCTACTATAATTACACTTTTGATATTAACAATTTATTTCAAAACTAAAAGTACAGATGATGTGAATTGGGTTATTTAAATTTTTATAAAGATATGCATTAGAATGAAATCACTTCAAAGGAATTAATTGAAGAGAGGCCTACTTTCTAGTTCTCCTTTCTTTACGGTTAGTTCGATCCTTTCTACATTCAGGACAATACCATACGCCATCGGGTTGTGCTTTTAAGCCAACACAGCTATAGTGAAACCACTCATATTTACACTGTGGATTGTCACAAGCAACCATGGCACCAAATGAAACCTGCTGACAAAAGCAATAAAGTTCATCATCTTCGTTATCGCCTTCGCCATCGTTGTCGTCATTTAGATTTCTTCTATTTGATCTAGGGATTGATCTCATCACAGTACCTGCTGTAACTTCCCTACGTCTAGGTGGGCCTACTAGACGATTGTTAGATGTTGACTCATCAGCAGATATTGGCGTAGCTGCTCTGGACTGTGTAGGTGTCCTTTTCCTTCTATAGTTCGAAGAATCTTCCGTTTTGACATCTGTTGACATGGAAATATCTTCATCGTGATCTGAAATAAGTCCTATCCCTCCTTTGTCTTTATCGTCACTCAGTTTAACATCCCAACCATCTATTATACCCTTTTTGACAAGGTCATCAATGTCCGACTGCAATTTGACAAGATGTTTGGAGACACTCCAAAGTACTGTATTTGATAAAACGCTCTTTTCATCTTCTTCCTTTTCAATTAACTCATAAAGCTCTTCAATCCTACGCGCCACTTGATCTTCCTTGGGATGTGGGGTATTAGCTTTAGAGTATTTTGATAGCTGTTGCTCTAAACCATCTAATTCCTCAACATGCTTTTGAAAGATGGCGTCCTTCGTTTTTAACTCCTGAACTAAATACTTCATCTCACTTGGAAGATTGGTAGTATCATATTTGTATTGCTCTAAGAGGCCTGCAGCATCCATGGCTTAGGGGTTGATGGATCAATAACAAATTACTAAATTGATTTATGCTGAAAAATATCAAAAAAAGGCAGTGCATTTTACAATAAAAGTTTACATGATGCAATTTAAGACTCGTATCTGACACCCAAAGCATTAGAGTGGCTATAAGATGCTTTTGAAAGCCTAATGTTAATTTTGCATTATCATGGTCATCTGGCGCTTCATTATAAAACAGCAAGATCAACAAAATGCTTCTCAATTTAAAAAGATGATAAATTTATAAGTTTTATCAATATATTCTTATTGTTTATAATAAAGTTATCTTATCTATGAGGTTTTGAATCCTTGAGGTTTGTGCATATCGGTCATGGCAATTGGCAAATCATATTTCCCGTGATTACCATATCTGCTTCTCTTTGGTTTTTTAATGTGGGAGAGGTCTAAAGAATTTTTGTTGATAACAATGAAGATGTAAACAATGAACACAGTGATGGCAACAATAGTAGGAATGGCAATGATAATGTAGTAGAAGTCGTCATCATTACCGGTCTGGTCTCTCAATTTTCTCATTTCCTTAGTATTTTTTCCAATAGATTCTGTAATTTGGAAAGTACCATAAAGGTGATCAGAGGACATCAAATCAAAGTCTTCATCGCTCACAGTATCAGGTTGAATGGCCATAAGGACACGCTTGTAGTACTCGCCTTGTAGCCACTCTTCTTGAACCTCAATTGGGAAAAATCCCATTTGATTGTCTACCCAGTCAGATGTGTAAAAAGCTCCTGGAATATCACCTTTGAAAGACAAATCATCTTTTAGTGCATCAAGTTCAGCAGTAAGTTCCTTTTTAGGGTTTCCATGGATGTCGGCGTTCAAAAATCCAGCAACCTCTCTTTTTTTGAAACTTCTGTCAAATCCCTTGTTTCTTGATGATTCACGTATGTAAGCGTAATGAATTCTTACCTTTTCTGCACCTTCGAAGTACCTTGAGAACCACGTCATAAAATATGTCTTTCCAACACGAAACTTTTCGTGATCATGTGGATAGCAAAATGGTTCTGATATCTCATCGTTGGCAATACCATATTTGAAGTAGAATTTTGGTGTGCAGCGCATCAATGGTGATAGCGAAACGTAAGTGTCATCTTCCTCTATCATGATTACTTCTGGCACCGTATCATCTTCGTTCAAGTTGTGTGCTTGAAGATCTTCTTGCTTGTGTATAACAGTCGTTGCTGTCTGGAAATAGGTGCCAACATCGGGAAACCCGTTTGCAACTTTGCCGTTTTTCAACTTTGGGTTAATTGTTTTTGGAGAACCATCGTTTTTTAACGAGATCCATGGCTGCATGGATACTTCTGCCTCTGGTGGTTTTGTTGCAAACACTATATTGCCAATAGCGTATGGTGTGACCACCTCAACATTCGTACCATAAATAGTTCTGATCCATGGTCCTGGAAGAGGTTCTGTAGTGGTACCGTGCAATTTTTCGCTCTGTTCTTTGACCCACTGCTTATTAACAACAGCCTTCCTTGGTTCTGCCGCCACTGCAGACAGCATTAAAGCTAGCACCCACGCCTTCATCGGTCTCTTGGCTTTTGCTAAAGAGTTTGCAGTCTTTGTTGATGGAAAAAAAGCTCTCCATCTAAGACGCGTTGTTTTTACTCAGCTCACGGAGCACAAGTTCGGAGAGTCTAAAAACGAATCCAAAGAGCCAGTCTGAAACAAGAAAATGGTAGTGGCAGTGGTATTAGAGTCGGTTGAAAGTTGGTTGCAATTTTCATAATTTTGTGTTCACATTTACATCACTGTTGTCATATACAGAACCAATCCCAATAACGATTTTCTATGATTTAATCCAAACTGAACGTTCAGTCATAAGTGTTGCTTAAAGATTCCTATAGTGTGGTTGCTGGTCATGTGGGCTACTCTTAGCAATCGAAATTTATCTTTTTTATCGGTCAATGAATCTATCAAATCGTGGTTGCAAAACGCAGCTTTTGAGTAGACAAAAAGAGTTCCAAGCTAGACACCACAGCCAAATGCAACAACATCTTCGTAGCAAATGCACCCACGCGCTTCCGTGATACCCTATTGAATCCCTTGCTTTTGTTTGTGCTGCAACCCTCATGGTGCTATCAGAATTTATCAGGAGCATTGCGAGCGGCACTAATTTCCCTCTCGACAACCCTCTTATCTTTTATAACAACAAGGACCTCAGAGAGTAGTATGAACAACAACTACGGGTCAATACCTATACCTAACAGGGGCCCACGGACACAGTCTTCGTTAAATGCATTCGCCTCGTCGTTCCAGAGAGCGCAATCATTCAGATCTATGTCTTTGGATCCAAGGCCAAATGTTTCAAGATCGTTCTTCAAAGATGACGAAGAGTTGGTTGACCCAGAGACGTTGAGCCCTTCCCCGATGGGAAAGAAGATTTCAATGGTTCTAGGCACTCGCCCATCCATTGATGGCTTGAGACCAGCCAACATTCGTGATGCTTCGGTGTTTGACGATGCGATTATTGAAGACCAATCTTTCAAAGATTACACATTCACCGACTTCGTTCATTCGAGACAGCCCTCTGTAGTGTCTTCTTTTTTACCGGGAGGAAACAGTTTATCTAGAGTGATTTCCCACGATGCAGACTCACTCTTCCTACGTCAAATTGACACCCATGATGGTAAAACGTTCACGATGATTGCACCTCAATCAACGGTGTCTCAGACTATTTTCAATTCAATTAATGTGTTGATCGGTATTGGCTTGCTTGCTTTATCCAAGGCAATGACGCACGCTGGGTGGGTCTTCGGTATTATCTTTATGTTGTATTCGGTGTTGATCACCTACTGGACTGCCACTTTGTTATCAGACTGCATGGATACTGACCCAACTTTATACACCTACGCAGATTTGGGTCACAAGGCTTTTGGATCAAGAGGCCGTGTGTTTATTTCTATATTATTCACTATCGAACTCTGCGGTGTCGGTGTCTCGTTGTTCGTTTTATTTGCTGATTCTCTTCATGCAATCTTTCCACAAATTTCATTGAATGCTTTCAAGTGGATTGGCTTTTGTGTTTTGTCTCCCTTCTCCTTCTTCAACTTGAAAGTCTTATCAACGATCTCCCTATTTGGTATCATTTCCACTATTTCATTGGTGATTCTCGTTTTCTTCTGTGGTGTTTACAAAACGCAGTCTCCTGGTTCGCTTATTGACCCCGCTGTCACCAACTTATACCCACCTACTCTGTTGAATTTATTCATGTCCTATGGTATCATTTTGGGCCCATTTGGGTCCCATTCGCTTTTTCCTGCCTTAAAAGCTGATTTGGCAACTCCTAAAAAGTTCAACAAGTGTCTTCAGGTTACCTACGGTGTTGGATTCTTTGCTGATTTCAGTATGGCTATCGTTGGGTTTTTGATGTTTGGTGCAGGAATTTTGAATGAAATTACTCAGTCTGTCATTTTAACCACAGGCTATCCTGCTGTGGTCTATGCTCTAGTGAGTATATTTGTTTCATTTATTCCGATCGCCAAAACACCGATCAATGCTTTACCTATCATCAACATTGTCGAATTCATGTTTGGATTAACACCTCAGCAAATTGAAGCAGCTAAGCATCAACAAACATGGTTAACCAAGTTTTGCCAAGCGTTAATCAAAATTGGTGTCAACCTCATGTTTGTGCTTTGCTCTATTTTGTACCCTGAATTTGATAAGATCATTGGTTTGTCAGGTGCATCACTTTGCTCTTTGATCTGTATTATACTACCATGTGCATTTTATTTGAGGCTTGTCAAGCCAATGAGAACTTGGCCGTACTATTTTATTATTGTTCTGGGCCTAGTATTAGGTACTTTGTCCACGTACGCTGCGATTGTCATCTAAACACTAGCTTCACTTCGACCTTACTTCTTCGACATTAACAGCAACTCAATTCTTAAAGCGCTTTACTTGGTATCCCATTTCTACTGCTGTAGTGAAGTGAGCTCTCATCTTATTTGCTAAAGTTCCAATTACCTACAACAGATTTTGAAACGCTGAGCTAATAGATTTGATTTGAAAAAAAAATTATAAAATTTTTTTTTTCACATATAGCAAGTAGAGTTTAATAATAATAGACATTTATAGCTTAACTATGAAAGTTAGTGATTTATCGAATGACCCATCTTTGATTCTGGATAAGGACTTGGATTTCAATAAGATAATAGATGAAATTCCTAATCTAATTAATCCTTTAATCAACTCAAAATGCGCCCTTGATGAAATATACATTGAAGGATTAGATGCTACGCAAATTTGGCCTCAAGTCCAAATGGTTTTGGACTCAGTTGAAGAAGATTTGAAGGAAGATATCAATAGGTTAAGTGGCGAATATACTACCGTAGATAATGAAGAAAGAGAAGAAGAAGAAGAAGAAGAAGAAGAAGAAGAAGAAGAAAACAGTGAAGAAGAAGCTTTTGGCGATAGGTTTGAATACGATTCAGAAGAGGAAGAGGATGTTGATATGCAAGGTACTATCGAAGAAGACGAAGAAGAAAAAGAAGAAGAAGATTACAAGCAAGAGCTTGCTGAAGGAGAAAAGGATGAAATTGATTTTAATAGCGATCAAGAAAAAGAAGGAGATGATGATGAAAACGAAAGTGAAAAGAAAAAGGAATTTAACGATGATGACTTTGAGTTGAAACCAAAGAAAGATCAATATGGTTTGAATGATGATTTCTTTGATTTGCAATCATACCAAAAGCAAGTTTTGGCTCTGGAAGATAAGGATACTCTTGATGATGATGACGAAGACGATGGAGAAAGCATTGATCTGTTTGCAGATATTGAAGATGATGAAGACAATGAAATGTATACTTATGGTGATTATTTCAAAGAGCAGATTGACGCCAAAACATTCAACCAAAAGAGAAACAAAAAGAGTAAGGGGAAGAAGGTAAACTTTTCTGAAAATTTAAATGATACCGATTTGAACGAAGGCGATTTTAATGATGCATTGAATTCTGCAATGGCTGACATGATGGACGGTGAAGAATTAGAACCCGAGGGACAAGATTCCCAGACCAAAAATGATTTGGAGTCTAAGCAAAACTTATCTACTTTTGAGAAGCAGCAACTTGCTCTCCAGGAGGAAATTCAAAAGCTAGAAAAAGAGTCAATAGCAGAAAAAAAATGGACCATGAAGGGTGAAGTTACAGCAAATCAAAGAGATTCTGAGTCCGCTCTGGTGGAAGAATTGGAATTTGATCGTAACGCTAAACCAGTTCCAGTTATAACACAAGAAGTCACAGAGTCTCTAGAAGAAATTATTCGTCGTAGAATCAGAAATGACCAGTTTGATGATATACCAAAAAGAATCATTTCAGAGCTCACGAATTTCAAACCATCTCAAAAAGTTGATATTGATGAAAGAAAAGCAAAAAAGTCCTTGGCTGAAATATATGAGGATGAGTACAATGATAAAGAAAATAGTAATGAAAAGGTTTCAGAAGAATTGAAGGCTGCCCATGATGAAATCACTCTGCTTTGGGATAAGGTTAACTGGGAACTAGATTCATTGTACTCCGCCCATTTTGTTCCAAAACCAAAACAAAAGCTAATGGATGTCAAAGTGCAAACCTCCACTATAAGTTTGGAGGATGCACAACCATTAACAATGGGTGATACACAAAGATTAGCTCCACAAGAGATTTACAAAACCAATACAAAAGTTGGAAAAGATGAGGTTCAGTTACGTTCAGGTGTTATCATGGCAAAGGGTGAACTAGAGAGAGATGATAAAGCACGTCTTAGAAGAGCTAAGAAAAGAAAGCAGCATAATCAAGACAAGGGTGAATCTATCAAAAAGAAAAAAGTTGCATCTGAACAATTATGAATAAGCGAGAGAAAGAGATAAACATTTACTTTTACAGCGTTTGATATGTGTATTCCTATGAATAAGCAAAATTACAGGAGTTGACTCAGATATCGCATGCAACTATATAGTATTGTATCTAAAATTACTGGTTTGCTCCAACAATCCATCCAATAATATTTCGCCCAATTTCTGTGGTGTCCGTTTTATTTTGTGTTTGAAGGGATCTATGGAGTCGACTCTGTAAATCCCCTATATTTACTGCAGACTCGTTGTTGTTCGTGGATTTAAACTCGTTATTATCTTGCTGCTCTAAATAATGTTCCCTTTGACTATTCAGCATTTGCCAATATTCTAAGACTTGAGAGTTAAATTCAGTTGGTGTAAATAGAATTAACTTACTGAGTAAAACCAATCTTGTTTGAATAGTTTCTTTAATATTACCATCTTCATAATAGTCTATTTTATCCATAAAATCAATTTTAGCTAAAGTGAAAAATATTATCCAGTTTTGTCTCATTTGTTCTTCAAGTCCATCAACGTCGGCATTTTTTAGTGCAAAGTCAAGTAACACGTTCGCTTGATCATAAGCAAACAAAATATTAGTAGTAGAAGCATATTGGAGGCAAACTAGTTTAACTTTGAAAGCAAGCATGTTTGTAGCGTCTTCAAATTCACCGTATGCATATTTGTATAGGGGATCCAATTTCTCACAGTTTAGTCCTATAATTAGCATTGTAAAGATGCTATAAAGTTCTTCAGTTGATTTGTATGCATTTGGGTTCAAATCCAGTATCCTATTTATAATTATCATTGGATCTCCAATGTTCAATATATCATTGGGGGTAATTGGAACGCCTGATTTAAAATAGAGCCTCCAATTTAACAACTTGCCATTTGCTTCAATCAAAGTACGAATTGGGCTGAAGTCAATTTTGGAGTCGCTAACTAGTAATAAGCATTTAGAAGAAGAATTTAGTCCTCCTATATTGACATCACAACTAGCTGCCGCTTTATAATAGTCCCAACTTTTATTCAAAATTATCGCTTCGGTGTCACTTTTGTTCAAGGTATTGTAGTTTTTCAAGAAAGTCCTCCCAATAAAATCAAATTGTTGCAAACTTAATAATTTTTCTAAGATCAGTGTGCTTAGCTCATCTAATGTAACTTTTTGAAAAATCTTTGTTGTTTTAAAAGTACGATAAATCGAACTTAACGTGATATTCCATATCTTATCAGTTACCCCATATGATGATTCAGCATTAATAAATCTTTTCAATTCTGCATATTGAACATCATGGTCATCATTTGATAAATTGACAAGTTGCATAAAAGATAAATTACTACTGTTCAAAATTTCATTTGATTCTATTATTTTCAAAATGTGATCTAAAAGGGAGATTGAGGGTTGAATTTTCGTCATAGCTTCATTGATATTCTTGTACTGATTAAACTCAGAAAAATCATAATCAGATGTTTTGGGAAAATTGATGCCTTTTAATAGCGTTAGCATTTCCTTTGAGTAAGAAATAATCTCAATGCTAGTTTTTGGTTCTAATAGAATAATAGCTATCAAAACGCTTACAATTTGATCTCGTAATTCATATCTTAATGACCCAACTGCAATTAAAAACTTTTCTTGGCGAACAAACTCAAGAATAGTTTGATATTGTGCAATCAACCTTTCTAGATTCTGACCCTGCACAATTGTATTGCCTAATGTAGCAAACCACTCCTTCACAGAAACCCAAGCTTCATCCCCGAGGAAATTAAAGTAAGGAATGGCCGCACTATTAATGATCTCAGGAGCAAAATGATTTTTTACAAACCAATTTAATATCATCTCAACTTGTTCAGGAACTGTCAAAATCACTTGGTAGTCAAAAAGAGTGTAATCAGAGTAATCAGTCAAAAGTGTTAATGGATAATAAACATTATTAATCCATGACTTGAAGTCATCTGTAGTATTTGACGAAGCACTAGCAAAAAAAACTAACTTGTTCGTAAGTTGAAAGTGTGATGTCACGTCGTTTAACTTGATTATAAAGCAAATTTCCATCATTGAAATCGTTTCTTTGAGTTCATTGTGTTTATTCCAACCAAATTTGTCGCTAGTCTGCCTGACAAAGTTCATAGAACTTTCATAGATCTGTTTCTTCATTTCTTCAGAAACACCTAGCTGAAGTTTCAAAAATTTGGGTTCCTGCTTTTGTTCCCAAAGCAACTGTAAATCAAACTCTCGGCTGGATATTTTTGTTAAAGGTTTTTGTGCCAAGGAGTTGATCATTTGAAATAATGCAGGGTCACATAATTTAATAGGTGTATAAACAAGTAGAAGCTGTAACACGTTACTGAAACCCACAAATGGTAATAATTTCACTAATTTAGATTCTAAATCATCCAAATTTATGGAATTAGCAATTACGAATTGCGTTGTAAGCAGCCAATCTGCATCGATATCTATCAATTCAGGGTTTTCCATAAAATATTAATGAAGACAGGCTATAACAAAAACTTCAGCCTATTAATCAGGATGCAAAAGTAGGTATTAGCGCAAAAGAACTAGAGGCTGTGGTTGTTGCACTTGTTTGCAAAAGTTTTGCCAAAATAATAAAAAAAGCTCAGTTCTGGAGTTTCAACCATTCATTAATATATATTTTAATTCCAGTTACGTAAACCGTTAGTTGAGCACTATTCTATATTAAAGTAACTTACATATACAAAAAAATAATAATCATGCAACATTGCTATCATTTGATGCATCAAAACTATAGAAGCACATTCTGGTTATGTGTATTTGGCGGCCATAAATCAATGAAGGCATGTAAACATATAAGGATAGAGTGTTTGGGCCCAAATTAAAACACCACTTTCCATATTTGCATCTATAATATTTAAAATTATTTACAACTATCTGTTTTGACCAGCTGTAAGAAATAACTCACTTAAATTTTGCCCTTCGAAGTTCAGAAAGAAGAAACAAACACACAAGAAAATGTCCAAGAACTACTGTTATTTTCTTTCTTTTAAGTTTACTGATGCACAAAACCTTGTGGTTATAACAAGTATTATCTGCAATATCAAAAATATTTGGATTAATCATTGAGCATTTTCAATTACTTCATTGACATTAATTATATGTCGAAGCTCTTTGGGAGTTCAAGCAAACTTTGTAAGATAAATGACAATTTTGTTGAATACAATCAGTGCTTTACACAGTGCTAAAACTTTAATTCTTTTGCCTATTGGATTTACTTTTTTAAAAAGTTTAAACTCATACAAACTTTGAATTAAAAGAAAAAACATATATTTGTTTATACAACGAAAATCGTATATAGAGAAGAACCAATAATAAATCACAGTTTTTGGGAAGTACTGTTTAAGAAAAGAACAATGAAGTAAAATGAAAATGAACAAAGTCAAATGAAATGATGAAAGCAAAGTGCAGCTTTAATACGGATTTTTTATATGACAGCATATCCAGCAGCATAACTTACACTCGAATCACTCACATCTCTAACATGTGAGCTCTGTTTATAGCCCACCCATTTTATTTTGGTGGAATCGTCGGAGCTTTGGTGGTCAGCCATGATGGCTAATAAAATTGACAACGGCTTAGCACCACATATTGTGTTTTCGGTTTCGTTTATGTATTCTTTAAACAGTTGGTAAGAACCACTTGAAAGTACTTTCATACCTAGCTTATCTAGCTTCTCAATACTTTTATAAATTGGTATCGACGTGCTTTTCAGTTTTGGTATTGGCGTTAAGTCTTCAATTTTCCCTGTATCGCTGTAAGACATGTAACCAAAACGCCTACCCCAATGGCAAAAATCTGTGCTTATAACAAAAGCGTTAGCTTTATCTTCGAAATAAGGTTTTAGTATTTCTGATAGTTTATGCTCGAACTTTTCACTACTGGCACTGACCATAATAGGAATGATTTTGGGAATTCGGTTTCTTTCTTCGTTCACTTTATACAAAAAAGGCATATGCATTTCAAAGCTGTGTTCATCTTCATCAACTGACAATGACATTTTCTTGAATAATTGAGGTGATGTTGCCGCCAGCTTATCTATCACATCAGTGTCAACCTTTAAATTTCCAATCGGCGTCTCATAAACAGAACACCCAGTGGTTAAGACATGCCCTTTGAAGTAATAATGATGTGAAGGCCCTAGAATAAATACCCTTTCAATGTTGGTAAAATCCATAGCTCTATATGCCTTAGCTAAGGTTTTACCTGCATAATAATATCCGGCATGGGGACCAACTACTACCCTGGCACCAGGTACAATATTACCAGCAGATGCTAAATAGTCATCCAGCTCCTTGTTTAATTTACCCTTGGAGGCTGAGTACCAGCTTCCTGAATGGGTTGCGGCCCTAATATTTGACATTGGTTTGTTTCTTATCGACTAGGTTAAGTGAGACATCGATCAAAAAATTTCAATCACATTGACGTTACTTTATTATTCACTTTTCAACTTCATTAAATAAATGTTTTGGTCCAAGGGCCGTAAAGTACTTGACTTCAAACGATGCATTGCATCAGTTCCAGTTAAAAAGGCACCCATCGAAGAAGTCAATCAGGATATCAAAAGTTTAATAGAGAATTTAGTCCAAGTGTCAAAAATCTTTTCAGAAGCACACCCATTACTATTCAACGAAGTTCAGGGCAATATTTATAGGAAAAAGTTGCCAAAGGAACCAGAATGTTTGAGCGAAAAAACAAGACTTGATCAAAAACCACCTAAAGATGCTTTGAATTATCTTAATGAACTTGTTAGTTATAATTATTTGGATCGAACAGATTTGAACAGCACTGTTTATAAAGTTCATAAAAAGTATCCCCACAGCATTGCAATAAGTACTTTGTATACACATCATGTTTTGAAAAGAGGATCGGATATGCCGTTCATGAACACATATTACTCGCCTATGAAATATATAATAAAGTCACATCCTCTCTATTGTGAGTTGTTTTCTTCACTTCCAATAAATACAGATACAAGAACGGAGCTTAATTTACTTTACAAGGGTCTTGAAAGAATGTATAAGTTTTCAGTACCAGTCAATACCAAGTTGATACAGCTCATCTACCTTGCTTCACCAAAGGTAATCAAAGATGACATTACAAAATCTTTGGAACAAAAGGGTGTTGATATATCAAAAAGTTTTGAAAACTCTGAATTAGACAGCTTTAGTTCATACAACGAACTAGATGAATACATTAGGAAGGATATTCGTGCCCATTGGAACTATTCAACATTCATTAAATTTTGCGAATTTACTGTGAAGGAGGAACGATACATGGAGTTCTTTAGCCTTTTAGCACATTTGAGTGCCTATTCACATTGTGAAATTCCAATAGGCCTGGCAAAATACATAATTTCTCTAGTTCACAAGAAAAGCCCGGAGCTAGTATTTTCGTTCCAGAAAAGACTGTCTGATATCACTGGTTGTCATCTTTATCCATATACGGCAACCATTGTAATGGATGATTTGTTAGAGAAACAAAAAAATACAGGGGATGAACGAAATTTAATATATTGCATCTATCATTCTGATAGTAGCTGTCGAAAGTTTAAAAAATACATCTGCCATAAGTTCAAATGTGAAATAGTGCCAAAGCCATCTAATTTTGAGGAGCTTGTGGTGAATTATCTTAAAAAGAGTTCCATATTTTATCCTGGTGCCAAAATTTGTGATTTTGAAAAGTATTTTCAGTTATTTGATTCGTACAAAAGAAGGCAATCGCATGCTGAAGAGATCAAACAACATTTGCAAAATGAAAAAGCAGAAGACATTTGGAACTCTATTGTTAAAATTGAAAGTCCGGACTCTTTCAAATTATACTGTCAAGAATTTGTCAAGTTATTGATTGAAAGAAACCAATGTTATTTTGTCTTGCCCTTGGTAAAGTTGTTAAAGGACAGATACAACTTAGATATAGTTTATGATTCACAATATCAAGTAATTTTGAAATTATTTGATTATGACTGTGTTATAAATAATCAAGGAATTGCACTACTTTTCAGGCATTTAAAACTCATGAATTGTCAAAGAGCTTTTTATGCCAAGATTAAGCCGATTGTCAGTGAGTATATAAGTGAAAAATATAGGTCTCAATTTCTTGACTCTCTGACTTGGGAAAATGATCCAGTATGGGATTTACACTCTAATAGTTCCAAGTTCATTCACTACGCTAGGTATTTTTTTGACTATAATGACTTGATTGATGAATATCTCACAAATGGTAAAACACAATTGCTTTGGGATCTATTCAAGACCTCTGAAAAAAAAAACTTGACTATTGAAAAAATCGTTAATCATTATGTGGATTCAGGTAAAGTTAATTATGTTGTTGCACTGATCAATTCACCAAAAATCCAAGTTGACAATGCCAAACTTTTGAATAAATGTTTTGAAGCATATTATAATCCTGCATTCAAATTTTCTGATACAAACATTATTGGATTAGAAATTCTTGTTGAAATAGCTAAAAGATACAGTTATGAGCTCACAGAAGAACTTAAAAGCAAAATCGAGGCCAATATTAAATCCAATAAGATTAGCAAGGGTACCATATGGACATTTGAACATCTGGAGAAAAAGAAACGTGTTTCAAGACCATTTTCTAAAATGTTGACAAACTGTGAATTAAACTTATTATGGGACGAAGAAGAACCTGAATTTAGATCGAGCAATAATAACAGTGATTTCAAAACTGCTGGTAACTGCTTTGTCCTATTGTCAGCTTAATATTTATACGATCAATATGTTCTCTAGCTGATTTCTTGTGTATATGTTTTCAAGTTAATACGAAAAATTAGAAAGTTGTTAAAACTAATTTATGTAAACTTCAACAGTAAAATCAATACCGATAATAAACCTTTTTTCTAGAGCTTGCAACTGTATCAGATTATCTAGAATAGTGGCTAGCTGTAGGCTACGTAGTTTTTCTAGTTTAAATTATATTGAAATTTACAATTGAAGAAAGCAGATACTAATATATAAAAGTACAAATATTTAAAAAGTAAAATAAGGAGCAGTTGTAAAAGTTCATAATCAAATGAAATAGAAAATAGTGAAAAGATAAAGGAAAAAGATTTTGAAGCAAAGCCAAATTCTAATGGAAAAAATTATGCAAATAACTCAGCAATATTTTGGCAAAATTGATTAGCAGTTAATTCTTGTTAAAAATAAATTGTTGCAAGAAAGAAACTTCTGTCATTTGTGTGACTCCTTTGAAACTTCACTTGCTTTAAATATTTCAGTAAAATTTTCTCACAGTTCAACTTATCTCGCATTATTATCTGCCTAGATAAATACATAAAGATACATGAATAAATGTAAAGAATATTCGATTGTGATTATATTTAGGATTGTGTTTGGTACACATTATTGCTATCACTTTGATTTTCTTGCTTACCATTCAAATCAGATTGTTGAGATGTTCGCTGTTGATGATTTGATGAATCATTTGAAGGATCATCTAGACCAGAATGTAACTGGTTATCATTTCTTTTATCAACAGAGGCATTGGCGATCGACGAAGAGGTTTGCTGTTGACCTTGAGGTGCCGCTGTTGCTGTTGTTGTGGATGATGATGTTGCTGGAGGAGGTAGTGGTAGCGAAGATGCTTGACCTGTTGCTGAAGATAAGTCAGAATGTGTTTGGCTATTTTGTTTCGGTTGATCAAGTCCAGATTGAGGCTGCTGTTGAGGATAGTAGTTTGAATAATACATTTGTTGAGGTTGCTGCTGCTGTTGTAATGAATTTTGTTGATAATATGAGCTGTAGACGTTATTATAAGTTTCCATGTGATTAGAAGATTGATTGTTCGAAGAGTTTGATTCGATATTGGAAGTCGAATCACCAGTGGCACCAATGGAGTTGATTGAATCTGAATGTTTCATTTTGTCGTCAGTTTTGTTGCTCAAAGAGTACTGGCCAACCTTAGAGGTTGGCGTTCCCTGCTGAATTATTCTTTGAATGTCCTTGACAAATAGTGGGTATAACATGTCGGCGATTTTTTCTCGCTCAGCCATGACCAATGCTCTTTCAAATGGAATCCACACACCTTTCAAATGCATCGAGCCAATTTTGACAACATGTCTCGTCTTTTCTGCTTTGAGGATACCATCTCTGCGGCCTCTGGTCATCTTAGCGACGTTAAGCAATTTGGTCCCATTGATCATGTTGTTATCCGCTCTTCTCACCACGGAGATGCCGTTCGCTTCCACCTGGTAGCACAGCGTCTTTTCGTCTTCCCACATTGTGGTGGTGATCTTCGGTCTCGAGCCTGGCGGTTGAATCTGACCTGCATTTGGGCTCAGCTTAGTCGAGGAGGTTGACGCAGATGCCATTGTAGGTGACGTGGAAGACGTGGTTCCCGGGATCGGAGTGGACGGTTTCACAAACGAGGACACCTCTTTCATGAGTGTATCCTGATACCCTGAGCTACCAGTTCCAGTGTAGGGTGGCTTTGAAGGTGCTGCACCGACAGAGGAGGAGTTTGCAGTGGACGCAGATGCCAATGCCGGTTGCTGGGATGCTGGGAGAATGTTCGATGCGTTTGCTACCACTGCACCAGAACCTGCTGTTGAAGTTGAACCGATGTTCGCTTGGTATGAAGGTCTATACGAGGCAGCATTGCTGTTGCTGCTGGTGTTAATAGAAGCACTGGAGCCGTTCGTCTGCACCTGCGGCTGCTGCGTCATCGAGTGGCCGGGGTAGGAGTACCCTTGCATCTGATACGCCTGCGCATACGACTGCTGCGTCTGGGGGTCCTGCGAATAGTAGTACGGGTTGTACGTTGACGCCTGCGAGTAGTCTTGCTGTGCAGGATACGTCGATCCCATGTACCCCGTCGCTGCATAGTAGCCAGGATACCCATAATTTGCCTGCGTTGAGCTTTGCTGACCCATGTGGGGCAGTGGCAGCTGCGCAGCTGCCGCCTGTTGAGCAGCCTGCTGTTGTTGCTGCTGTTGTTGTTGCTGTTGTTGCTGCTGTTGTTGCTGTTGCTGCTGTTGCTGTTGCTGTTGTTGCTGTTGTGGACCTGTTGTTTGTGTTGATAGTTGACTGCTTGTGCCGGTACTCTGCGTCTGCATTGAGTTATCAAATCCCAGCTGTCCGTTGCCATGTGCGCCTTGGCCATAGTATCTGCCAGGAGGTGCATATGCCTGTGGGTATCCGTACGATGCTGGCTGATACACATATGCCGGTGCTGCTGGGTACATGTATCCTCCCTGCTGGCCCATTGGTGCCGCCTTGCTGTCCTGCTGTTCGCCGGCGTACATGTAGCCGCCGCCACCACCCTGATTGTTCATCACACGTTGCTCGTTTGACATCACTGTGGGTGTAGATGGGCTTCTGGTAAAATTTCCTCTTCTTGAGAATATGTGTGTGTGTGTGTGTGTGTTTGTTAGCTCCTTCGTGTTTTTTTTTGTGTGTGCTTTTTCGAGGCTCTTTCATGATCCCGTCGTTTCTTTTTTTTTTGTTGCCCTTTTTTTTTTTCTTTTTTTGGAAAAAAGGGCAACAGCAAAAGAAACGAGGCCGATTGCGCATGGCGCACGGAAGAATGGCAGACGGCGTCACGTGCTGGCGTTTGTAACCAAAGAGGTAAAAAAAGTGAGGAATTGGCTAGGGGAAACGAGATAGGCGAGGGGAGTTAGGAAAGAGAGAGAGGTGGGACTGTGACGTGGACCAGCAGTGGGCAGCGTCGTAGCGTGTTGGAAAGGTGTTGGACAGAGCCAAACGGCGCTAGTGCTTCAGTGCGTCTGCTCATACGGGTGGAATTTGGGTGGGGACAACTTGCGAAGTGGGACATTTCTCGTATCCCTCGCCTTGCCCGACAAAAAGCACCCATTAAAAATAAAGCGCTGCATTTTACACTGTACATATAAGAGGGCAATAATAGTGAATAATAGTATATACATAATAACGAACTCGTATTTACACACTACCCCAGCGCCGTATTGAAGATGCATAAAGCGTCGACACCTAAGGGCGCCTCTCAAAAAAACAGTAAATGACATTGCACCACTTGAGCTTGCGGACGGAGAAGAGGCTCGTGTTGTAGTTGGCAATGCGGAAGCCGGCATCCAAGGCAGGGGTTTCGTCGCCCTCGATACAGAGTGTCAAGATAAACTTGTTTGGCTTGAGCGCCTGCACCACCCTGACACACACGTCGAGCGATCTGATGCTCGTCTCAAAGCTCGCGTAGGACCACCCGTGCTCCGGCGTGATGTGGAAGGTGTAGTAGTCACCGTCGACGATGGAGTTAGACGAGTAGCCGCACGGGTTGAACGCAAAGGCGTCGTGCTTCACGTTGCGGTTGGTGTAGAGCGAGTCCAGGCCATGCTCCTTCATCATGGCGTTCCCTAGGGTGTGGCCAACGTCCTCGTCCGCTGCCAGCTGCTGTGGCAAAGCATGCGACTCCAGCTCAAACCGCTTGCAGTTGTCCGCGTCCAGCTCCGTCATCATCAGCTCCATGGTGAAGTCGTTGGTCACGTGACCATCGTCGCTGCCGTTGATGTAAATGTACCAGTGATTGCTGGACAAATCGCCCAGCACGCTTTGGCTGGCCGTGCTCTCTGTGAAGTACTCGCTTAGATACTCGAGCTCCGACCCCCAGCTCCGATGCACCTTGTCCTGTTTGTTTGGGAACAAAAACGCTCTTCTGGAGTAGAAGACCCTGAAGACGTTTTCGTACGCAAATGCACCGCAGAAGCTGTTGATGAGAGCCAACAGCTTTGCCAAGCAATAGAGAGTGGTTGTTGTTCCGCACGTCTTTAAAATAAGCTTGTGGTCGAAGATGAACAGCGAAGACTCTGAGAGCAAATAAGAATCCACAGACGCTGTTTGGATTTTCGATAATATTTTACAGTTGACCAAGTCGAGCATTGACTCAATACCATTGATCTCAATGTCTCTCAGTGTCTTGCCGCCCCAGCGGCTAGGTAGAGCTTCCTTGGTTGGAGCAATCCATATTTCAAGAAGTTTTTCTGGTCCTTCAAATGCGTCTGTTGAGTCTAGATTGGCACTGATCTCATGATCAATGAACTCGAGGTTGTTTTGTGTCCCCTTGTAGTCAACAAGGTCCTGGTGTGACTGGAAAATTAAAGAAGGAGCCATGATGCAATGCAGTATTTATTCGGGAATTGTTTATAAAACAATATGGTAGTTGGAACACTCGGTATTTTGAGAAAACTTTTAAATATTGTGTGTTGTATGATGGAAAACTATAACGACTCACCTTGATAAGCAGTCTACTATCTTTGGAATGAATAATCCTTGAAATTGAAGGTTTTCTGGAATGAAAAAAAGGAATGAAAATTTTTTCCAGCTATTTTAATATTTGTAAAAGTTTCCAAACATTTTGGGGCTTTGTTTGGCTGTAAAACGATTTTATTTTGCACTAAACTACAAAACTTGAACTTTGTTCTATCGTTTGGTGCACGGACCAACCGTATTGAATACGCTACCTACTCTTTCTAGAAGCTCCGAACAGGGGCACATAAACGAAGTACGCATACGTCAAATGTGTCTATCCATATTGGGATGAAGTAGGATTCTAACCGCGGTGACTATTTTTCGCTCATGCTCTGTCTGTAAATTTGGTGACGACTTCATTTATGCTAAAAGATGCCATGTCTCTTTGGTGAAAGCATGTAATGGCTTCTGATATTTTCTAGAGCTTGCTGGTCTTTACTAGCTGATCACTATTTTACTTAAAACCCGCAATGAATAATGGAAGTACCTTTGTTATTCACCTTGGCTGGTCTGTTCTTGTGTTGTCTGCCATACTTTCTATAAGTGTATACTTTGTTCATATGATTTTGACAGACACCAGCGAAGTTATGGTGAATAACGAAGTTGGTTTTGCAACCGATTTAAAAGATAACACAGATGGTTGTCCTGTCAAAGAGTTGGAAATTGAGGAAATTGAAGTTGACTCACAGTTTATTTTGATCAGATCTTTATCATCTCATATCGATATTAAAAGAAATTGTAATGAAGTGATGCACATTGTTTAATTAAAAACCAAATAAAAACCATGTTTTATAAAAAATTACAATGTAATTATGTACTTATATAATTATAATTGCTTATGTTGTAAATGTTAAATAAAAATAATACTACCGCCCAATGAAATTGGGTACTAAAATAACACTCAATGATTTCAGTACCTCTGTATACCAATTTGAAAGAGAAAGGAAAAAGAAACTTGACAAATAAGAACTATTACAGAAAAGTGATCTAGATGAATATCAAGAAACCGTAGTTTTTATTGACCAAATAGTTTTAACGCTAAATACATTGTCCTTTTATTTCTCCGTGTCCTTTTATGTGGTCAAATTCGACAGCGTCAAATTCAAGCCTGTGTCGTCTTGAATCTTTTCAGCTTTCTTCTTGTTGAAAGCTTTACCACTTATCCAGAACTCTAACACGTAATTGAAAAAGAAGTCATCTTCTTCGTCAAATGAGTCTAGTATGCTTTCAATTTGATGCTTTAGCTCCGTGTCATTCTTTGCCAAATCATGTAGCAAATTCAAATGTTTATCTATTGGCTTACTTGGGCTTGTTCTAAAATTGTTAGCTGAAAATGCACTTAGTCCTGGAATCGACTTCACAACATTGTTATTCGATGTAAAAGAAAATGGTGTGTTTGAGTTATGGTTTATTCCTGAACTTGAAACTCTAGGCATTGGTGTCAAAACGGCAGAGCCAGAGAAGTTGGCTACTGATGATGCATCTTGCTGGCGTGTAGTACTTTTTAAACTTGGCGCTGATGGCGATGCTGCCACCTGCAACAAACCGTAATATTGATTCGAAACTAGCTGGCTTAAATCATTGAAATTGCTAAGATTCTTTAAATTGGTTTTGATTTTGCTATCATTTGTTAAAAATTCCAAATTATTTGAATTCAAATTAAAGAAACCTTTGCGTTGTGAAAGCAAGTACAATTCATCAAGTTTATCAAAGATCTTTTTATTTCTATCAAATTTGTCCAATCTCGTCAACAAATTGACAAGCTTTTTATTGTTCGGTGAGTTAATTGTTGATGCAAAACGCTTAAGTCCATTTATTTGCGATAACATGGCTAACTAATGTTCTATTATATATGTGTTTTGGGATTTTGTTGAAGTCTATTATACGATAAGGAATAGTATATGTATTGGGGTGTTTTCTTATTGTGATTCTAGATAGTGTTTCAATAGCTGTTTCCTTGTTGGCTCACAGATATTGTAATATGTTGTTGATTGTCTCTTTTTCTTGTTAATCTTTTAGATAGTTGATAACAACAATTTATTAGAGTCACAGCGCCACTCAGATGACTTTTTACTGTGGAGAGGAAATAATCACTGCCATTTCATAATTTGTGTCAATAACACAGAACATGCGCCACACTTTCACCAGCCACGCATGTTTACGTAATTAGGCTTACGTAAAATATGGAAAAAGAAATTAGAGTTTTCAAATCTACCCGTCGGATTATATAATTCCATTTTAATCATCATACTGTTAAACGAGACTAAATAACTTAATAATATCACGTTACCCAATCTTTTTTTTTATTGTTTTAAAAGTATAGAGTAATTCACTATATTGAGAGTTTTATATTAGTGGGATCAATACATAGATAAAAAACTGGATTAATTTATAACTTAACAATATGCCGTTTTTGATTGTTGTTAGACATGGAGAGTCCGAATTTAATCAAGATAGCAGATTTTGCGGATGGGTTGATGCCAATTTAACAGCCAAAGGTATGGACCAAGCCAGGAGCACTGCACAATTGATCAAGACACACCCATTGACCCAGGATTTAGATTTCAATCTCTGTGTCACCTCCAGACTGAAAAGGGCTGTCAAAACAAGCAACATAATTTTAGAGGATTTGAATAGATCAGATATGGATATACTGAAGACATGGAGATTGAACGAGCGACATTACGGTAAGCTGCAAGGTTTAGTTAAAAATGACGTCTTGAAACTATACGGTAAAGAACAATATATGACTTGGAGAAGAGCTTACAATGGGTTACCACCTGAAGCTGACGTAAACGATAAATTTTACCAAGACACTTTGAGAATTGGTAAGTTTGATAATGACTTGAATATTCTACCAAAATGTGAATCGTTAGAACTGGTCATTGAAAGATTGACGCCATTTTTAGGATCAACTATTCTGAAAACTTTAAAGGAAGGTAACAATGTTTTGTGTGTTACTCACGGTAGTGTTGTTAGAGCGTTGCTGACAATATTCTTCAAACTGGAAAAGAGTGAGGTCGAGACATTGAATGTTCCAAACGGTATACCAATCTTAATTGACTTTGAAGATGAAAATCACTGGAGTCCAAATGAATGGGTCTATTTGGATCCAAAGAAAGCTCAAATAGAAGCTGAGCGTGTTAAAAATGATGGTTTGAAACCAGTTTAAAAGATTTAAATATGTATAAATGGAGGGAAAGAGTTTGGTTAATAAAAGTGTGTAATTTTTAATTTGTAATTGTTATTTAGCAAAGAAGTGTGTGTATAAAGGGTATGCAGGAATTTCGCTTTTTTCTATAAGCCTCTATTTTCAATCCAGCGCTCGTTGCACCAACCGTTGACTGTGTATTGGATGTTATTTGGTAGCTTTCCATGTGGGGGTATCGATCTCAAAGTTTTATAGTTGGATAAGTTTATCCATGGCAGAAAGTTTGATTGGTTTCTAACAATTGAATTATTGCTTGAATGATGAAAGGCTTCAACATAGTAGTTGCTTTTGTTGTTGAATAGGGGATCGTTACGTGGCTCAAGTATGACATGATTCCAGAGCTTATCTTTTGAGAGCAGTCCTACTTTAATACTCATTTTCAGTTTTTCATTATCAGTCAAGGTACTCAGAAAGTCGTTATGAGAATCATAGCTAGATTCTTCAAATAGCTGCTCGTAGTACTCCAGATCGTATCGCTCGTAGTCCCAAGAGGACTTGACAGAAGAATCAATGGCATAGAGTTTCAGAAAGTTGGAATTTACTCGGCACTCTCTTGATCTGTTGCTGTTCAGGACACGGCAAGAGGAAGAGAGCGAGCACTCGCACGGTTCGCTGGGCTTTGTTTTGAAGAGCTCTAAAAACAAGTTGTCGTTCAAAAAGGAAGTGAAGTTCATGGAATTTTGACTGATATGTTCCTTTAAGTCAATAGGAGTTTTGGAAACCAGCGTAAGCTGGTTGAACCTCACTGCGGACTTCGACACTGCGTTGGTGAACAGAGAGGCGGTGGATATTTTCCGTTTCAAGCTCTTCATGAAGCCGCCTAGTGGCGTATAGTCGGACGCCTCGCATTCGTCGTCACCGAGCTCGGAAGCACAGGTGTCCTCGTTTCTGGGCATCAGCGGATGCTCGCTTTCACCATGAGAGACCATGCTGGGTATGCTAAGGATGTCGTCAAAGCACACTGTTGACTGCGAGTAGTGAGACAGCCTGGAGAGAGAAAACAATTCATGCGGATCTTCGTCGTCTTCTGATTCGTCTTCCGAGGAGGACCTGCGCACGCAGCATGACTTGTCGTCGTCCAAAACGTACGCCCCTCTCTTAATGGACTGTGAGTAGCTGGTGTTCTTCTTCGTCTGGAGCGCGTGGTTCAGACTTGGAGACACCCTGCAACAGAGCTCTTGCAGCTTATTGGTGCATTTTCCCTTCTCCGTCCTGTGCGAGCACAAGACGTGCACGTCTGAGACCTCGAACGCAGCGGGCGATTTGGCGTGGACGATCATCGCTGGTAGACTCGTCGATACAACCCAGGGAAAGAGCCAGTCGTTCCTGCTGTCAAAGTTTTTCACTGCAAGAAGGTCATTGAACGAAAGCCATCGCTTCAAGGCATCGGCATTACTATTGTGGAAAACCGTTTTTTCTGGCACACACGCTCTAAAAAAAAGCCGTTGAACAGATGGCATTGCGGATGAGCGTTTGGCCCAATGCGGCAGCTCGAGTGGCATCCTCGCCGTGGGATAGTGGCCCCCACCCTTCCCAAAACTGATATCCACTAAACCACCACAAGACACTGACAAAACACACCCACACACACACCCTCCCCAAAAACGCTGCACTGGTGTAACGTTTTCTCAAAAGCTTTCTTTATGCCATGGTCTTCACAGTCCTTATTATGGCAGACCGTTTACTTTTTTTCTGCTCTTTCCTTTTAGCCACCTTCGCATGCTGTCCATAGCGGTCGTGCTCACGACCACGCTGGTCCCACAAGACCTGTGCTCGGCTAGCACGACTGCTCTTGGGACTCCTGCCAGCAGTTCTTTTTTTAGCTCCCTCTTTGTGGAGTTGCACCTTGACCTTATCGGCTTTGCCCTGCACGCTCACAGAAGGGAAAACACTTGTATTGTTTCTAGAATTTTGAAACCGTTGTGGCTGTTAACGCCAGCAGCGCCTAGCACAAACAATAGCCTGGGCCAAGACCGTAAAAATTCTAGAGCGGGGAACGCTCCCATGCCCAGCACAGAGGCAGCAGGGGGGTCGCAGAGGCTCTGGGCCCACCTCCACCGCCTGTTGTGAGTGCAACCTCTTTCTTTTGCGTGCGACGTGAACATACGACTGGACGAACGGCGCATGTTCCACGACATTCCGCTGCAGGTTGCTGATAGGAAACGTTCGCAAAGTGGGAGCGGCCACACGAGAAAAACGTTTTCATGTGCCAATTTGTTTAGGTCCACGGTTTTTTTTTCTTTCTCTCTTATAGCCCGTTTTTGCTTCCTGGTAAGACAAGCTTTTTTCAGTGTTGGTAGCTGTTAGTCGACTGGAATCCTGTTCTGTGCTGTCTGGTTGTGTGTTAGGGCCGCGTGCTATCTTTATAATGACATCAATACCTAAACTACAGGACGTCCTCAACGACTCCATAAATCCGACATCGCCTTACTCAAAGTTGAACTTCATCCAGTATCTGGTGTCGAAACACTGCGTGGAGAACTACGAGCTTTACTCGGAGCTCACAATCATCCTCAAGAGCATCAAGGACGTCACGACAGTGAATCAGGCCACGTGCGTGACGCACTGGTCCCGCCTATTCACAGAATACATCGAGTCAGGCGGTATCAACTTGCCAGAAAGCGTCACCACGCCGCTCTCAAAGTACTGTGTGCCCTCGAGCTCGCAGTTGCTGCAGATCAAGAAACTGATCTATAACTTTATATACACTTCCTACTGCGAGTTTGCGTCCGACATCAAGGAAAACTTTTTGCAAAAGCAAAACTCCCTGCTAGACAAGTCTCCCTCGGCAGAGTCCTCAAAGGCCCTCAAATCCTCAATACCCATCAAGGTCTCCAGAGACTCGAGCTTTGACTCTATGAACTCCCAGCACTACGGCACCTCGATGACAAGCAACGAAACTGACAATCTAAAAAATTTAGCCTCTACGAATTCCACACAAGAGTCTTTATCTACAAAAAAATCAGTCCATTCACATATGGATTTCATGGATCTCCACGAGCCAATTTACCACTGGAACAAGTTTACAAAGAAGATCAACAGGTGGAGGCGATCCTCAAATACTTCTTTATCAAGCCAGTGACCCCTACTACGATAATATTTTATCAAATTTAGGAACTTCTCTCACTTTAAAACAATAAAACCACAGGCATACTGAGAAGAAAAATTTTTTTTTTCTTTTCTACATATATTATATAAACTATTGTTTTTATCAGTTCTGTTCATGTTACCGATGATGGTGCTTTTATATACCTTTTCTTTATAGATCTTAATGTAACAGTATTGTTATAAATTTACAATCGTAGTCCTGCATGTGTTTTCCCCCTTACCGAACATTACGTCAGTAGGAGATCAGGAACATTCTCGCGTGTGTAACTGTAACAATATTTACCCACCTAGCTACTACTGCGTTTTTTCACAACAACAGCTATATTTTACAGTTGACAATCCGGATGTCTAAAATTATCAACTACTGCCCATTCGATAAGAAAACAAATTTAATTCATTTTGATTATAGCGATAGTATCAATGAATCTGATACCTACAGTGTGGAAAAGTTCCCATCTTCAGTAACCTTCAAAGCACCACTGGATGTCACCGGTTCCAAGTTCATCAAAATCAGTAGTGTATGGGATTTTAACAACATAGGGGTTTCCAAACCACACGTCAAAGAGACCATCACACTCAAATCTGGCGAAACTTCACAGGTCCTTGATATCCAAAGGTATCTCACCTGTGGTGTCTGTGATAAGGGGCCATTAGGATTCGTTGATTCAGAAAATAATTACTTTTTGTTTAACTAAATGTATAATATTAACAGATTTAAGAAAAAATCAAATCGGATAAAATATAAATGTAATAATATGATAAATACCTTTCTCTTTTAAGAAAGAGAATAAAAAGAAAGCAAAATGGCTAGATAAATCTAATTATTATACTCTTTATCCTTGGAGTGACTTCATCTTGTTCAAAGCAGAACCGTACTTGAACCATTCAATTTGTTCCTTGTTGAAAGTGTGAGTCAAGGTACATTCCCAAGCTTCACCTTCCTTTGGATGAACAACCATAGTGATGTCCTTACCTGGAGCAAAATCCTTTAATCCCACAATGTCAATTTCATCGTCTGGGTTGATCTTGTCGTAATCCTTGACATCCTTGAAGTTGAGGGCCAGAAGACCTTGCTTCTTTAAGTTGGTTTCGTGAATTCTAGCAAATGACTTAGTAATGATAGCAAAAGCACCTAAGTATCTTGGTTCCAAAGCAGCATGTTCTCTGGAAGAACCTTCACCAAAGTTTTCATCACCGATAACAACCCACTTGTGGCCGTTGTCTCTGTACCAACCAGCGGTTTGTGGAACACCGTCCCATTCACCAGTGTAGTGGTTTTGAACTTCATTGGCCTTCTTGTTAACAATGTTAATAGCACCAATCATATAGTTGTTAGAAATGTTTTGCAAGTGACCTCTGAACTTCAACCATGGACCAGCCATAGAAATGTGATCCGTAGTAGTTTTACCTAAAGCCTTAATCAAAATTGGCATGGAGAGTGCATCCTTACCATCCCATGGCTTGAATGGGGTCAACTTTTGTAATCTATCAGAAGTTGGAGCGATAGCAACATTAACAGAGGCTCTGTCTTCTGGTGGAGCTTGGTAGGTATCAACACCAGCATCGTAACCCTTAACTGGTAAACCTTCACCGTGTGGTTCCTTCAATAAGAATTCGTTACCTTGAGCATCCTTTAACTTGTCAGTAAGTGGGTTGAAAGCTAAGTCACCTGAGATAGCGTAGGCGACAACCATTTCTGGAGAAGCAACGAAAGCGTGGGTAGCTGGGTTACCATCATTTCTTGCAGTGAAATTTCTGTTGAAAGAAGAAACAATAGTGTTTTTGTCACCCTTTTTGATGTCTTGTCTGTCCCATTGACCAATACATGGACCACAAGCGTTAGCAAGAACCTTACCACCGAATTCTTCGAAAGTCTTCAAGAAACCATCTCTTTCAATGGTAGCTCTAACTTGTTCGGAACCTGGAGTAACGGTAAACAGAGACTTGGAAGCAACACCGTGAGCCTTAGCGTCTTCAATAATAGAAGCAGCTCTGGACATATCTTCGTACGAGGAGTTGGTACAAGAACCGATTAAACCAACCTTAACTTCGAGTGGCCATCCGTGAGCCTTAGCAACATCCTTCATCTTAGAAACTGGAGTAGCAAGATCTGGAGTGAATGGACCGTTAACATGTGGTTCCAAAGTGTTCAAGTCAATTTCAATAACTTGGTCATATTCAGCGCCTTCATCAGCAGATAAGAAATCCTTTTGGTAAAGCTTAGCGAATTCGGCAATTTCGGATCTTTCAGTAGCTTCCAAATACTTGGCCATAGATTCATTGAATGGGAAAACAGAGGTAGTAGCACCAATTTCAGCACCCATATTACAGATAGTAGCCATACCAGTACAAGAGAAGGTATTGACACCGTCACCGAAATATTCAACAATGGCACCAGTACCACCCTTAACAGTAGTGATACCAGCTAGCTTCAAGATAATATCCTTTGGAGAAGTCCAACCAGACATCTTACCAGTTAACTTAACACCAATAATCTTTGGAGCCTTCAATTCCCATGGGAAACCAGCCATGACATCGACAGCATCAGCACCACCGACACCAATAGCCAATTGACCTAAACCACCGGCATTAGGAGTGTGAGAATCAGTACCGATCAAAAGAGCACCTGGGAAAGCGTAGTTTTCTAAAACAATTTGGTGGATGATACCGGAACCTGGCTTCCAGAAACCTAAATTGTACTTAGCACAAGCAGAACCAAGGAAATCGTAGACTTCCTTGTTTAAGTTGATAGCTCTAGTCAAATCTTCTGGACCAGACTTTTGAGCTTGAATCAAATGATCACAGTGAACGGTAGATGGGGTAGCAACTTGTGGCATACCTGCGGACATGAATTGAAGAATGGCCATTTGAGCGGTGGCATCTTGACAAGCAACTCTATCAGGTCTCAACTTCAAGTATGAGACACCTCTTTCGATTTCCTGAGTTTCAGGTTGATCTAAGTGTGAATAAAGAATCTTTTCGGCATAGGTTAATGGCTTGCCTAATCTCTTCTTAACAATGTCTAATGTTTCGACATTCTTCTTGTAATTGATAAAAGTATGAGATTCCTTGTTGTTCATGTGAACCTTGGAATCTCTAGTAAGACCAGAAACTGTGGCCAATCCACGAGCTCTTGGGATTCTAACAGATGATCTAGTAGCAGACAACATTGATAGAAGAAGAATACATTCCAACTTATTTCTACTTAGGTGGACATTGATTGATATTTAAAGGAGATGTAGATTTTTGTCGGGTCCGCGCCCGAAAACAACCAATCAGAGACTTTGCAATGCAAATGACTACGTCTGGAGGATCCAATATTAGTCGTAGAGATGTGTAAGCAACTGTTATACTACTGCACTATTATGATTAACAACGACCGTTTTTTACCGAGTTCATAGCTCTTGTAGTTATTTATTTAAACGACTTAACCGATATCGGCATTTCTGGTGTAAATGACGCTCAAATGGAAAAGTTGCTGAATTTTTAAATTTCAGTGAGAAAAACCTCGGATTCACACTAAAATGCTAACTCAAGTGACAATTAGCTTTGTATTGTGAGTCGGAAATGGTATAATTCTGTAGTGGACCTAACCATTGCAATTATTGTCTTTTCAAATCTTTCAAATTCCATGATTTGACCCGAATTTTCACGTGTTTACTTTTTTGTTTGTTATTATAACGTGTCCTATTGGTTCAGACTCAATGTGTCAAATTTTAACCAAAACATGCGTATTAATTACTGAATTAAAACACAATAGCATTGAGATGTTTCCCAAATAAGCCGTGTTACAAGAGATATGGTAATTTATATCATGAAGTAATAAGTTGTTTTAAAATTGAAGGACACCTCAAGAAAGTGAAGCTTCTGAAGATATAGTAAGTTGCAAAGAGTCGCTCAGCATCATATGGTGGGAAGTTGGGGCAACTACTGCTGCTTTGTTCAAGTGCTTTTTCTAATAAGTGAAGCCATTTAAAGTGATATCATTGAACAGCGTTTTTCAACTGAGCAGATATTATCAGTGAATAACAACAACTCGTAAAATTAAAAGAGAGGAGCTATTTATGGTTTTCCTTACCGACGGGCAGGTGTAACCTAGTTTCTGCAATGTAATTAACCTGATACTTTTACATCAAGAAGATTTGAAAGTATTTAATAGCCTACAACATTATGGTACAAATTCGGAATACGACACTACAATATGCGAAGCCCCATTGCTCCACCTACCGTTGCAAACGGTATCTACATAAGAAAAATACCACATTATTTGAAAACTTGAATCAAGTCAAACACAATTGCTCAAATCACGTTCAACTTGCAGATATGCATTATTGAACAGACGTTACTAGACTCAAAACAATTGATATATGAGTATTCGTCAAAAGCACTCGTAGATTTCAGGCTAACAAAAATCAAACTATATCTTGATGTTATTTTCCTGTTGCTGTGCAGATGAAAGCTCTTTAATTAATACCTATATCATTATATCTACCACAAATTACTTGCTATAAATTTGGCACAGCTTGCACCCTTTTTTTTGGTTGTCATTATATTTTGAAATGCACATTTTCACATTCATTATCTTTCTGGCCACATGAAAACACCCATGCTTCCATTACCTCTGGTTCGTTGTAATTCTGGCCACCATCTTCCTTTTGGTTGAATTGAACTTCTTAATTTCGGTTTTATCCAAATCAAATATAATTTGGGAAACATAGCGATCATTCAACAATTCAACTTCTTTTTTATCCCATACATACTGCAGATTATCCTCTTCTTTTCTTTGACTGTGGCATTTTTTGGAAAAAAACTCTTTCAACAGTTCTTTCTTTTTGCTCCTCTGGCTTGCTTGAGAGCTCGAATTGCGATCGGGTGACTTCAACTCTTTGACAGGTCCAACCTTCCCTTTTTTATTCTTCTTGATGTCGAACATTAATTCAATAAAGTGGTTTCTGTTTTGGGCTAGTCTACTATAACTTTAAAGAATAGAAGAAATAAAACTATTTGGGTATCTATTTCGTCAACTTGCACCCTCTTAAACCACTTTTATGGATTCTGCTATCTGCATAAATTTGATTTGCACTGTGAAAAAGAGCATGAGCATAAAATTCCCTTTTTTTTCAACAACTATATCAGGATCGCATAAACAAAGACCACAAAACCCAAAAGCATAAAAGGATACGATTTATGGCAGTTGATGAAGGTGAATTGAACGCAAGCGAACTGAGAGAACTAGAAAACCCTAGAGAAGAATGTTCATTTACAAGATATTATTCAGATCTCAACGAGGAACAACTATTAAGTGCTAGTCTGATAGATGACACAGAGTTTAATACCTTGATGGATAATTCGCCATATATCAGTGCATACTTGAACAAAAATGACAATGTAGATATTGAAAGATTAAAGTTAGCTAAACGGCCAAGTTTCAGAAAAATTAATGCTTCAAAATTAAGGCTTTCACACCAAAAAATATCATCAAACAGAGCTGATTACGAGCGACTAGGATATAACAATATAAGCAAAAGAGTAGATGTTGGTGTTGGCCCATATAAACGTCCAAATCTTCATTGTGACGCCCTTCTAAAAGGTAAGCTTTTATTCAGCGATAGTGATGACTTTCAGGTACACTATAACATGGATGAACAAGATGTGCTCTTTCTTGAGTATATAAATGAAAAGTACACTAGTTCGATTACTATGGAAATATTTGAAATAATGGTCACCTATTTTGAGTCAGAACTTTATAAAATAGCCCGGATTTTACCTCCTACAATTAAAGACAGAACAAGCATTGACATACAGCAATACCAGAGGGCGATACTATATGGTTCAGATGATGGCACAGGCTGCAGCCCTGAAGCTGAACAGGAGTGTGCCATCTGTGGAGATGAAGAAAGTGACAATTCTAATGCAATAGTGTTCTGTGATGGCTGTGACATTGCTGTACACCAAGAATGCTATGGAGTTTCGTTCATTCCAGAAGGGCCCTGGCTTTGTAGGCGATGTTTGATACAAAGAAATACCAACGTCCGGTGTTTGCTATGTCCTTCAACAACGGGTGCTTTTAAACAAACGGATGGCGGCGATTGGGCTCATGTTATATGCACAATATGGATTAATGAACTATATTTTGCCAACCCAATTTACATGGAGCCAATAGAGGGTGTGGATAATATCCCAAGATCAAGATGGAGACTAAATTGTTACATATGCAAGAAAAAAATGGGTGCTTGTATACAATGCTCAAAGTCATCTTGTTTTCAAGCATATCATGCCACTTGCGCAAAGAGGGCCGGACTTTACATGAAAATGAGAAGAGGCATAGATGGCGCCTTGCAAAATCAAAATAGTTTAGTGACATACTGTGATAAACACTCGTCACAAGAGTGGAACAGAATACATAATATTCAAACAGGCATCCAGAAAACGAAATTGTATTTTAATGATATAGATACTGGGATTCTAAAACCCTCTGATATCGATTTGGTTTCAGTTACAAATAAAGAATACAATGAATTACTGGAAACACAATCAAAAAGGTTTCAATGGAGATTATCCGCTTCTGTATACGTGATACCTGAAAAAATTCTTAACAAGTTTGACAATTTTTTGAAAGTTAACAACTTGAGAAGTATTGACAGAAACATCTCTAATGATCTTGCTAAGTACTACTCCTTGAAAGTCGAACAATTTGGACAACAGCTCATCAAAAAACCAGATGTGTTCAACATGGCAACATTAGGAGAAGATGAACTGCAAAAAAGAAAGACTGTAGTGTCCGAATTTCAAAGTAAGATAGAGAAACTTGCAACAATGGCAAAGGTCATCATTAAAAGAGAAACATCCAATAAAGCACAAATTCATCAACAATTAGAAACTGGATTTAAGCGTTATCAGCCATACCAATACATTATAATGGATCTACTTTCAACCTTCATGGGCCATATTGATAAAGATTATGACTTTCCTAAAAATTCTGTAAAACCAAATATCAATGAAATAATTGAAAAAGCTAAACAATTTCAGTACGAAGATATCGACAAAGTTATTTATGACGTTGATAGGTTTCAAAAGTGGTTGAACAAATACGAAACTAAATATAAAGATCTGAAAAAAAGTTTCAATATATGGAATCGATGCAAAGCAAGAAAAATAAAGAAGGCGAAAGAATTGATTAAAGATATTAAACATTGGAAGATAAATGTGTGTAATAATATTGATTTGAACGAATCGTTGGAAATCATTGAGAGGGAACAAAAACCACGGGTTGGCCCACCCACTCGTAAAAAAACCACTTCTTCTTTACAACAGTTAAGAGACAGACCTCGAAATCCGAGAAGAAAAGTTACTAGAGTTGCTAAGCAAATCGGCAGAGTTTTACGAAGTGGCAAAAATATAAATGTATAATTGAACTGAAGATTTTCTTCATTTGTTAGCGTTAGTAGAAAATAGTAACGGAAAACTTCTATATTAGGTAATATTAATAAATCAGAAAAGGAGATTAAGAACTCATTATAAAAAAACTAGATAAATCTCACTTCAAAAACTAGATATTGAAGATAAATAAAAAGGCAAGAGTCTATACAAGATTACAATCTGTCGTAGTATTCAGTGTAATCTGGAACAACATCCTTCATACCTCTTCTTTGTCTGAACTCGGTAACAATTTGACCTGGCTTAGTAGCTGGGTCAGTTGGGTCACCGTTCATGGTATCCCAGTGATCAAAGATCATTTGTGGGAAAGCTTGACCACCAGTAGCTTGTCTCAATTCAGAAGTGAAACCGAAAGATTCATTGACTGGCATGTAAGCCTTAACGTTGAACAATGGGGTACCTGGAGTTTGTTCTTCAGAGACAACTTGACCTCTCTTTCTGTTCAAAACGGAGTAAATACCACCAATAGCGTTTTCTGGACATTGAATTTCAACTAAGAAAACTGGTTCTTGGATTCTTGGTTCAGCAAGCAACATAGAAGCATAAGTAACTCTTCTCATAGTTGGCATTAATTGACCAGCACCTCTGTGGATAGCATCAGCGTGCAAAGCAACATCCAAGATGTTGAATCTGATACCTCTCAAAGATTCACCAAGAACTGGACCTTCCTTAGTTGCCCATTGGAAACCAGCGTTAACGTGATCCTTAATTTCGTTCAAGTATTGAACAGCCTTAGTTTCATCAACAACAACGTTAGCACCAGTACCATCTGGACCGAAACACCAGATCTTTCTAGCTTCAGCAACATCCCAACCGTAATCGTCAGCCATCAATCTAGCTCTAACCTTAAGATCAGCTCTTGGGTCAATGATACCATTTTCGATAGCAAGGGAAGTTTCTTCTTCCATTGGGGTAGCCTTAACGAATAATCTGTTATGCTTGTTTGGAGACTTTGACAAAGCAACGATTCTGGATTCAGCAGAAACAGTTTCTCTGTAAGAAACGACTGGAGGAGAAATCTTCAATGGAACACCAGCGTGATCGTTTTGTAAATCGGACAAACAAATTTCCAAATGTAATTCACCAGTAGCAGCAACAATGTGTTCACCGGATGGAGACATGTAAGTCAAAACACAAGGATCGGACTTGGACAATCTCTTCAAACCTTCAACCAACTTTGGAAGATCGTTACCGTTCTTAACTTCAACAGCGACTTGGACAACTGGAGAAACAGAGAACTTCATAACCTTCATGTTGTGAGAAGTTTCATTGGTAGTTAAGGTACCAGACTTTAATAAGAATTGATCAATACCGACTAAACCAATAATGTTACCAGCTGGACAATCGTCAATTTGTTCAACGAATCTTCCCATCATCAAAACAGTTCTTTGAATAGACTTAACGAATAAATCGTCCTTCTTACCTGGAACATAGTTTGGACCTTGGATTCTAACCTTTTGACCGGACTTAACAGTACCAGCAAAAACTCTACCGAAAGCGTAGAATCTACCCTTATCGGAGGTTGGGACCATCTTGGAGATGTACAACATCAAGTCAGCCTTAGGGTCACAGTTCTTAATAGCAAGACAAGAAACGTCATCAGATGGACCTTCGTATAATTGATCAGCTCTGTAGTATTGAGCAGTAACTGGAGATGGCAAGTGAATGACAATCATTTCCAACATAGCATCAGCAGCTGGCAAGAACTTCTTCATAACGACCTTCATCAAAGCCTTACCTTCTAATTCCTTTTCATCACCCTTCAAGTTAATTTCCAACTTAGTCAATAAGGTTTCAATTTCATCCTTCTTGAAGTTCATAATGGAGTTAATTAATCTGAAAATTGGGTCCAAAATAAACATGTTAAAAGCTCTTTCCAAAGTCTTACCATCAGCATCCTTATCCTTGTTGGTCCACTTCTTGGTCTTTGGGTTGAAGAAAGAGTCACCCCATAATCTTTCCATCATCTTTTGTCTGTCAACACCGAATTTCTTGGAGTATCTAGTAGCAAATTGTCTGACAGTGAAAGCCCAACCATGCAAACCAGAACCGAAAGCAACGGTACCCTTTTCTGGGTAAACTTGACAATCACCTAAAATTTCATCGACGTAAGTAGCAATAACAACATTGACCGATTCGATAGTTCTGGAGAAAGTTTGATACAAATCTTCCTTGGTAATTTGCAATTCCAACATGGCTCTGTCAACCTTGTTGATGACCAAGACTGGCTTAATTCTTTCACCAAGAGCTTGTCTCAAAACGGTTTCGGTTTGAACACAGACACCTTCAATGGTATCAACGACAACCATGGCACCATCAGTAACTCTCAAAGCAGCGGTAACTTCAGAAGAGAAATCAACGTGACCTGGTGAGTCAATCAAGTTAATCAAGAACCTGTTACCATCGGTCTTTTGCTTGATTTCTTTGACATCGTCATCTTCCATTTCAGAGAAAAGAGAGATAGCAGTAGACTTAATGGTAATACCTCTTTCTTGTTCATCCTTTCTGGTATCAGTGTATCTAGCTTCACCGGCCTTGGCAGCGGAAATGATACCGGCTCTTTGAACCAAGGAATCGGTCAAGGTAGACTTACCGTGATCGACGTGCGCAATGACGGACATGTTACGGACGTTGGTAACATGGTCCATCAACTCTCTGATTTGTTCAGTGGTGAAACTAACTGTTCAAACATAATTGGTTAGTATTATCATCAAATACAACTATTTTTATGGTGTCATTGATTAATTTTTCACAATTAGATGAAAAAAAAGAAAAAAAAGTTCATGATATTTCAAAATTTTCAATTTAATTAGCACATGAATACCAAGAAAATGCCACATGACACATCCCCTAACAATTCTGTTGCTTTTCAATATCTTTATTCCTTTCCTTTCTCTCAATGAACATGAACACCATCGACTATTCTTAGAACATACCCATTTTTGTACTAAAAGGTGATTGAACTTGGGAACAAAAGTATAACTAACAAAGTAAAGAAAATTTTCCGCCTTCTTTTCCTCACCGCGTGTGAAAGGGCAAAAAAAAAATTGAAAAATTATGAAAAAAATTTTATTAGCGCCGGGTAACCCCTTGCAAAGCTCATCCTAAAGCTCATTTTTATGTTTAAGCTCATTTTATATATACTATTATAACATGATATACTAAGTCAGCAACCAAATAAAGACACCTTGAATAACGAAGGCGTAAATGAAAAGGAATTGAGTACGCATACGTTTGCTAGCGGTGCTCAATTGATCGTTTAGTCCGCTTGGAAGCACGACATAACGCAAACTCCTCATTAGAAAGAAGCCAAGAGAGAACACAAGGGCAAAAAGGAAGAAGTACTTGACAATGATGGAGGAAGTGAAATTATGAAGGAGGATAAGAACCAAAATAGGGACGAACTTGTAGCCACTGTATGCTGCAACGTCCCAAACTTTGGCTGCTTTGCTGGTAGTTCCTAGAGCATAAAATGCTACCTTGGCAAAAACGACGTCAAGCAGGTAAAAGGCCAGCGTACGTGTTGTGGCGTATCCTAACATCTCAGGATGGAAATCACCCTTGATCCCCTCGGTGAGGGCCCAAGTGACGATGTAGGTGAGGAGCGCCATGGTTGGAATGTATAAGTCAGGGGCGTTGACGTCGTCAAACGGAGTGGCAAACTGGTCGCTGTCTGCAGCACCGCTGTTGCTAGGCTGCACCTGTCTCAACCAAGTCTTATTTCTGAAAGGGAACAAGATTAGACTGATCTTGCGCAACACGTACGAGTTCGACACTTTGAAGTAGTATTTGATATCTGCATCACTGCCCACAAACTGTTCGATGTTCTGCTTCATGTACGCTTGTGATGCATTGAACGCAGACTGGCCGAATTGCAATCCCATCTGTGCTGCTGGGTCGCCAAACATTTGGTTGAGTCCGATGTTTGGTGCTTGGCCACTGTGGCTTGTCTGGGGTTGTGTGTAGCCAGAAAAGGCGCTAGGTGCATTTGTATGACTGCTTTGACCATCTCCATATGGGTTACTGCCAACATGGCCGCCCTGGTTAGCATATGGATTATACATTTTGAATGATTGTTGATATAGATTGGAGACTCAATAGATTAGCTTACGTAAGGCACGCGAAAAGCTAATGAGGACAAATGGTAGGACAGTGAAAAAAAAAGAGTAGGTATTGTACAAGAACGTCAAAAGCATTGTTTATATAGAGTTAGATGGCGTTTGGTGGAGGATTCAAAGGCTCACGATCAGCTAGATACGTGAAGAATCGCCATGTAGATCTGCCTGACCAAAAAAATTATAATAACTTCTCCTCAAACAAGTATAATAGCAATGGAATTTCAAAAGCTCAAGAACTACAAGCTCAAAAACTGAAACACTTGAGAGAAGTGGATAGAATAGATTCAGTGTTTGGGTTTGACAAATTTGAATCTGGTACTAAACGATGTGGCTGGCTAATCAATATGCACCCTACCATGATACAAGATGAGGAATCACATACATTGTTATCTGGAGTTGATTACTATTTCTTAGATGAAGATGGAGGATCGTTTAAAGTCTCATACCCATTTGACCCCTACTTTCTCATTATGTGCCCCCCTGGTAAAGAACCTGAGTTGGAGGAATGGCTTCGGAGGACACTCGATAAATCACTAAAATCAATACTCAGAGTACAAAAAGAAGACTTGGATCTTGACAATCATTTGTCTGGTAAGAATAGATCACTTTTGAAGCTAGTTTACAACAATGTCAGCGATTTATTAGATGGAAAAAGAACTTTGCAGCCATACGTTACGTCCAATAAGGAAAATGAAGCATCCAATGACATTTACAGGCCAGTTAACCTCAACTACAACTCAATAATGAAGGAGAACAATGAACATGACGATCTACTTATGGATGTTGATGCCGATGATCAAAATAATTTTAAATACAATGATGCATCTGAGCTCATGCTTGATATTCGTGAATATGATGTCCCATACCATGTTCGTGTTGCTATAGATGAGGATGTTCGAATTGGTAAATGGTACACAGTTACCCAATCATCTGCTGGGCCTAAGTTTGTTGAAGACACTGAGAAAATTGCATTTGCTGATCCTGTTGTACTTGCATTTGATATTGAAACAACAAAGGCTCCTTTGAAATTTCCAGATTCAGCTGTTGATCAAGTGATGATGATCTCGTACATGATTGATGGTGATGGCTACTTGATAACAAATAGAGCAATTATTTCTGAAGATATTGATGATTTTGAATACACGCCCAAACCTGAATACCCCGGTGAGTTCACAATATTCAATGAAGTTGATGAAAAAGCATTGCTAGAAAGATTTTTTGAACATATTCGTGAAGTGAAACCAACCGTTATTGCAACATTCAATGGTGATTTTTTTGATTGGCCATTTGTTGAAGCAAGGGCATCTTATCATGGATTAGATATGTTTACAGAAATTGGATTTGCAAAAGATTCAGAAGATGAGTACAAATCAAGCTATTGTGTTCATATGGATTGTTATAGATGGGTTAAACGTGATTCATATCTACCACAAGGTTCACAAGGTCTAAAAGCTGTTACGACTGCTAAATTAGGTTATAACCCAACTGAATTAGATCCTGAATTGATGACGCCATATGCTTACGAACATCCTCAACTACTAGCTGAATATTCGGTTTCTGATGCAGTTGCAACTTACTACTTGTATTACAAATATGTCCATCCTTTCATCTTTTCGCTTGGTACCATTATTCCTCTTAATCCAGATGAAGTTTTGAGAAAGGGTACTGGTACACTTTGTGAAATGTTATTAATGGTTCAGGCATATAAAGGTGATATTCTTTTACCAAATAAGCACACAGATCCACCTGAGAGATTTTATAAGGGACATCTTTTAGAATCTGAAACTTATGTTGGTGGACATGTTGAGTCTCTCGAAGCTGGTGTCTTCAGAGCAGATATTGAGACACATTTTTCTATTGATCCAACAGCAATTGATGAAGTTGTTGCAAATTTGGATTCTGCTTTGAAATTTGCCATTACCGTTGAAGGTAATAAAAAGCTGGAAGATATAACAAATTATGAAGAGGTTTACAACGACATAAAATCAAAATTATTAGCGTTAAAGGAAAATCCTAAAAGAGTTGAAAATCCTCTTATTTATCACGTTGATGTTGCTTCTATGTATCCAAATATCATGACAACCAATCGTTTACAGCCAGATTCGATGAAGACGGAAGAAAATTGTGCTGCTTGTGATTTTAATAGACCTGGTAAAAAATGTGATCGACGACTAACTTGGGCATGGAGAGGTGAATTTTATCCAGCTGAAATGAATGAGTACAATATGATAAAAAATGCAATGAATAATGAAACCTTTCCAGCAAAATTTCCTGGTGGTCCAAAAAGAAGTTTTGATGAACTTACTTTCAGTGAACAGGTAACTCAAATTAAGAAAAAAGTTTCTGATTATTCTAGAAAAGTTTATCATAGAATTAAAACTACGGAAACAGTCGAAAGAGAAGCTATTGTTTGTCAACGTGAAAATCCATTTTATGTTGACACTGTTCGTAATTTTCGTGATAGACGTTATGACTTTAAAGGTCTTGCTAAAGTTTGGAAAGGTAAAGTTAAAGGAATCGATCCTAAAGATAAACATGCTGTGGAAGAGGCAAAGAAAATGGTTGTTTTATATGATTCCCTTCAACTTGCTCATAAGGTTATCTTAAACTCCTTTTATGGTTATGTGATGCGTAAGGGTTCTCGATGGTATTCTATGGAGATGGCTGGTATCACTTGTTTGACAGGTTCAACCATTATTCAAATGGCACGAACATTAGTCCAAAGATTGGGAAGATGCCTAGAGATTGATACTGATGGTATCTGGTGTATTTTGCCTTCAAGTTTTCCTGAATATTACGATTTTAAATTGTCAAACGGTAAGACTTTCAATGGATCTTATCCTTGTTCAATGGTTAATTATCTTGTCCATCAAAAATTCACAAACAAACAGTATCAAACTCTTATAGACCCTGAAAGATTAAGTTATGAGATAAAAGATGATAACTCAATCTTTTTTGAAGTGGATGGCCCTTATAAAGCTATGGTTCTTCCAACTTCAAAAGAAGAAGGTAAGGGTTTAAAGAAAAGATATGCTGTTTTCAACTTTGATGGTTCTCTTGCTGAATTAAAAGGTTTTGAATTAAAGAGAAGAGGTGAATTGCAGCTAATTAAAAACTTTCAGTCTGACATTTTCAAGTTATTTCTTGAAGGTGATACTCTTGAAGCCTGCTACCAATCTGTTGCAAATGTTGCGAATAGATGGTTGGATGTTCTGGACACTAAAGGTAAAATGTTGGAAGATGAAGATTTGATTGAGTTAATTTGTGAAAATAGATCAATGTCCAAGAAACTTTCTGAGTATGGTCAGCAAAAGTCCACTTCTATTACTACCGCTAAACGTTTAGGTGAATTTTTGGGTGCTGAAATGGTTAAAGATGCAGGTCTAGCTTGTAAATATGTTATTGCCCAAAAGCCAATTGGTGCTCCAATTACAGAACGTGCCATTCCAACTACTATTTTTTCTTCTGCCATTGATATTAAGAGAAAGTTTCTAAGGAGATGGTTACGTGACCCTTCCTTGGAAGATTTTGATCCTAGGACCATTATCGATTGGGACTATTATCGTGAAAGATTGGCAAGCGTTGTTCAAAAAATTATAACAATTCCTGCAGCTTTGCAAGGCGTGAGAAATCCTGTTCCTAGGGTAACACATCCGGATTGGCTACAAAGGAAAGTAGACATTGGTGATGATAAAATGAAACAAACTTCACTAACTAATTTTTTCAAAACTGCACCAAAAGGAACGAAACCTACAATGAGTGATAATAAATCAGATATTGAAGATTTAGGACTCATTAATGTTGTGTCTTCAGTAAAAATTGGTAGAGTAAAGACCACTGGTAAAAAGAGAAGAGCAAACGAGACAGACTCGTTAATTGAAGAAGAACAGATTTTACAAGGTTCAATGCCTGATCCACTAACTAACTATGCAGACTTCTTGAAATATCAAAAAATAAAATGGAAGCAACAAGCTGTTGAAAGGGAACGACGTGAAAAAATATTCGGAAGATCAAATATGTCTAATACTGGCTCAATTGCAATGAATAATTTAATCAAGAATCAAGCCAGTAGTTATCTGAATAGCATTTGGCAAGTAATCGAATATAAAATTGATCGTTCACATCCTGGTGATTTGAAAGTTCTGGCATTAATTGATGGTAAAATCCAGACATTAACATTACATGTACCAAAAAAAATATTTATTGCACTCAAGTCAGGTAAACAATTTCGTTTAGACTCCATTGAGCAATGTGAAATAGTTAAGTCAAACGGTCTGTTACCCATCGGGAATACTGCTGAAAATTTAGTCTACAAACTGACACTCCCTGAAACTACTTTTAACAATGAAATAAATAAAGTTGGAGGTATTTTAACGAGTAGTAATGTCAATGGTATTTATGAGTCTAATATAGAAACTTCCGAAAGGGCAATTATTGAATTAGGTACATCCTTGAAGTATGATGATAAAAAAGTCAGCTTTTTATCCAGATCAATGGAAAAGGGATTTGATATGAAAAATTTAAAACCTGTTCCAAGTGATGCATATTTAGAAAGGTTTACAATGGGTATTTTGTACCTCTTACATGTTGTATGCAATGGCTACGAGGTTTATACACTGTTTAACACCTCAAATAATTCAGCATATATGTTTGTTTTCAAACCAAGCTCCTCGGCTCAAGAATTTTCCTTTAACATGAATAGTTTATACAAAGAGACCTTCAAAGCTAAAAAAGAGGAAATTGATACTTATTACAATATCATTGATTATAAAGAGAACATAGATTTTGACATCCAATACTTTACCGATATTTCAAAGTTGTACAAAAAGTTAAGCAATCGTGTCACAAACATCACCTCAAATGTTGCATCTAAGATACTTTTTGTTATTCAATCAAATATTGCTTCTAGGTTGACTGAACTGCTGAAAAGTGTTAATGAATTTCCTACCTTGCTCATTTCTGTTAGTGAGGTCCAAACGCAAGCGCTTCAATGGCATCAAATGGTTGGGAGACGTATTGCAGCGCATTATCTGGCGCTTTCTTCCTGGTTAAAAAAGCTAATAAGACTGTCACAATACACCAATGTTCCTCTTTGTAACCTGAATGTTGACAATATGGGCTATCTAGTAGATATTGAATACGCAAGGCGTCTTACACATAATAACATTATTTTATGGTGGTCACCAAGTGCAAGTCCTGATCATGGAGGTATTGAAAAAGATAAATTGATGTTGTCTACTGAAGAATCACTTCAGTTTCCTGCCTTAAATAAATCTGAGATTTATGAAACAGTATGTCTGGAGATTGAAGTGAAGAACTTAACGGTCAATACAATTTTGTCTTCTTCTATTATTAATGAATCCGAAGGTGTGTTTATTTCTGAGAATGGTGACTCTTCAAGTGCATCGTTTGCCGAAGACTCTTTTTCAGGACCTTCTCTTGGTATTTTGAGAGGTTTGATCAAAGGATGGTGGGATGATGCTATTAAGGATAATCGTGAAGCAGATGAATTAATCAGCTCTTTTGTTAAATGGTGTGCAAACAGCTCATCCTATCTATATGATTCATCATTACATTATCATGTTCATAACTTGACCAAAAAGTCTATGGTTCAACTATTAAGTGAGTTTAAAAGATTAGGCTCATCTATTGTTTTTGCAGACAGAAATAGAATTGTTATCAAGACAAGTAAGACACTAGTTGAAAACTCTTATGCTTATGGGCAATATCTTATTTCATCCACTAGAACTAAGCCCTTATTCAACTTATTGGAGCTGAACATAGTAAGATATTGGGATACATTACTTTGGATGGACAAATATAATTTTGCGGGATCATTTTGTTGGGAAATTAATGATATAGAAGATGAACAGCAGATGGAACATGTTTCTCATTGGCAGATAAAAAGCTTCTTACCTGAAATCTTGCAGGAAGAATTTGAAGATTGGATTATGATGATAATTTATGAGCTAAAGAAAGAAAGAGCACTCAACAAAGAAAATCAAATGTACTCTCAAAAACGTATTACGCAAGTCACACAAATTATTAGAAATAACAAGAATACTGATGACGATGTTGAAGAAGAGCTTGATAAAGACGGAATTTGTTGTGCAATTAGAAAGCCATTTTTGAAAAGAGTCAATGCATTGATTAAAAAACAAAAGGAAATGTTGAATGATACTGAAATGGCTAGAGAATATCAGTTTCCGTTACTACCAGGATCGCACTTAAAACTTACAGATGCAACTTTAGAGCTTGTTAAATATATATGTCAAGTTTTGAGTTTATCAAAGAAAAGAAACATATCAGTAAGACTATTAAGAAGAGATGTGTTGACTTTGTTTGGTGTTCAAGAATTTCATGAAGATGGTATTTTTAAAAATCCATCAACGTCATTAGTTGTTCCTGAATTTATATGTGATTCATGTTATCAAATCAGAGATTTAGATTTTTGCAAAGACGATGATGAATATCTGTGGAAATGTATGAACTGTGAAAGACCATACAATAAGCTAGTCATGGAAGAGCTGTTAATTTATGAGGTTAACAAATTAATAGCACAATTCCTTTCGCAGGATTTGAAATGTGAAAAATGCTCTCGTATGAGAAGTGAAGAGTTGAGTCCATATTGTCAGTGCTCAGGAAGGTGGATTCCAAATATAAAATTGAAAGATGTCCAAAAGAGACTTAAAGTATTTGAAAATGTCTCATACGCATACAAGATGAATTTACTGAGAGATTTAGTTGAAAGTATATTATAAAACATCTATGTATGAAAGGATAATATATTATTAACTCAAAAGGATAAAAAGCGAACGCCTGAAGACAGGCTGAATAATGTAAAAGGGAAAATATAGGGTAATAGAAAAGCCAAAGGGTAACATATTTATAGATTCTTTTAATATCTTTCCTTTAATCTAGAAGCCATGATTCTAAGGTTACCAAAGACCTTACCAGGTGGAGAACCTAAAATCAAAGACATAACGGCTTCTCTTGCCATTCTAATGTGAGTGAACCCACCAAGAATATGAATTTTGGAGTCGGCAAGAACAATTCTAGTTCTTGTAGCGTTCTCGATTGCAAATCTCATTCTACCATCTTTACCAGCGATACGTCCAATTGCACGAGACAAATGGTCTCCCTTTAATGTTTTGACATCTTTAATTTCAAAAGATTCAATATAAAGATCGTCTAATCGAAGAAGCGCAATGGAATCATCAAGATCAAATCCAAGTGCAAATGCTTTGATAAAATCAGCACCCTTTTGCAATGCGGATGAATCTGTAGTTTTTTTACATGATCTTAGTTCCACTGACTTGGTTCTAATGTTCATACGGACTTGAAGCTTCAAGTGTTCAACTAACGGTGGGTATACCTTTGGCCAAGCATTTTTTAGTGGAGTCATTCTGTTCGTTGGAATCGGCACCTTACGAGATTCTAATTTGACCTTTTTACCACTATCAGCCTGTGATTGAAACTTTGGTTTACCAGCTTCGTCAAGAACAAGTCCTGCCTGTGGTTTATGTGATTCTAATTTTGTTTCGTCTGATGCCAAAGCTTGTTCTTCAACTGGTTGAATATCAATCATGATATCTTCCTCTTCGGTTTTCATTGTGTTTTGATCATTTTTAGTGATAACTTCCTCTTGAGCTTCAACTCTTAGTGCTGTTGGGGCTGCCATGGTGTGTATGCTTCACTAAAACTCTTAAAAATCTACTAGAAAAGGAAGTGAACTGAAAAAAAAATTTTTCTAAATATTTTTTTCACTGCCTTGAAAAGTGAAAAAATTACATACTAACCCGGAACACGCTTCAGCTCTAATAGAGTGGAGTTGCCAATTTTGAGCTAAAATGCTTGGCTTTATGCGAACAGTGAGGTTGTGTACTTTGAACATTTCAGGTAGATTTAGTGGAAAAACTTTGAGCAGTTTTTGTTTCAGATACCAATCAACGCATACTACCACGAATTCTAGATCGTCGAATGTGCTGATTGAAAATCGATTAAAACAACTAGAAAGCTCTGTGAACAGTCAAATACAACTTTTGCCAAGCGATCGGTCACGAAATATTGAAAAGGTCAACAACATCTTTGATTCCATTTACGATTTTCAGACACTAATATATGGTTTTGATAAGTTATCGCCAGCAACGAATCCATACATTATAAAATCTAATGAGTTGTTGAAACAGGTATTGCGGAAGAAAGAAACACATTTTGACGAGGAATTGCTTCAGAGGCTATTTTCAAAACAACCGTCCTACTCCACATTAGAAACTATAATTAAGTCGTATTATTCAAGAGACTCGAGAACATACATTGAGTCTTGCGTAGCCATGGTGCCATTCAGAAAGCTTATCTGGGACGGTGACTTTCAAGCGGCGCTGGATTATGTGGAACTGACGAACGGGAATGCAAGGTTCTTGAACCACCGAAAAGATATTGTTAAACGTGTTCTTCGATATTTTGGTGGGTCATTGGCTGGACTGATACTTGGTCTTCATGGTGTCGTTGTTACCTTTTTCCCCGAACTCATTGAAGCAGGGGTTGGTGGTACCACCTATGGTGTCTATGGTATCTATGCCTGTATATTGACTTATTTTATCAACTGTGGGTTTCTTGCTTCTCTATCATTCTCTTCAAGGGGAATGGAAAATGGTAACTTAATGTTCCAGCACTATACGATGCCACAGGACTGGTTTATGAAGGTGGAACAAATGAAGATGTGCTCTAAGATCTTAGAAGCTGACGCAGAAATCCATGGGCTCGACGGTTTTGCCACAAGAGAAGTGGTGAGCAGGATCCAAAAGATGGGGTTTGAAGTGAACGAACCAGAGCAGGAAATTATGTTGAGGCAATACTGGTACTCTTCCGGTGAGGGCTTTGTGTGGGTAGAACCAGATTTGGACCCAGCAGAACTGGAGTGGTGGGCACATTTGGACGATTTTGGCGTCAAAAAGGTTTGGGATCAAGACCTTAACAAGATTAAAGCGGCAGAAACAAAAGAGGAAGTTGCTGATGAGGATGCCAACGCTGATATCTACTTTAGTGAGGATAATAAGAAGCCATGATGATATTTAGACTTGTATATATTGAAAAACTGCTGAGCTTTATTTGCTAAATAAAAATCAAGGGTGACGCGTAAAGAAACTCTTTAGATCAACTTCAGCTCCTATTAAGCACGCCCGAAATGACACAAACAGAAGCACAAGAGGTGATTCAACTGGAAGACGACTCACTACAAGTGACACCAGCTATTGAGGATGAAGAAGAGGGTCTTCTTGGGCCTATGCCTCTCACAGAACTTATTGGTAACGGTATCACACAAAAGGATCTTGACAGACTCTCCCTTGCTGGTTTATGCACAGTTGAGAGTGTCGCGTACACGCCAAAGAAGATTTTGACAACTGTGAAGGGTATCAGTGAGCAGAAGGCAGATAAGTTAATTGCAGAGGCGTCAAAATTGGTCCCATTGGGATTTACTACAGCGTCGGAATTTCACCAGCGTCGTTCTGAGCTAATTACAATTACAACAGGGTCGCAAGCATTAGACACGCTTTTACAAGGTGGTATTGAGACAGGTGCTATCACCGAAGTTTTCGGTGAATTTAGAACAGGCAAATCACAGTTGTGCCACACGCTAGCGGTTACAGCACAGCTACCTGTTGATATGGGCGGTGGTGAAGGTAAGGTGCTTTACATTGATACAGAGTCAACCTTCAGACCTGTCCGTATTGTTCCAATAGCCAGAAGATTTGGATTAGACGAAAAAGAAGCAATGGAGAATATTGCTTATGCCAGAGCTTACAATGCAGACCACCAATTACAGCTTTTAAATCAAGCTGCTCAGATGATGTCTCAATCAAGATTCTCCTTGTTGATTGTTGATTCTATTATGGCTCTCTATCGTACCGACTTCAGTGGTAGAGGAGAATTAAGTGCCAGGCAATTACACGTCGCAAAGTTTCTTCGAATGCTTCAAAGACTAGCTGACGAGTTTGGTATCGCAGTTTTAATCACAAATCAAGTTGTCGCTCAGGTCGATGGAGGAGCCATTTTCAATCCAGATCCCAAAAAACCTATCGGTGGTAATATTGTTGCTCATGCTTCCACAACAAGACTCTATTTCAAAAAGGCCAAGGGTGCCAATAGAATTTGTAAAATTTACGATTCTCCTTGTCTCCCTGAAGGTGACACGACATTTGCAATTGGTCAGGGTGGTATCATGGATCCAGAATTAGACAAAGCAGATGATGATGATGATTAAGTCACTTTCTTATCATTCCATTTCGTTCTTTTCGTTTTCATTCGTTCTCCTAGTTTTACTTTGTATTTGATAACCCCTATATAAATTGTTTTTATTTCACTTTTGTCGCATTTTGTCACAATTTTGTACTAAATTAAATCATATATTTTACCTTAATTACGGTATCAAAGTGTAAAATGACGCACTATGGAATCATAGTTACTAATATACAGTGTATAGAATCTTATTTAAAATTCAGGATCCATGTTCATATCAAACCAGCCTAGTAGGTCATCATGGGGTTGCTGTTGTTCTTGCTGTTGTTGTTGTTGAAAAATGGTGTCTAAAACTAAGTCGTTTAGCGTATCATTACCATTTGGAGAGCTATCATCTGACGATATTTGCTTATTAGTGACTTGACTAACCTTGGACGGTGATGTATTTGTATCAGGAAGTCTGTTGCTATTGAACTCGTGAACATTGAAATTAGGTGAATCAAATAAATTATCGAATCCTGACATTGAATCTGAAGGTGTCATTTCAGTTTTCATATTAGTTGAGTCATCTAAACTATTTTTCAAATTAGAACTACTCTTTTGGGCAAATAAAGAGGTGGTTATATGTGTTGATGAGCTGTTCATAATCTTTTTTGAGACTAAAGATGCAGAAGAGTTCATAGACATTGGAGAAGCTTGCACATGATGCTGAATTTGATTTTGGTCGCTAATTTGATCTGTTGATTTCATTTTGACTGCCCCAGTTGCTTCAAGCATAGCTAAAGGAATGCCATTAATTTCCTTAACTTCCTTTTGCTTCATCTTCGCATTTGAAATCGCCTGATCAGTTGGAACCAATGTAGTTACGGTAGTACCATTAGGAGTTGTTGAAGTTATTGCAGTAAAATCATCTTTTGTAATTTGATTATAGAATGGTAAAGGCAATGGTTTCCGCTTCAATTTAGGTGGAATAGTCTCAATTCCACGTACTTTATTTTGTTGCTCGATTGTTGTTCTTCTTCTGGCCTCATGAATATTCCAAACTAAATCATAAAATAAGGATCCAGTTAAGTGGGATCTCATTCTTACAATAATTCCTTGGTTATCGTCGCCAACGTAAAGATCTGGGTGGGAAACTATCACAAAGTTCAATTTTTCTAAGACAGTTGCAGTTCTACTAATATCATTTTCCACATCTTTCCAAGCAGCTAGCATATTACGAAAGAGACGATGAACTGTCACAATTGATTGTCTTGCAGAGTCAATATATCTTGGCAAAAGATATGGTGTCAAATGTAATCGGAATAAGATAAAAGCGGCTGTTGTCACACTATGACGAACATAAATTGGATACTCAGTCAATTGTCTATGCTCTAATAACCTCGATATAATGGTAACAATTCTAGTGGCAGAATTGTATGCAATTTGCACGTATTTTGTTTGATCCTCACTTGGGGTTTGGGGCATAAAAGCAAATAAACAAAGCATTAACTTGACATAAAGATAATAAATCTCAACAACTAAATCATCAATTTGTAATTTGCTTGTTAATCTGTCCAATTCACGTTCTAGTATATTCAATGTACCAGCCCTATTCATTGGATCCATTAATCCATCAGGGGAAGTGACATTCAAACCCATAATGTTGATTAACTTAGCTTGGAATATGGACAAAGAAATTAAACATCTAAAATTTTTTGGTATTGAAGAGTCTGTCCTAGCATTTTCCAAGATATAATCCGTGGATAAACAAGGTGGCAAACCAAGATTTGAACACCAGAATTGTTCACAGAAAAAAACTGCAAGCCATGTTCTGCTTCTCCATGTTTCAGCATCCGTGAGGGTAACCTGAGTCCTCGTAAACTCTGACATGAATCTTCCTCTATGTAACCCCAACTGAAAGGCCAAGTTCTTAGCCAAGCCAATAAACCTATATGAAGAGTCATCGAGCACTTTCTGGTTTGGCAATGGCCAAGTTGCCAATATTAGCAAACTTTGAACGATGTGAGTTGATCTTGGAGTTCTAATCCAGCACGTCTCGATTGCCAACTGTTTTATCAATGAGCTCAATGAATTATAAAGCGTAGGGTCAGGATCTGACAAACATGCAGTTAGCATTATCGTCCAAAACAATAGCTGACTTTGTTGGTACAATTCTAAGCACGAATTGGAAACCATTATTGGTAAAAATGGTAAATAGTGATCAATGAATCTCTTGTGCAATTCTTCTGCTTTGGATATATCAATTTTAACATCACCTAAACAAAATTCTGAAATAGATACGTTTGGTAGTAGTTGAGTCTTAGAATTTGGACTTTCAGTGTGTTCTCCATTCAACGTGCTAAAACTAGAAGGTGATTCTGTACTCTTTCTAACAGCAGCTTTCAATGCAACATTAAGATTTGATTTGTTCAAAGCAGAATCGTTGATAAGGGGTGTTGAGTTTGATCTACCGTCTAAACTCAATAATGTTGGTTCCTTTTTCAAATGTGTTTTGGCGATCAGTGAAGGACTTATATTGTTTGAGTTCGATAAAAGTTCTGTTGTGACCTGGCCATTAATACCGTTTAAAATTATAGGTTGTGTTGAGTTTGAGATATTTTCATTGTACCTGGGTACCCGATTTTGTAATGCCTGGGCCATTAGCTTTTCATTCCTAGTGAGGTATTCAATTTTAGATCGTAACTCATCAACATCATTCTTTAAACTTTGAATCTGTGAGCCTTTCTTTGGTCTAAATTGAGGATCGATCTCACATTTTAAAGACATTCTTTCACACCTTGAGCATGGCTGCGGAAATCGCTCGCTTGCATTACATTTAATTTTGTGTTGACGACAATGTGTACATGAAGTGACTGGTCTATGACCTGCTGGTGGGTTTATTGTTGTTTGCATTGGTTCAGACTTCTTTTTCTTAGAATCTTTTGGTAATGCAGCAGATTCATTACTTTGGCGTCTTTTGGCACCTCCAGTCAAGTTATTGGTGCCGGACTTGTTGGATCGCGTGGTAGGGGTCCTTTTAGCTTTCATTGGTGACATTTCTTCCAATAAATCAATGGATTTGGACGCCATCCTAACCTTTTTACAAGACACTCTCTGTTAAAGAAGACATCAACGCAAGTTCAGCTTTGGGGAAAAAATTTTAATCCAAACTATCAATAGATTAAAAGGCTATCAGAAAGCATCAATTATAAGCAACAAGTCGATTGTCACACTACATGCAGAGTTTGGTGGTGGTGTATTGTCGGAATAATAAACGTGCGTTAACTACATAAAAACTATAGAAATATCCATTTCCTTAAGCCTTAGTGAATCTCAAGTATGGCTTGACTTGGTTGAATTCACCAAACTTTTCCTTGGCAGCTTCGTTAGAAACAGAAGGAGGGATGATAACGTCGTCACCTTCAACCCAGTTGACACCAGTGGCAACACCCTTAGAGTCAGCCTTTTGTAAAGCGTCAACAACTCTCAATACCTCTGATGTGTTTCTACCAGTAGAAGCAGGGTAGGTCAGGATCAATCTGACTGTTTTCTTTGGGTCAATGACAAAGACGGATCTAATAGTAAAGACTGGTTCACCAGCTTGCAAGTTCTTGAAGTTGGCTTCATCAACCATGTCGTACTTGTACGCAACTTCCTTGGTTTCGTCACCGATGATTGGGAAATTGAACTTCTTACCACCCAGGACAACTTCTTCGATATCTGAGACCCATTGGCTGTGAGATTGAACTGATTCAGCAGAAAGACCGATCAACTTGACGTTTCTCGCATCAAATTCTGGCTTCAACTGTGCAAAGGCACCCAATTCAGTGGTACAGACTGGGGTGAAGTCCGCTGGGTGGGAAAACAAAACAGCCCATGAGTTGCCAAGCCATTCATGGAAATCAATTTCACCAGTGGTGGTTGGCGCCTTAAAGTTTGGAGCTTGGGATCCAATTCTGATTCTTGGTTGTGCAGCGGCATCGAATGAGAGAAATCTCACTGGTGCTTTGAAAGCAGCGGTTCTGAAAAGGGACTTTGCGAACATTGTTACGTTACTCAATTAACTAGGGATGGCAGCCTAGTAGCAGCTTTCCAATAGAGGGGGACATCTCTCTTATTTATAAGGGAAATTAGCGGAAATAGTGACATACATTACCTCTAGTCACGTGAGATGGCGAGATGTTTTGTGGCGCATGGAAAAGTACGTGGCGCAATAGAAGCTGGTTGTTAGTGGCGCATTAACTTATTTTCATACTCATATTCAAATATGTATTGTATATACATATGTTGTATATATCTACTCTTTTATATATATCTTGTTTTAGGTATAATGATATTATTTATAATTATTTTTCTTTTTCAATAATGCATCGAAACAGAAGTGTCAACCATCATTGAATTGGATTCAAGATGTGATGGATGACGTTTGGTTTTAGTACCATCGTCGTCGAAATAAGGATGAGTTAATGCTCTCTTTGCACTCATTCTCATTGCAGGATCATAGGTCAGCAGCTGCGAGAGCAGATCGCAACCTGCAGAATCTAGCTTTGTGACCACAGAAGAAAGATCTTGTCTTTTCCATTGCGGGAAGGTGGTTTTGTATTCGCTAAGCGCCTGCACCTCAGGCCATGTGTCCTTGTTTGGTGTACCAAGAGTCTTGAAAATCTTGAAAATCTGATCAATTTCAGAGTCACCGCTGAACAATGGCTTGCGTTCTGCCATTTCTGCAAATATACATCCCACCGACCACATATCGACACCTGTCGAGTACTGCTTTCCACCTAGCAAAATCTCAGGGGCTCTGTACCATAAAGTGACCACCTCGTGTGTGTACGATCTCAATGGCACACCAAACGCTCTTGCAAGGCCAAAATCTGCCACTTTCAACTTACCGTCCTTGTTGATCAACAAATTCTGCGGTTTCAAGTCTCTATGTAGAACCCTGTGTGAATGACAGTGGTAGATCCCCTTGATCAATTGAAACAAGAACTTCTTCACAATCGGTGGCTCCATTCCCTGGCCCTCTGGTATAGACTCCATGTACTTTTTCAAATCCATATCTAAAAACTCAAACACGAGATAAATCTTGTTCGATGATGAATGCACAATGTCGTACAATGCCACAATGTTGTCATCACGAAGCTCCTTCAATAGTGAGATTTCTCTGATTGTCGTCGATGGTATCCCTTCGTCCTCTGACTCTAATCTAATCTTCTTCAATGCAACAACACGATTATCATGTTTCGTGTCCCTCGCACGATACACCACACCGTATGTACCCTCTCCAATCTTTTCCATGTTATCGAAGTCTGTCATGTCCATCCTGGACGCATCTTGTGTCGCTGCCATGCCAAGTCTCTCGTATCTTAAAACAACTCACTAATCACCACTTCTTTTTCTCTCTATTTTTTTTCGTTCACTATATAAACAGAGCAAAAATATGATATTTCCTAAAATAAGAATAATAAGAATTGCTCATGAAAGATAGAAAGATGTAACGATATAAAGGTAACGTGAAGCAAATACGAGTGTCCGTATTCATAACTGCTTCTCTTGTTTGCTGGCCAGTCTTTCAGCCTTTCTCAGTGCTCTTCTGCGGATGTCCTTGTGCATACTCAAGTTAATGGAGTTTACTACCTTCGAATAAACGCCAATGGATGAGTTGATCCACCAATGGATCAAGGCGTGCGATGGGTATGGGGTGATGGTACCATATCTCTCTTGGGCACCTACTCTTCTTCCAACGTTCTTCAAAGTGGAGGCAACAAATTGCTTAGGACTAGGGATTGTGAGAGAAGTTCTTTTAATCTTAGACATTGCAGATGCAACAAGATAAGAAATAACTAACTCAACGTCAATTCCTTCAGGAGCCAATTCACCGGTCAATGCAGCTGACCAGTTTTGCAAGAACGCCTTGGAACCGGAATACACTGCTAAGTATGGCGTTGGAACCAAACCAGCAAATGAACCCATGGTCAAGATCAACCCTCTGGTCTTGCTACTCTGAGCAACTATGGTGGCCTTGATGATTGGTGTGACTAACTGAGTGATCTTTAACGTCACAATGTTGTTGATCGTGATGATATTGGACATTTCTTTCGCACTTGTTTCCAAGAACGGAACTGGGATAGAGTGGGATTGGCCAACGTTGTTGATCAAAATGCTGACTGGTAAATCCTTGATAGCATTTTGAAGAAGCTCGTAGTTTTCAGCAGCATCAGTGGAAGCATCAAAAGCGACAACCTTTGTCTGAACTTTATACTTGGATTCGATTTCAGAAGCAACCAGCTCCAGCTTTGACTGAGTTCTTGAAACCAAAATGATATTGAATCCCCTCTTGGCTAGTTGATAAGAGTACTCCTTACCTAAACCATCCGAAGCACCGGTGACGACGGCCCAGTTACCCTTCTTAGCTCCGTAGATGTTGAAAGAAACCGGAGGCAAGACCCACGACTGCAAAACGAGGGAACCGTAGGAGAGTATCCATTGGGTTAGTTTGAAGATACCAATTGCAAGTGAGGTATAAGCCAAGGTAGAAACAAGGCAATTATCCTTATTTAGGATATGTTCTAACATATTTAATCGGTAAACAAAAAGTGATTTAAAAGTGAAAAAAAAAATACTTGTTGTATCTACTCAATTAGGTTTAACTTCTTCCGCAATTGATAGTTAAACCAATCATCAAGCATGTCTTTACAAATAGAATAATCACAAAAATATTATACATCATCAAATTATTATTACCAATGGAAAGCTCAGAGTCCTAAGTTCATAGCTTCTAGTTGATCGTCAGCAAGCTTACATCTTTCTTCTCCGGTTTTTGAGAACCTATCAAACTTCATTACTTCAACTTCTATTTCCATTCTTTTGATTCCCACTCTAGTAAGTTTGTTGTTGACCCTGTCAAGATCGTCAAAAAGGTTAGATAACGCTTTTTTGGCTTCTCCTGAAACGTGTATCCTTTCGACCCAATGCTTTTCGCTGAAATCCAGTGATGGCTGCGTCGGTTTTGATGGAATTGAAGCAGCTGCAGTTGTGGCAACAGATGCCGTTGCTTTGGAATCTACATGAGATGCAGTTTGCTGTGTTTGAAATGAAGGTGCCTGCTTGTACGCTTCTTTGTATGTTCTTGGTCCTTGAGACAACGGTTTCCTTCCCTGTTCTCCTGTGCTACTGATTGGCCGTGAATACGGGTGGCTCTGTGTGCGGTCGCTCTGGTAACCATACGCATTAGGATTTCTATTGCCCATATTATTATAGTGGCCACCAGAGCCTCGGGCTCCTCTTACACGTCCTCTATAGCCACTTGTAGATCTATATCCATAGTCATAGCCTTGGTAGTCGTCATATGGATGCTGTTGCTGTGCATATGGGTAGCTATGTCCGTGTTGTGATGGATATCTGTAGCTAGCATGGTTGCCTCTGTAAGGCTGATTCGCGTTATACTCTTGGTTTGTCCCACCAGAACGTTCTGTAGGCTTTCTGTATGGATATGCTCCATAGTTTGGCGCTCCCGTTCTGCTATAATTATTATCACTCATACAGTTGAATAAAGACGGAAAAAGAACACCTTCATCAACTCAGTTTTTTTGTTTCTCAGTATATCAAGAAAAAAGCCTAGAAAATTGCTCAGATGTTTAATTGTATGTTCTTGATTTCAAACACAAAAAGTTGGAAAGTTAACTAATGAGACAAACGGTGACCAGGAACAAGCGCAAATAAAACACTGAATGCAGCAGTAATCAATAAAATTAAACCAAGAGTGAATAGTGATCTCTTGAATAATAGCTTCTTTGCATATGGCTCTTCCCATTTAGTCAAACCTAGCGATCGCGTTCTTACTTCTCCCAAACCAAAGAAACACAACACAGGATCCACTTGGTAAAATGCTGTCATAAATAAGTATGACATGAAAAAGAAGGGAACGACTATAGCACCTCTTGTTGATTTCTTAGAATCATAAAAAATCAAATAATACGCAGCCCAGAAACCAGCAATTGCACAAAGCATCGAAGACAATAATCTATACCATGCGGAAACTTGAGTGACATTCCTAAGAGCATGTGTTTTGAGAAACTTTGGGTAAGCATCGTATTCCATAGCCTTAAACACGTATTCTCTCACTTCATCAAACACTTCTGGGTCATCCCTTTTCTGGATTTCAACAGCCCTTTGGACATCATTAATTAGCTCTTGAGGTATTACAATTTTTCTGCCACTACTGGGATTGAAATATACATTGTAAAGCATTTGGGACGATTGACGCAAGTTCTTCCTTGTTATCAAATGAGATTTCTCAATGGATTTGTTGTTGTCATTCACTTCTTCTTCAATTAAAGACTCCACCATTTCAGGGAAAATTCTTGAGTTTCTGGTGTTAGATGTATGGTCCTCAGTGGTGTCTTTCGTTACATCGTCGGTAGCATGAGAATTTCTTTTCAATTCGTCGATCTTGGCATTAATTAGTGGGTCGCTCGATCTGACAGCACTTTCACCTCTTAGAAATGTGGATAGTCTATGTGGATCCTGACCTTCAAATATGTTGTTTCGCATTAGTAAATCTAAAAGCATTGAGGAGGACCCTGAATATCGGTTGCTCTCGTTTGACATGTTGCTCTGCTCACTGATCGGCCTTGGTTGTGCAATGGTGGGTTGAGTGAGGTCATGAGACGACGCTGACAGATCTATAATGCTGTTAAATTTTTTGGAGTTTCTATTTCTAGAGTTTTTAACAATTGATTCTCGTAGTCCCTGCACATAAACCTTACACAGATTTAAATGCTGCACAGTGTCGATCCAAAAATCAAGATAATTGATTGAGAGTTGTTCATCTCTCATGAACTCATAGAATGACCACAGATCAACTGGTGTCGATGTTTTCTTATTCAAAATTTCAAACAACGTTGGCCACCTATCTAGGGGGTCAGCAAGCGAGTCCACCTGAAACTCTTTGATGTCTCTATTTTTGCTTTCTAGTTCAGCCAATGCATCATAATATCCTTCCAGGTCGCCAGCGCTATCTAAATTGTACTTGATTAAGTTTGCCGTGCTACCTTCTTCCATTTTAAAAGTTTATTGGCATATATCAAATGTAAATTTTGTCAAATAAGTCAAATACACCAGGAAAGACAGCTTCTACTTTAATCGTAACGATCGCTTTTCTAGAACGAGAATGTTTACAGTAATGTATCGGTATTCACCTATAATAAGACTAGATGAAGATTAACTTTTTTTCTATTTACCTTTTCTCACTAACCAGCCATTTGGTAACGACAGAACTGTGCGTTGTAGGTACATGCTCAGCGTGGCTATTTTTATTCAAAAAGCTTGTAGAATCAACAAATTACAACAGCATAAAAGAAGGCATAAAAGGTTGCCTTTTGAAACCATTTGTGTGTTCCTCAAATTGCAGCATAAAGCCATTGCTTGATTAAAACAAAAATGCCAGTCGAACTTATTATGAGACCTGTGATGAGACCAATTGTCTTTGCACAGAGCCTTTTGTACGGTCTTCATAGACGGTCGTCTCGATACATTCCACACTACATTGATATCGACGAGAGTAAAACTACCGAGTACATTTATCGGAAAAGATTTGGTACAGGATCTAAGATCTGGGACGTCTATGATGCCAGTGAATCGGGTTCTATGGGTCCCACCGAACAGTCGCAATCAATCTTCTGGTTTTCGAGATCCAGAGCGGTGAAGGGTGCATACAAAATGTACTCTCGTGCAATCAGAGGCACGGGGCCACAGGGTGAAGACGAGCCGGTAGCCACTGTTCGAGCCGGTCTCAGATCTAACGTGCTTTTGATCAGGGCACCAGAGGCTCCGGTTTCTGAGTTGGGGTGGCATGTGATCTCCCATAAGGTAGACGCTACAGATGCATACCGAATGTTCACCTTGGCCAACGGCGAGACTTATCAATGGACCACCGAGGGCAAGTTTCTCGAAAAGGTCAAAAACGTTGGTGAAAAGGAATCTGAAGTGAGAAAGAGAATAGGACAAGTGATTCCGGCAGGGGACATTGGGTTCAATTTGATTGTTGACGAATCAGAAATTCCTAAGGAGCTAGCTATAACGACTGCCCTTTGTTCTTGGGTGGATCACTGGAACACCAATTTGCGATATGGTGGTATTTACTGGGCCAGACAACCTCGTCAATACTCTTGGAAAAGAGATTGAAATAACAACGAAATGGTTGATCTGATTAACCTAAAAAATTTAATTGTAAAACAAGTAATCACGCCAATTCACAAATGTATTCAAAATAGTGTCGTCAACAACGTTGTGCTCACGGTGGAAATATCTCAATGGTGTCTAGAAGAAGCAATGGATCTGGGACCTGATCGGTAATGTTATGCTACGAAGCTCAAACATGAAACTCATATAGCTGAATCTATATAAAGTAAAAAAAAGGCTAGTTGATATGTTCTCACCGTTGGTAAACTTCACCTTTCTATTGTGCAAAACATAAAACGTTTGATCAGAATATAACGTCACCCTTAACCATTCCGCTCTTGAAGACTAAGCGCGCTTGGAAATTACCAATTATGGCAGTACCTACTTAAACAGGTAAGAGCGTTAACCGCGGAATTGTGAGTCACTTGAAAAATATAAAAAGCCAGTGAAAAGTCAAATTTTGAGTAAGGTGAATTCTCCTCTCGCTTTTTCCTTATTAACAAAGGCTAAGTACCACACGTAAAAGATATGATCTCATTAAACTGGGTATCAGTCTTAAAACAAACGTCTAAGTTGAACGTTAAACAACTTGCTAGAAAGCAACTATGGAGAAATTATGCGACTCCAGCTTATGCAGGTGGTGAAATAATGAAGACATTCACTGATAAAAACGGCATCCATTTGGTTGATGTGAACAAGGTTCTTGTTATTGGTTCTGGTGGTTTATCCATTGGACAAGCCGGTGAGTTTGATTACTCCGGTTCTCAGGCAATCAAGGCATTGAGGGAAGCAAACAAGCAATCAATTCTAATCAATCCAAACATTGCAACTAATCAGACATCACATGCTCTTGCCGACGAAGTCTACTACCTCCCTGTGACCCCTGAATACATCACCTACATCATTGAAAAGGAAAAGCCAGACGGCATTCTTTTGACCTTTGGTGGTCAAACTGGTTTGAATGTTGGTGTTCAATTGGACAAATTGGGCATTTTAAAGAAGTATGGTGTCAAGGTCCTTGGTACTCCTATTAAGACTTTGGAAACTTCTGAAGATAGAGACCTTTTCGCCCAAGCTTTGAATGAGATCAAAATCCCAATTGCCGAGTCTATTGCTGTCAATACTGTTGAAGATGCGCTTGATGCCGCCAAAGAAGTTGGATACCCAATTATCGTTAGATCTGCTTATGCGCTTGGTGGTCTTGGTTCCGGTTTTGCTAATAATGAAACAGAATTGAGAAACTTGGCATCCCAATCTTTGTCCCTTGCTCCACAAATTTTAGTGGAAAAGTCTCTTAAGGGTTGGAAGGAAGTTGAATATGAAGTCGTCAGAGACAGATGTGATAACTGTATCACTGTTTGTAACATGGAAAATTTTGATCCATTAGGTGTTCATACTGGTGACTCAATTGTTGTTGCTCCTTCTCAAACTTTATCTGACGAGGAATATCACATGTTGAGATCTGCTGCTATTAAAATTATCAGACATTTAGGTGTGGTTGGTGAATGTAACGTTCAATATGCTTTACAACCAGATGGATTAGATTACAGAGTTATTGAAGTTAACGCTAGATTATCCAGATCTTCTGCTTTAGCTTCTAAGGCTACTGGTTATCCATTAGCTTATACCGCTGCTAAGATTGCCCTTGGTTACACTTTACCACAATTGCCAAACCCTGTTACTAAGACTACTTCTGCCAACTTCGAACCTTCCCTCGACTACATGGTTACTAAGATTCCTAGATGGGATTTAGCAAAATTCCAGCATGTTAAGAGAGATATTGGTTCTGCAATGAAGTCTGTTGGTGAAGTCATGGCTATTGGTAGAAATTTTGAAGAATCTTTCCAAAAGGCTATCAGACAAGTTGACCCATCTTTCGTTGGTTTCCAAGGTGATCATTTCGAAAACTTGGATGAAGTTCTTACTAATCCAACTGATAGAAGATGGCTGGCTGTCGGACAAGCTCTTTTACATGAAGGTTATTCTGTCGACAAAGTTCATGAATTATCCAAGATTGATAAGTGGTTCCTTAACAAGTTGATGAATATTGTCAACCAACAAAAAGAATTGAACGCATTGAACTCCCTTGATGAAGTTACCTATGAAATCATGTCCAAGTCTAAGAAACTAGGTTTCTCTGATAAGCAAATTGCCCTTGCAATTAGTGGTGTTAACGAATTACAAGTTAGAGCCTTGAGAAAGTCTTTAGGTATTACACCATTTGTTAAAAGAATTGATACTTTAGCCGCGGAATTCCCTGCCAACACCAATTATCTTTACACTACATATAATGCTACTTCACATGATGTCGAGTTCAATGATCAAGGTACTATGGTCCTTGGTTCTGGTGTTTACAGAATTGGATCATCTGTTGAATTTGATTGGTGTGCAGTCTCAACTGCAAGAGCTTTGAGAAATGCTGGTAAGAAAACTATTATGATCAACTACAATCCTGAAACTGTCTCAACTGATTTTGATGAAGTCGATAAGTTATACTTTGAAGAGTTGTCTTTTGAAAGAGTTTTGGATATTTACGAATTAGAAAATGCAGAAGGTGTTGTTGTTTCTGTTGGTGGTCAATTACCTCAAAACATTGCTCTCAAGTTACAAGATAATGGTGCTAGAGTTCTTGGTACTAATCCTGAGGATATTGATAAGGCCGAAGACAGACACAAGTTCTCATCTATTTTGGACTCCATTAACGTTGATCAGCCAAAGTGGAAAGAATTGACTTCTATTGGCGAAGCTGAAAAGTTTGCCAATCAAGTTGGCTACCCAGTTTTAGTCAGACCTTCATACGTTTTATCTGGTGCTGCTATGTCTGTTATTAGATCTGAAGCCGAATTAGAATCTAAGTTAACTAACGCTGCTGACGTCTCTTCGGAACACCCTGTTGTTATTACTAAGTTTATTGAAGGTGCTGAAGAAATTGATATTGATGCTGTTGCTTCTAATGGTAAAGTCATTGTTCATGCTGTTTCAGAACACGTTGAAAATGCTGGTATTCATTCTGGTGATGCCACTCTTGTCTTGCCACCACAAAGTCTTGATCAAGAAATCATGGGTAGGTTGAAGGAAATTGCTGACAAGGTTGCTGCCGCATGGAAGATTACTGGTCCTTTCAACATGCAAATTATCAAAGCCCAAAACCCAGAAACCGGAGTTGCTGATTTGAAGGTTATCGAATGTAACATCAGAGCTTCCAGATCTTTTCCATTTGTTTCTAAGGTTCTTGGTGTTAACTTCATTGATGTCGCTGCAAGAGCTCTTCTTGGTGACGCTTCATTGACCCCAGTGGATTTGATGGCTGAAAAGAGATCATATGTTGCTACTAAGGTTCCGCAATTCTCTTTCACCAGATTGGCTGGTGCCGATCCTTTCCTAGGTGTTGAAATGGCATCCACAGGTGAAATTGCATGTTTCGGTTCTGACTTGGTTGAAGCTTACTGGACTTCCATGCAAGCCACCATGAACTTCCACTTACCATTACCACCTCAAGGTGTTCTCTTCGGTGGTGATTTGACCAACGACAACTTGGGTAATGTTGCTAAAAATTTAGAGTCCATTGGTTACAAATACTACACTGCATCCCAAGACGTTGCCAACTACTTAGAGAAATACGTTTCCTGTGACGTTGAAGTAATTTCCTTCCCAAGCTCCAAGAGAGAGTTAAGAGAGGTTTACCAAAAGCATGATATCAAGTGTGTATTTAACTTGGCCAAGGCTAGAGCTGAATCACTTGATGACCAAGATTACATTATGAGAAGAAACGCTATTGACTTTGCTATTCCATTGTTCAACGAACCACAAACCTCTCTCTTGTTCTCTCAATGTTTGAAGGAGAAGCTACCAAAGAGAATTGCTGACTTGAAGGGCGATGAAGTTGTCATTCCAGCTGAAGTTCACAGATGGAGTGAGTTTATTGGGGGCAAGCCGGTTTAATTGTGCTCAACTAGTCATATCTTCACTTAGAAGAAGGGAAATTGACATAGAAAAAGGATTGATTTTCTACAGTTTTATAATTATTATATAGAGGAAAAATTTTAATATTTAGTTAGAATGGAATCATTGGATGTAGTTTGTGCTATAGCATTGTCGGACATATACAACTATCGCTGTCGTTATGAGCATAATTTGAGGAGTGGAATCCTTGAAAAATAAAGTGAAATATTTTTTCTGCCTAAATGAAAAGCAATCTTGCATAGAACACTAGTTCTGCTGTTCAAAAATGGGTATCTGTGGTTCTAAAGAAGAAAAGGCGCCAACTACTAGTAAGATGGCGGTCGGCAATAATGCCGGAGTCAACACGTCTACGGCGGGGAAGCCCATTCAGCTTTCCGGTACAGAAGAAAAGGTTTCGGACCCTACGATCGACATTACAAAGAAATCGTTAGCAACTGTCGAAGAGGACAAAGAGCTGACCAATGTCAACAACAATATTTTAAAGCAAACTGTTAAAGCTTTGTTGCCAAAGCAGCAGGCTAAAGTTCTTCTCCTCGGAGCAGGGGAAAGTGGCAAATCGACCATTTTAAAACAAATCAAAATTATTCACCAGAATGGGTTTTCAGAAAGGGAAAGGAGGGATTACAGACCTTTCGTTTTCCAAAACATTGTTTCCTCTGCTCAATATATTGTGAAAGAGCTACAAAAAAAGGAGTTAGTGGATAAATTGGTGCAGCTATCGGCTTCGGATTTAGATTACATTTTGAACTTTGATTTAGAAATGGATGATGAAACTAAAACTCTTGATGACAAAACTACAGGAGTTATTCAAAAGCTAGTGGCAGATAATGTGGTCAAGGAATTGATCAACGATCACGGCTCGGAGTTTTATTTGATCGATTCGGCCAAGTACTTCTTCTCGAACTTGAATAGAATTTTCCAGCATGACTATATTCCAAGTGAAACAGACATATTGAGGACCAGACGTCAAACTTCCGGAATATTTGATACCAAGTTCCAATTGGATGGCCTGGATGTGCACCTATATGATGTAGGAGGTCAAAGATCTGAACGTAAAAAGTGGATTCATTGCTTTGATAATGTCACCGCAATAATGTTCTGTGTGGCATTGAGTGAATACGATCAAAACTTATTAGAGTCTTCAATGAAAAATAGACTGGAAGAATCTCTAAATTTGTTTGAATCTGTCACAAACTCTATGTGGTTTCGTAAAACCTCTATTATATTATGTTTGAACAAAATTGATATTTTCATTGAAAAGCTTCCTAAATCACCCTTGGAAAATTATTTTCCTGACTACGTAGGTGGTAATGATGTTGGTAAGGCTGTCAAATACATCCTTTGGCGTTTTAAGCAGTTGAATAGATCCAATTTGAATCTAGTTCCTTATGTGACTCAAGCTACGGACACCGAAAATATCAAATCTGCATTTGCGGTTGTTAAAGAAACTATCATTCATAACAACCTTGTTGACAGTGGTGTCATCAGCAGTCTTCCTAACTGAATTCGTTGGTTTTTTTATTTCATATGTCTTCCTTTAAACATGAAAATGAATTAATATGAATTTCCTTAAACGTACCCCTTTTTGTTTTGCGCCTAAATCTCGTAGTGTGATAATAACTTTTCTATGTACTCCGGTCTTATATTTATTCTTATTCTTTACTTTCTCTCCATTATATATTACTTATCTTTACTGAGTCTCTGGTTCTCCATTTTCTATGTGAAAAAAAAATTTAAAATTCTTAATGAAATCTGGGGACTACAATCTATGTTCTCTCTAATCAATTGCAACTGAAAAATTTTATATTAAAGATCCATCTACCCACTTATTGATTGAATATTGCATTATATAATTTTTGCGAACTAATAAAGATTCATCTCTTTCTCAAACGCCCTTGGCAATTCAAAGCAATAAACAATAAACATGCTATTAGCGGCATTCTTGATCGGGTATTGTTGCCTGTGGTTAACATTGAATCTTTACACTCCTATGAAAGTGGGTCTTGTGTCATGGTTTCAATTGCTTTTTATTAAATTGAAATTCCCATTTGCTTCAATTACTATAGGGTCTATAAGTTTGCGAATAAAGCTAATGTATTTGTTCCACTTGGCAAAGCTCAAGCCGACACATCACGAAGGATTGTTTACTATTCATATATCGAATCTCGTCATTGAATTACACTCTAGTAATCCCGTTGCATCCGATAAAGAAAAGAGTGCCACAAATACCTCAGACTTTTCAACTTACAAAATGATAAAATTTATCAATTGTTTGAGGTTTGTTCTACCTTTGACTGTCATTGTTCATGCCATAACGATTAAAAACTCGAATTTGAAGGACTTTCAAAACAAAACGATTCATTTGGACTCTTTAACAGTTTCATTTTCTTCGAAGCTACGTGGCAAGGTTTTGTCGTCACAGTTGCACATTAGTTTATCAGAACTAAAGCTTTGGCAAACGAGAGCTTTGAAAAGCTGTACATGGACTTTATCTGGCAATGCCATCATTAATGAAAGTTCTGATGTTCAATTTACTAATATTTCAAGTACCTGTGCCACTGGAAGCCTTAATCTGGATCTTCAAATAATGAAAGCCATTATTGATACTATGGTGCCACACAATGTTCCTAAGCTCAATAAAGAAGATCACACAACAAAAGGAAAGCCTAAGTTTAATATTAGAGAGTGTCTTGACAAATATCAGCTCCAAAGTATTTATTTTGCTTTTGATGGAATATCGATACTAACAAGAACCTGTAACATAAGAGTCAAAGATCTTGTGTTGGGGCTGCATAGCATTAGTAGAGATGACGTGATATGTAGAAGATATATCAACTCATTATTGCATAAACTGACGTGCCAAATCACGGGTTTAGACATAAGATACAATGCACTTAAACATAGCAAACAATATATCGAATTTACTAACATATCAAGTATTTGGGATATTGCAAGTATTGTTAGTATTGTTCAGAATATTGATGACACTCAGACTTTAATAAAATTATGTGGTGATGATACCTTCATTGCTCGGAGTTTCATTACATTAACCAATATCAGTTTCATTACTACACTTGATGATTTCCTACAATATATTCTGCAAAAACAAAGTACAGATCCTTCCAAAGTATCATCTTTCTCTTCATCAACAGTAAGAACAACTTTCGATGATGATAAAAAATTCAAAAGAATACAGAATATATTACTAGTAACTCACAAAATACGAACAAGAGCACAGCTTCTTACTAATTGTTTTCAGCTAAAATTATCAGAATCGATCACAGCTCAGCTACTAGTCGATGACATTTTGTTTGATACTTCGCATACTGACAATATATCTTCTTTATTTGCTGATACTGAAGAAGCATACACGCCAACTAAAGCACTTGTTTCATCTATTCGTAACTTAAGAATTGAAATTATAGAATATATGGAAGGCAACAAAATATTCGTTATTGATAGTATTGAAGCTGCAGCATCATTGTTCTTTAACAATTCAAAAGATGCAATTTCTGTTCATGACATCAATTTGAATATTGGTACAGTCGAATTATGTTTGAATGATATTGGTTTAATACAGAAACTGAACATCTTGACCGCTGACGCTCTAATGCAATTAGCTAAACAAAATAGTGAAGTCAATGTTATTGCCATTAAGAAAAAGTTACCATTGCCTGTTGAATCGTCTCATAAAAAGATACCACATCGTTACACACTGCCAAAATTCATACAAAATTTTCATTTTAGTATTAAAGCAGTTACTTTACTGACATGTTTTAAAAACCCAATTAGGTTTTGTCAAGGGGTTGATTTTACTGAAATGAATTCTTATAAACGTGGTTTAGAATTTGAAATGAAAATTTTCACCATTGATTATGATAATACCATTGATGTACCTATTGTCATTATTTACCTGAGTCATTGTGGAGCGCAAATAATCAAAGATTTCAATTCTGATAAACATGTCAAATCCAGCATGAAGTTTTTTGAATTTCAAAACTTTAAGTCAAAGTATGCACCTTCAACTCATACATTGATCTCAACCTTACCACTTTTGGATATCACGTATTCTGTAGAAGTTATTTGGTCTTTTTTGTTTGTCAAAGCAGTGCTAAGTTCATTCTCTGGAAAACGTGAGGGCAATTATCAGACAGTCGTTAAGCAATCAGGAGCTGGTAAGAATGAAAATAGTTCTAAACCTCTAAATGTTAAGTTTAGATTATATTTATTGAGAGTTCACCTAATCTTGCCCTCTGATGTTGAGTTGGCATTAGAGTTAGACACCTTTGAATATTTGAACATGGCTAAAATATGTGATAAAAAATTGATATCATTCAATGCTTTCAGGATATATGGTCAAAATCCACACCTTGACGGAATGTGGACGTTAATATTAATATTGCATAACTTAAAATTAAAAATCAGTAATAATGTTAAAGCTGATGAGGTTAAATTTGACGCTATATGCGAAGCGATTAGAATTGAAATTCCCTATGAATATATTTTCTACAGAACTTTTGATAATTTGAAGGCATTGTTGAAGTCAAACAAAGTTATATCTCATAATTTTGAGAATCTTATGTGTTTAGATGCAAACGATGAGCAGTTTTCTACTACCAAATTGATGCCATCCATAGTTGAAAGCATTATCAAATTGCCAAAGATCAGAATAAGATCAAACCATTTTTTATATTGTAATCATGATGATCCATTTGAAGAGGAGCTTACAAGTTTCTTCATATTGGGTGAGGTTGAGCAAAAAATTAGGATGGAAAAGATGAGAACATTTGAGAAGTATGAGAGTAAAATGCTTCAACTATTAAGAAACAAATACTCTCCAATTTTGCAATTCAATGAAGATGGTAAGGCTGTAATACCTCCAGGATATACAGAATATATGAAAAGGACAGAAGAGGAAACAAACTTTATGTCCAGAAATAGTACTTGTGTTTTACATTCAAATATTGTTCCCGTTCCAATTGAAAAAATACAAAGTGAATTTATACCGCCTTCAGTCTTTTCTGCTGTTGATAAAGATGTGTTAGACCTTTATGCTTCATATACCAATTATAAATGTGAGCACCGAGAGGCAATTTCCATTCCAAAAAGTAGAATGTATTCTAATATAAGTAAGGCATGGATTATAAGAGTCAAATCTGCAAAAAAAGGTAAACCTCAATCTGCCAATGACTACTTTAGAAATCGTACAAAAAAAGATCCGGATGTTCGCAAAGCTTTCTTTGAAAAGTTCCCTATTGTTTCAGAAGGTAATTCGCATCCACTTTTTGGTTTTGATGTTTTGAATTTAGATTGGTATATTGATCAGCCATCGTTTGGTATTGATAATTATCAAGAGTTTATGCATAAAGTTGCCGATGGTATTCCAAAAAGTATGAAGTATGGCATATTTTTCCCAATGAATTGGAGATTGGGTTGCTCACATATGAAAATCCAAATCAAAGATTATCCACTTCCATTGATTGGATTGGGTTCCTTCAAAGATGAAAAGAACACAGTCATATTTTCTGGAGACTTTGTTGTTTTTGAACAAGAGTACTCTTTGGATGAAATAAGATATAATTATGTTCCACTTGTCAGTCAGTACGATCGAAACTCAAAAGATGAAAATTTATATTCAATTCATATACCAAGAACAATGACAGACGTGAAATTTGTCACTGACTTGAAAGTTAAGGTCACTTCAAACAAAACAGCGGTTATCTCGTGGGCACCAGCATTGCAGCCTGGTATAGGCTATGCTATGAACAGTTTTGATCTTTTATCAAAGCCACCTCTAGATATTTCTCCAAAAATTGGATTTTGGGACAAATTTCCATTAATGTTGCACGGAAGAGCCATATTTGAAATACAAAATGGGCTTGACTTATTCATAAAAAGTGGTAAAACACCTTATGATCACACTGGTAGATTCTCTGGTTTTGTTTTTCGATGGTCTGATGAAAGTAAATTGAAAATTAACTCCACGGGAAAGTCTGAAGATTTCTTGATTGTGGAAAGTAATGTTTTTGAAATAGGCATTCCTGCTTTTGATGCTAGTTATTTAATGGAAACCGTTACTTTTGGCACAACATTGGTTTCAGATTACAAGATAGCAAAATCTGTACTGAAATTAACAAGTAAACCTATCATTTGGAAATTGGGATTGAAATTTGAGAGAAATTTAAGTAATCAAAAGAATTTTGAGCCGGGATCTGTTCCTAGAACTAGTCACTTTAGGCCTCATTATGATATTCATTTGAAAAATCCAATTACCTTTTCAAATGAAGATGAAAGATTTTTATGGGATTCATACGAAGGATGGAGAAGTAATTATATATATATGGCAGTTTCGGTTTATTCAAGAGATCAAACAGGTGCTGAAGGATTTCCATGCTCTGGTGGTAATGCATATAATGCATTGGGTTTAACTCCATTAACATTTTTTCATTTCTTTACATGGTGGAATTCTTTCAAAAGTAGTTTAGGTTTACCGATCAAAGACGGAAATATGTTTCAGAATAAGTTCATTACTAACGTTAAAAGTCCAAAATTCGGAGCTCATCTATATGCTATTAGCTATTCTGTTGATTTATCCCCGTTATATTTAGCTCATGTGTACAGACACATCTCTAGCGTTTCTGCTGATAGTAAAGTTGCTTTTACCGGATTGAAATGTTTTGTGAAATCTTTTGTTATGGACTTACATCAGACAAAAAAGTTGGTACCAGTTTTTGATACAAAATCACAGAAAATTAGAAAGGAGTACCATTTGAAGATGCAAAAAGGTGTTGTTGACTTTGTTGAAGCTGACTTGAGAATTTTGACCGCAATATTTAATCAGAAGTATGATATGAGTCAAGTGTCGAAAGCCTTTGCTGTTCCAATGGGTACATCTGATTCTTTCCAAGACACGAGTTCTTCCAATCTCAGCGATTATGTGATGGATAAAAATTGGTATGAGAAAAACGATTTTATTGAACTTGATACAGCTCCACTTCCAGACGAAGAGCCTAAGTGGAGACTGTTATTATTTGCATCATCCCCTAGGTTTTATTATGTTAGGGAGGATCCCGACTCTGACATCATTTATGATTATGATGAGATAGAAAGGTGCACTCATAGTTGCCAGATTGGTAAAAGAGGCGTATCAAGTTCTGCAGGGGAATTGGCACAAGACCGCATAAAGGAACTTGAAGACGTCATTGATGTTCACAAAATGCAAATAAAAGACTTAGAATCAAAAACCCCAACCGAATTCATCAGAAAAATGCATACAAATTTGACTATTGAATTAAGAGAGCTACATCATAGGCTGCATGTTCTTCGATGTTTAAAAGATAAATTTAGCGAGGGTGTTTTTCCAGAATACGACGAGTTCATAAATGATTTCGAGCTATCAGACGAAGAAGACGCACAAATCACTAACTCAAATCTTAATGTCCTCAGTAGAATCTCCACTACAAATTCCCAAGCAACACATATTTCTAAAATCAAAAGTGTGATATCAGGTATTCCAGTCTATTCCTCAAATTATAAAAATAGATTTATTGTTTATGGCATCAACGTCAAGTGGACACAGCATACAAAATCCGGTCTTCTCGGTTATTTGAATAAAGTTGAGGATAGAAGGTTTTTAGTCTTTTCACTAAGTCAAAAGGCCGTAAATTTAGCAGAGGAGATATGCAAAGTGCATGACAACAATAATCCTATCAATGGCAAAACATTTTTTAAAGATTCTTCAACTGGACCATCATATGAGTTTACAAACTTTGAGAAAAACTTGAATGACCTTGATTTAAAACTTCATGATACTACAGGTTTAGCTAATGCCAAGACTGAAGACTCTTATTTGGTCAAATTCTTTTTGCCACAAATTTCCACAAGTTTCAACAATAAAGATTGTGTTCTAATAACAAGTAATAAAATTGTTGCTAGAAATGTCACTGTACAAACTTTTGAAGCGACAGAAGTTATGAGCGACAAAATTGCACTGCCAATAGAAGACAGAACTGCCGTTACTGTTGATGATGCTTTTGTTTACGTTTTGCAAAAAGAAAACTTACTAAATGATGTTTACAAGTTGTTTAATGCTAAACAACTTGTATGGCCTCCAAAGCTGCCGCTAGAAATGTACTACAGTCCAGGGTCTCTTGATAGTAGTATCGTTTTGCAAAATTTGTCTTGTGCGCTGTATATGGTGGAGCCTAATGCTCTTCATTATTCGAAAGATGAAGATGATGAAAATAAAAAGCTCAAAAAGACAATTAAGGTTATCATCCCAGATGTCGAAATTGTGACTAATAGTAAACAATTTAGCACTTTGGTTGAACTATATAAAGCCTTAAGTGAAAAATCGCATTCACAGTCACAGAGGCTGAAAGAAACCGTTGATAATTATATCAAATTTTTGGATGTCAGTGATTTTACTGAGGTGCTGAAAAAGTTGGTTGAAACACAAAGAGAAGTTAGGGAACTAACATTTTGTAAAAGGATTCTATCAGTTTTGAAAGAAGAGAGTGGTTATAGTCCAGAAGAAATAGAGCAGCTGAATGTTAAGATAGATGCGCTTCATTACACATTGAATGGGATTGGAACATTTTTAAGAACTTTAAAGGCAAAGCGATTCAACGATTCTTCTGAAATTTCCAAATGGAGTGTTCTTGCTCCTGAAATAAATATTCGTTTTATTAACTCCGAAGGGCATCCAATGGTTGATATAAATGCAATTGATGTTCTTTATGAATCAACAACAGCACCAAGTGGTTCCACTCTAAACAAGGCGTATGTTTATGATCTGGATATGTACGATAGAAATTCGAAAGCGTTGTACAACACAGTTTTAGCAAAATTCAGCAATTCAACGGAACCATTCTTTACTATGAGTTGGAATCTCGATACTCCTGTCGGGGGTATATCCATTTTGCATAGTCAAAAAGCTAAGTTTGGCCCTTTGCAAATTGCAATTGACACCAGAATGACTAAAGAGCTACAAAAGTTTCTTTTCCCAGATAGTGACATGGTCAACTCTAACAATTTTGATACAGAGTACGTTGATGAGTTTGACCTCGTTACCTTAGATGATGATGAAGCAAGCGCTGAAATGAATCGTATTAATTCACAAGTTTCGTCTACGTCTAATGGCTCTAAAGATTCAGGGAAGCAAACATTGAGAAGGAAATTAAATAGATTTCTCCAACATAGGCAATCCAAATCATCGGATGCCAATGGTAGCTCTAGCATGGAAACATCATCGAGTAAGTCTGCTAATTTGCAACTAAATCAATTTGGAAGGAACAATAGTGTTAATGCTAAATCCTTGAAAAATACAACGTTAAATTTGCATGATACCGATCATGTAAAGAAAATGAAAGGTCGTGCAAAGAAGTTTTATGCACTTCGAAAATTTGACATTGAACCAATGAAGGTTTGTATAACTTTTAAAGGACAAGGAAAGCTGCGTTTAGTCAATATGACGGATTTTTTAATAAACATTCCAAGAATTGAAGTCAGGGATAAATTGACTTCTAATGAAGAACTTTTTACAATAATAAGAAATAAATTAGTTCATGTTGTCCTTGAAAATGGATTTAGTCTCATCAAAAGTAAGCTAAAGTCTAATAAATTGCCAACTATGCAAAGAAATTACATATCATCAAAAAATTCGGTTAAGAAAAGAACTTCCGACATCTCTAGCCACGGTCATCACCATTCATCAACAGGCAAACATTTTCAAGATGTTGATCTATTAGAGCCTACAGTGAGGGTGAATGCAAAACATGGTCATGCAAGCAAACCTACCCTCCGAGAGTTGGTTTCAAGACAAAATGTTATCGAGGAAGATGCAGTTTTTGCTCATGCAGATAATGATGGATATGGTGATAATTTTGAAGATGATGACGAAGGTGCAAGCAAAGAGAAGGCCTTTGAGCCTATGAAATCTTAAACAAAGTGGTCGTCAACGTCAGGAATTATCAACCTCAAGAATTCACTATAAATCTTGCATTTATACCAATGTACCACTACTGTATATCATTTATTATTCATATATATAGTCATCTATCCCCCCAGTAGTTCAGTCATAGATAATTGATGTGAGTTACGCCACTTCCAAGTGAGCGTGAATGTAAAGCGTGGCGCATGCGCTTTAAAAGTACGCATCTGACAAAAAGTTACCATGCTGTAAATTACAGAGCTTACGAATGGAGACTAGGCTATGAGTTTCTTTAAGAATGTGGTTGGGTTTGCACAGCAAGTCATTGATAATTTATCTAGTGCTGATGATCAAACGCCAGATCAGAAGATGAGACACAAATATCGGTTACCTGACACGGAATTCATTGTGACCAGTGTTGATTGTCTGATATCAGTTGCTGGATCAGACAGGAAAGAGATAAGGTTGTCACGGAATGCAGATATTCCACAAGTTGTCACCTTAACAACTAATTACATTGTATTTGATAATAATGAAGACAAAGCTGTGCTTCATTTGGCAGGTGTAAAAGAAATCAAAAAGGCTTTTTGGAACGATTGTGTTTGCGTCACCTTGTTGACAGTGACTGGATGGAGATTGTTTTTGAGGATTGATGAATTGCGGTCTACTTCTGATCGATTTTTTATGACATTGGAACATCATTGGCATTCTAATAAAGTGAAGCAATCTCAGCTAATAGAATTTACAAAAGATATGTTTTCTGAATGGTTAGTAATGGAATCGCAAACGAAGGGACATCGTCCAATGCATGACTTATCGGGTGGATTGGGTTTACATTATCGATTCCCCGGATATTTAGAAAAGGAGATGAGAAGAAAACTATTAAAGAATTGGTACAGTTATTTCAAGTTGGCAGGAAGAAGTTTAACAATTATGCAAACAGAGGTTTTTAAAAGGTTGGTTTACCAGGGCATGGCAAACGAAACACGGGGAGAGTTATGGGAATTAACTTCAGGCGCTTTGTATTATAGATTTGAAAATTGTGGAGAATACAATAAGTTGTTGAATGATAACGTTGACAAAACCTCAGCAGCACTCGATGATATTGAGAAAGATTTGAATAGATCATTACCTGAATATTCTGCTTATCAAAGCACGGATGGTATTAGTAAACTAAGAAGAGTTTTATCTGCCTATTCGTGGAAAGTGCCAGAAGTTGGATATTGTCAAGGTATGAACATTCTTACTGCAGCTCTTCTGATTTTTATGAATGAGGAACAAGCATTCTGGACATTGTATGTCATATGCGAAAAGATAATTCCTGGTTATTATACAAAAACAATGTATGGTGCACTTTTGGACCAAAGAGTATTCGAAGAACTCATCAATAAGCATATTCCAATCCTAGGTCAACATTTTGAGAAGCATGATATTAAAGTTTCAATAATTTCATTGCCATGGTTTTTGTCTTTTTTTTTGAACACTATGCCTTTAATTTTTGCATTCAGTATTTTAGACAGATTTTTTGAAGAAGGAATCACTGTTCTGTTCAAAATTTCTTTGGCTATTGTAAAAATTAATGGTAAGGAACTGTTGGAGTGTGAAGACATAGGGGAATGCATCGCTATTTTCAAAGATTACTTTACTCAGCTTGATGAAACCGAAGCCTATATTAACGGAACGAAAACAAAATTCGATCATCTTAAAGACACAGCTTTTAGGGAATTTGGTCATATCAAAGAATCTGAGATTATAAAAGAGCGTATTAGAAATCAAGATGAAGTTATCAAATATATTGATGAGTTTGTTAAGCGGACAGAAATCAGAAGTCTAAGTAAAGATCAGTTGAAAAACTTAACAGATTCACAAATATCCAATATATATGATCTATATTACAGCGTTTTGATGGAAGACACCAGGTCAAAACCTAATGATGGCAATGGACGAATGACAATGACGCAATTCAAAATTTTCATGTCAAGATTAGTTTCATGGGTTAATTTAAATTATGAAAATCAACAAATGCATAGTCAAAATGCATTTTTGAGACGTATTTTCAATCATTGGTCAAGTAACAAAAATAATATCAGCTTTGAATCTTTGATTCACGGATTGGATAACTTTATAGATAGAGATGGCATGAGACTAATCACAGCCTTTTTTGAATTGTATGATGATGCTGGTAATGGAATGATACCAAAGCACCAAATTATGGAGGTTGCAGACGACTTAGTATATATAACAACTCCATGGAGAGATGGGGTTCTGTTCGACAAAATTACAAACACCATTCTAGAAAAAAAAATTGCAGAGGTTTTAATTAAAAGACAACAAAAATTAAAAGAGCAGGGCGTTGATGTTGAGGCAACGCCCAATTCAATTCCCTCTAACTTATCTTATGATAGGGAAAAGTATGAAAAACTACAATATGAAAGATATTTGGCATCAGGGTCCAATTTTTTGAAACTAGCATTTCAATATGCGATTCCAATGGAAGCCGATGAAGATCAAAAAGGCGAAATTAAAAATAGTCTCATCGAAATTGATGAAGCACAGCATAGGCGATTAGAAGCTATCACGCATAATAAAGCTCTTGACCCGTCAACACCGCTATATATAAACGAATCGACATTTAGAATGGTCATTGTTACGGATGAAACATATTCTTCATTTTTTGACAATGATTTTTGGTTAAGCTTCAAAGTTAATGAGCAAATTAATACTAATGGCAGTACATACGGTGCAATGATGTCCAATTTACGTGGTGCGGTTAATGTCGTGATGACAAGTGGCCAACGTGTAGCAACAGAAGTAAGAAAGCAAATGGATGAAACAAGACAGAGAAAAGATTCAATCAGAAGCGCCAGAAGTATTGGTAGTTTTAATAGCGTGGGAACACTGAACAGTGGTGGCACTAATATGCCTGCTTCTAATAATGTTTCAGTGAATAGCTCAAATGGCACAACAGACAATAGGAGTGTTGAAAGTATTGGCAATTTAACAATAGATAATTATTCACAGACAAGTCAAAATGGACATGATAATAAAGATTACGATGACTTTACAGGGCTGCTTTCACCAGCTAAAGAGAATGAAAAATTCAATGATGATAGTGGTGATGACTTTGATGATGATGATTTTGGAACTTTTGTTCCAGCAGGTGACCTAAAAAATGAAGATCAAGCTAGTGCTAAAGATGTCGAAAAGTTAGTACATTCATTGATAGATCTGTAATTTTAATTTATGTTAAATTTTACCTTTTTTTATATGGTCACAATTATTCAGGCGAAGATGCCAACGAAATTCGCGGATCTTTAAAGTGTTAATTCTAGTGAGCATTAATTTGATTATAATAACCTTGAAGACACACCAGTGGTTTATCAACTATGCAGAGAAGATCTATAATTTTAATTTTGGAACACTCTGGAACAAACTGTAAACCAAAGCAAACTGTAAAAATGCATTCTAGAAGTATAGACCAGAACGCACAAGTCATAAAGGGAAGCAAACGCCTCATAACTCATTTCAAGTAATATGCGAATTAATAGTAGTTTACTCAAATTTTCAAAATTAATTATGTTGGCTAAATAACATTCATTACAAAAGTAACATTATAATGTTCAATCCAAAGCAAATGAGTTATACAAATAAAGTGGCTTATGGATAAAAGTACTAATTATACTCATCTAAAGTGAATTGCTTCCTAATATAGATAAGAGCTCATTAGTTATGAAAAATTTTTATAAAAAAAGAACCTTGTCACTTGTAGCTTGTCGTGACGTATTTATTGCAAGATTACCCTCATTTTGGTAATAAAGTAACAAAGAACTGTACAATTAGATAAATAATTTTGTCCACTATAAGAAATATTAATTTTAGACCGGTACTATCACTTGGACACTTTTTATGAAGTAATTTTCAAAAAAAAGTTAAAAGATTTTATAGAAGAATAGTGTTAAATGTTACATGTTTTAATGATTTAGATTAACACAAATCATTCATTATTTTATGATTTTCATGTAAAAACTTATATCTGTAAAAACCTGCAAAAACCTGTAAAAACCTATATTTTAGTTAATTTATAATATAAAGATAGTTAAATAAAGAGGAAACAGTAGTTTCTTTTATAGTAAAATATTGATTATATAAATACAGTGTAAACAAGGATTAGCTTGTATTCTATTGGAGTAATTATAACTAATGGGTATTCCTCCAATAGAATACTGTCAAATTATGAATTAAATTAGGCTAAATCAAGTTGAACTTTATCTGAGACTTTAATTAATTAACAAATTAAACCTTATCAGTTATCTCAAGCCAATACAAATCGGATTACCTGGTTCGATAACATACAGTTACCCAAAGTGTTGATCAGACAATAAGATGTCTTCTTAAGAGTTATGCTCATGCATTAAATGCACTTCAGCTCTGACGTACATTATCTTTTATCTAATTAGTATCAATTAGGAAATTGTATCCTTTAGGATTAGTTTACTCATTGTATTAAAGTTTTACTTTTCTAATTCAGATAGTCTAGAACCGGAATTACGGTTCATATCCTAATTTATATTTTGTGTATAAAAGCCTTTATTTTAACTTTTACCTAATAATTCTTTTATAGTAAGTTTAATCATTCAGAACATAGTTTAAGAGTTTGTAGAAATTATCAATTCTAATCAATATCAAAGTTAGTTTTTTATAAATATAAATATCATGAGCAAGGATATTTTGTGAGCTTTTTATATTTTTTCGTTATCCGCCAAATGTGGAAACATCTTGTCAAAATAAGTGATAATCAAGTATTGCTCAGTTATTGATTAAGATGTTTAATGTTGAAGTAAAATCTACAACATACATATTGCTAACTTATCATCACAGATATGCAGTACATACTAAGTTAACCATGTAACACTCATAACACGTTAATGTACATAACAATGAAGAGTTACATGTAAGGTTGAATGTATTAATACAATACATGCATCCTGCAATAATACTTCTGAGCAACAGTATGCTTGAATCCGTTCCATTGATATCATGTCTGTTGAAGTACTTATAACTAATGGATATTCCTCCAATAGAATACAAGCTAATCCTTATTTACACTTTATTTATATAATCAATATTTTACTATAAAAGAAACTACTGTTTCCTCTTTATTTAACTATCTTTATATTATTCAAAGTAATTAATATATAGGTTTTTCACAGATTACTCTTAAAAGATTTGTTTTGAAAACTAAAAGTTATCAAAAGAGTCTTTTTGTTAGATATCATTTGCATTCGTTAGATAACAAGCATATTCAAAGTAGACACTTTACCCATGTAAGAGTAGTCCTAATATATAAATTGTGGAATAGGAAGGCCCGATCGTTAAATATGTTGGCATTAAAAAAATGATATTTCCAAAGCCACATGATATGCTGTCAATTACAATGAGAGTGAAGCTCTATGTTTTCAATTGGCATTAGAGTCTGCCAAGTGTGAAATGCAATTGATAGTTACCAATAACAATTAATTGTACAATATAAATTAGAATAAAAAAAATAAATTAGGCTACAATGTAAAAAACGATTAATTAGTGATAAATTAAAATAACATTACTTCTTCGACCCAAAAAGTTTTTTCAACTTTTTGAAACCACCTTTCTTTTCTCCAGTTGTCTCCTTCGTGGCAGCTGTATTTGTCGTTGCGTGAGATGTTGTACTGGCAAATCTTTTGTTTGCAGGTTCTGTGAAAAATTTTTGAATTTTTGATCCTGATTTCTTTTTATTTGGAGAGGTCGTTTCAACAATTTTAGAATCAGTAATCTTTTGGTTCCCAAACTGCTGTGTCTGCAACTGTTTTTTTGAAACAATAGGAATCTCATAATCTGAATCACTATCGTTACTGAATCTTGACTTGTAATTGGTATTACTTTGTTCAAGCTTACCATGTTGAGGCAAAGATGATGTTAGCTCTTCAATAGGTGAATTTTCCCTTAATGTCATCCTTTTACTCATTGAGCTTTCCTCCTTCTTAACTTTTTCAAACGAAGATCTACGTGGAATTATATCTTCATCAGCCAAAGCTTGCAAATCAGCTTCTTTGACCACAGCTCTAGTTTTAGATAAACGATACAATTCCTTTGCCTTAGATTGAGCAGGTGAGTTTGCCAATATCTTTCTTTTGGCTTCTTCAACCTTCGGGTTAACACGCTGTTTTCCTGTTCGCTGTTGTTGGTTGGAAAATGCATCAGGCTGTCCAGAAAGTCTGTGTGCAGCTCTCATAGCAGCTGTATTTGCAGAATTTGGACCAGGCACTTCCTTTGCACCATTAAAGCTCTCTCTCCTTGATGCGTTAATGCTTGGTTGTGGCTTAGACAAAGATAAATTAGAAGATGAAGCCATTGCGTTCAATCTGGTATTTTCTGCCGTAGCTAAAGTAATAGATTTTGGATCGGCATCAGCTTTACCACTCTTGTATTTAGGAACGTCACTTGAATTCTTCAAAGCAGATTTTCTTCTTGAAAGGGTTGTTGAACTTTCTGTATTACTACGAGGCCTCAATTGAAGGGATGTAGTTTCTAAATCTTTCGATCCCTTAGATTTCGTTGGTGTTTGTTCATTTCCAGACTCAATGACATCTATTTGAGCTTGTGCTGTTGGTGATCTTTTAGGGATGACTAGATCAGGGTCCTCAATAGTAGTGTTTGATTTTGACCGAATAATTTGATCAGAATCGTTTTGTGGTTGATCTTGTGACTGTTGTCTTAATTTTGGTTGGAAAGAGCCTCTAATATGCTGAGCCATAGACTTGAATGGTGCTTGATCAGTTGGTGGTATGGATGGTTGTGATTGAACTGGTTTGGATATTTCTTCGGACACAACGGATTCAGTGATAGTATTGGATCCCACTAAAGGTTGAGAGTTTGGAATCTCAAGATTCAGCTCTTTCACAATACTTGAATCATTTGAATACTCAGTTTTGATAGATACATCTTCATTTACTTCCTTAGACATCTTCAATTGATTTTCTGAAATCATTTTATCCAGAATTTCCTTTTCTTTCAAGGCAACTAGTTCCTCCAGCTTTTCTTCTGCAATACGTCTTTCTTCAGCAGTATACGCTTCACTTTGTGTATCACCCTCAACATCGCCTTTCTCAATAACAGGTACACTAGCACCATTGCTAATGATAACTGTACTCTCTAGTTCACTATCTAATGCATCTTCTGCTATTGGTTGGTTAGTAGAACTGAAAACATGCTCCCTTTCAATTTTTTCAAATTCTTCATTTTCACGGATGAGCAGCTTGATTCTTTCCTCTTCCACCCTTTCATGTTCCAACTCGGTAATCAAACTACCATTGTCGCCATCTTTCTGATTGAAATTTGGCGTTTTAGCATGCGCTTCACCCTTTTCATCCACGTCATCTTCTTCTGCGGCTTCTGTAATACCTCTCAAGTCATGATTCTCGGGAGTGTCAAAGTTTTCGTAAACGTCGTTTTCAGGCACATACACTTCGGTTACTGTGGTTTCGACTCGGGTCCCATCTGAAAGCACCTTCGACTCAGATCTTGTAATAGATCTTTTAGGGTAATTCATAGGTGACAGCGTATTAGACGACCTTCTAGTAGAGCCCGAAGTAGAATATAAGCTGTTCTGCAGTGAAACACTTCTTTGTTGTTGTTTAGGAACTTGATTATCAGGATGTTTCGGATTGGGAACTTCAACGGCAACTAATCCATTGGCACCAGGTACATATCTCTTAATGGTTTTAGGAACGTTAGCATTATTCCCTTGAATGGTCGGCGTTCTATACGAGTTCGAGTCTGATATTGATCTCCTGGAGCTTAAGTTTGGTGTTGATCTATGGTTTTGCAATCTTCTCTGCGAAGTGCTTGGCTTCAATGACCCAGACCTAGAAGGGGGACCTCGTAAGGAAGGCGATCTTAGTGACATTGGAGGCTGCGCAGCCGCTATACTTCTGATTGAATTGGATCTTTTAACCTGTGTCGATGGAATAGTCAAATTCTTTGCATTGTGGTTATTAGCCTTGAGTGCTTCTCCAATAAAGCTAGCCGCAGCCAATGCGCCATCATTTGGTGCAGGATCTGATGAGAAAGCTGAAACGCCTGTATATGACGTCTGCACATGTGTTGATCTTCTTTTGAATCTGGACATTGTCTTTTGTTTACCAAAATATAGTTCCGATATAATCTAGTGCTTATGTGTCTTTAAACGCGAGTCTTTGCTGTCAATTAGCAATCAATTTGTACTATTTATCTATCTACTTTCTTGATGCTAACTTCAAATCGATAAGGCGATTAGAAACGTTTGCAACAATTAGACTATTTAAGCTTCGAATAATAATGTCTATATATAAAGGGGAGAGAATAAAAGGGCGTTTGCTATGGCGAGAAAACCAGCCCTTAGGGGAGCCATGCGCCACGTAATGCGCCACGTGTTCTGAGCTAAGATACCTTTTATGATTTTATGGACTTGGGGTTGGGATTTCCATGAATTAGCTCATAGAAGAAGTCCATGTTATATGTGCCACCAAGACGATCATAGAAATGATAGAGTTCAAAACCAACTTCGATCATGATTAGGTAGATAATGATCAGTTCAAGCATCTTTTCAGAGCGGTGCGTAATAATCTCAATGAGAGCATGCGCCTCATCGGTGAGGTAGTCTAACTTACGATTAAGGACATTGACTCTAGTTGGGACATCCAATTCATCGGAGATCTTGTTGTGGATTTTTTCCAGTCGAGATTCTGACCAGTAAATGTCTGGAGTCTCTACTAATTCGGAGTAGAGATTTAGTTTACCACGGAGTAGTAGGACACGACCCGAGAGCTTTGTGGCGTCTTTACCTTCGACACTGATTCTTTCACCCTTGGATAACTTTTCGATGGTGAGTCTTGTTAGGCTGATGTGATCTTCGATGGCTTTTTCAAGAATGGCTAATCTAGTTGACCTTGAAATACCGTATGAAAACGCCAACATGTCAAGCAGCCTATTTTGCGGCTCCCCACTAAGGCATATTATTTCGTCCGATGTCACGTACGACGGCACAGCATCTTTAGAATAGTTCAAATCAACGTAATCTAGGTCTTCCGACTGTAGTTTGTACGAGTAAATCATGGCGTCCTTAAAAAGAGGCACAATATCTGATAACAGCTCCGACTCCCTGATGTCCCATCCTACAATGGTACCAAATTTGAAAACAAACACATTAGCTTCTTTTGCCGTTTTGAAAGTGATGCACTCACCAGGAACGATTTGGATTGGCGAAACACCATATGCTGTCAGGATGCCCCTGATTTTGTCCAAATCATAGTTCTCACAACTGGTCACAGACACACACGGTTTAATTTTCTGGTCCAGATACGTCTTCCTATCGATTCTGGTTACAAATGCCGGATGGATTATTGGTTCATCCGTTGAAGTTTGAAATGTTAAAATCTTCTTTGTTCTCTGCTGGCTGGCATTGGAGTTCCATCTCAATGGGCCGAAACCCCGCATTGGTATCATAGCCAGCTTCCATCCCGCTTTAAACATCACAGTTCTTATCAAGCCGTAAAAGGAAAAAATAACATATAAAAGCAAAGAAATTTGCCAACAATAAAAAAAAAGGAGATAATTGCATCATAGACTACGGGGTAAAAATGAAAAACGAAGCAAAATTGGTAATGACAATATATTTTAACTGAACCCAAAAGTTCTTTCAATCATCCGGGCAATGATTTATCCATTCATAAGTATTATAACTTTTTTTTTCCTTCGTTTAAATTCCGTTTTCTAACGGTTTTGAAATTTCAGCTGGAAAAAGGTTACCAGAAAAATTTTCCTTTACTACATGACAATTTGTTTATCAGAAATAATACATTAGGATAATGTCGTCGTCTAATACCGCTATTCCTAATCTCGCAAATGATGCAGTTTTAAAGGCATCAGATCCTATTCCAGAAAACAGTGAAATTGTTAAGGGTATCGATTACAGTAAGAGCGAGTCACGTGATGCCAGAGCCACAGATATTATCAAAGGTATGAAGACTATGGGATTCCAAGCTTCCTCTGTTGCGAAGGCATGTGAAATTATTGATGAAATGAGAAGCTGGAGAGGTAAACACATTGATGAGTTAGAGGAGCACGAAAGGAAAGGTGAATTTGACGAAGATGGTTTTCAAAAGACAACAATTTTCATGGGTTACACTTCAAACTTGATCTCCTCTGGTTTGAGAGACACCTTGAGATTTCTTTGTCAACACAAGATGGTTTCTGCAGTTGTCGCCACTGGTGGTGGTATTGAAGAAGACATTATCAAATGTCTTGCGCCAACTTACATGAGTGAATTTTCTGCTCCTGGTAAGCAATTGAGAGACAAAGGTATGAACAGAATCGGTAACTTGGTTGTACCAAACGACAACTACTGTAGATTTGAGGAATGGATGGTTCCATTGTTAGACACAATGTTGAAGGAACAAGAAGAAAGCATTTCCAAAAACGGGGATGAAGCATGGGATGCAGGTTCATCATTTTGGACTCCATCAAAGTTCATTGACCGTTTGGGTAAGGAAATCAATGACGAGTCATCTGTATTGTACTGGTGTCATAAAAACAAGATTCCAGTGTTTTGTCCAGCTTTAACTGATGGTTCCATTGGTGATATGTTGTTTTTCCACACATTCAAGTCATCGCCAAAGCAATTGAGAATCGATATCGTCGAAGACATTAGAAAGATTAATTCAATGTCCATGAACGCCTACAAAGCGGGTATGTTGATCCTTGGTGGTGGTATCATCAAGCATCACATTGCTAATGCATGTTTGATGAGAAATGGTGCTGATTATGCCGTTTACATTAACACAGGACAAGAATTTGATGGTTCAGATGCAGGTGCAAGACCTGATGAAGCTGTTTCATGGGGTAAAATTAAGGCCGAAGCCAATATGGTCAAAGTTTACACAGACGTTACAATTGTCTTCCCATTAATTGTTGCCGCAACATTCGCCAGTAAATAAGGGCAGTATGTAGATAGTATTTAATAATGATATATAAGATCAGTATATTATGAATAAATAAGAAAGAATTGTTATTTTTCATCAGTGGGAATATATAAGTTATAAAAAATTTGAATGATAAGCATGAAGAAAAAGACATATATAAACAAAATGTAAAGAGTTCAGATAGATATGTCCTTATGAGAAATAAGTAATGATGAAATTGCTAATACTTGGGATAGACTATAAATTACTTTTGACTGTAATTTGTTTCTCCAAATTTTGTTATCAAGATCTGGACGAAACCTTTGCATTCCAAGATTCAAACTTAGGTTTTGCAGTATTATATGGCACGTATGCACCCTTTGTAAAAGTATAATTGATTGGAGCATGGTCTGGCTCAATTGTATGTCTGATGGCAACTTGATCAGGTCTCAGTTGATTTGGTCTTGTGTCTGTACCATAAGCCAACCAGAAGTGCCATGCAGGTTCAGCATGCGAGGCATCAAATCTCCAGAAATCTTTGTATTCCACCCATCTTGTTCTCATGTGAATTTCTTCTGGATTACTAGTTTCATAATATTTGTTGCCAAATCTATCTTCTCCAACTAATTCACCTGATTTGGTGTCGTTCATCATGGCAATTTGACGTCCAGAACGTTTCAATCCATTCTTCCAAATATTTTTGAGAGTTCTTGCAAAGGAAACAGACATCTTGACTTCTAGTTCCTTCAGTGTTTCCAACAATATATGTTTAATAGGGGAAAATTTATCAAAGCGAAATGAAAGAAAGAACATTGGTGGGGATTTGAGAATAATTTTTTGGTGGTGCACGGATGTTTGAGCACAACACATCTGCAATTATATAAGGTAAAGTAAAGGAGTTGAAAATTTGATAATTTAGATTAGGTAACTATATATGGTATCTATAGGTATGTATGCATTTTTCAAAAGAGAAAAGAAATGAAAGGAAGAAAAAAAATGATATTTTGTTAATAATAATATGGAACGTAATGATAAAAGATTAGCAATGGCTCCTTAAGCAGTCAATGAAAACAGGTGTTTTAGAAATGTTCATCATTACTATCATTATTAATATTATTGTTATTATTAGTTGAGGAATTGTTAATATTTTCGTAACTTTCATGATCTTGATTTACAGCTCTCAGTGGCTTTGGACGATTGACAAAGAATCCAGTTTCGTTGGTTGTATTAGAAGCAGCCTTCTCATTAGAAGTACTCAGGTCATTCAAATCATCGTCATCGAAATCGTCACTCAAGGATTTGTGAGTAGAAGGACTGAGACTGACCGAACCCAAGGCTCTTTTGATGACCTTAGTGAACACATTGTCGTCATCAACAGCAATACCTGTTTCTCTACCGTTTGAGTCCACGTAATTTTGCACAGAAGAGGACGAACGCCTTTTACGGAACAGTAGAAACAATGCCAGTAGAGCGGCAATGATAGGAACGCCTAAACCAACACTGACACCAATGGCGATGTTTTTATCATGCTGCGAAATGCCAGATTGATTTTTAGAGTTCGAACCATTAGGGGTCGCAGTCATGGTCATGTAAATAGTCTGAACCTCACTGTGCACTAAAGTTGTTCTGGCAACAACTTCGTAGGAACCGTAGTCAGAAGAAAACAGGGATTCAGATGAAGTTGATTCAGTGGTAGAAGACTCAGAAGTTTCTGTAGATTCTGTTGTAGGCTCAAGACTAGAGCTGGACTCAGAAGTGGTTCTAGAGGAACTTGTGGTGCTGAAAAAGCTTGAGCTAGAAGTAGTGGAAGATGAGGAACTTGATGTGGCACTAGGGAAAAACGTAGAGCTGGTACTAGAGGGTGTCGTTAAAGTTAAAGTTGTTGAAGAGGAAGAAACTGAAGATGAGGTTGTTGAAGTAAAAAAGGTTGAAGAGGAAGAAGAAGAGGAAGAAGATGTGACAAACGTTGAGGAAAAGGGGGTAAGGGAAGTAGTGGAACTGGACGAAGTTGGTGTGAAAGAGGGAATCAAAGAGCTGCTGGTGGAAGTCTCACTGGAGGAGCTGGGAATCGAGCTGGTGGTTGTTGGCAAAAATGACGTAGGAATTTCTGTTGTTGATGAGCTCGAGGAAAACGATGTTGAAGATGTGGAAGTTGAAGAGGAGGAAGAAGTTGAAGATGTCGATGAGGTGGTGGAAGAAGAAGAGGAAGAGGTTGGAGAGGTAATTTCTGGTTCGAAGGAGGAGGTGGTGGAAGACGACAAGGATGACGTAGAGGTGGTTGAAGTGTCATCGTCATTCGTTGATGTTGAAATGGACGAGGTGTCTGATGAGCTGGTGGTGGTAAACGCACCGTTTGACAAGTTCACAGCATTGTTGCCTCCTTCATTATCATCGTCGTCTCCGTCGCCGTCGACGTCTTCTCTTCTGGCGAGCTTGAACCGTGGTATGATGGCATTATTTGAGCCTCGTTTTATGTTGTCGATGATGGCATTGGCATTTTGCGCTATTGAGTCGCCGGCAACAGTGTGCCCTATTCCCAACACCGCTGCGTCTTCTTCACCGTGAACACAGTGCTTCTTGATGCCGCTGGCCACAGCGTTTGTGTCGTTGTTCTCGTTGATTTCGTCACCCCCGACGTTCGGTGACGCTATTTGCGTGCACGACTCCGCACAGAGCTCTGTATTGGGCTCGTCGTCGTATCGTATCACCGTGTACTGTGTCGGCGCCCCCGCTTGCCCTAACACGAGCCTCTGGATGTGGTCCTTGTGAATAAGCAACACCACTGTTGACATTGCCAGCACGTACAAAATGATCAAAAACGTCGATATCTTCATCGATTTCCGCTTCTTCTGCGCACACCCACTGATTGATTTCTCGAGATCAGCCATTCTTGCTTCAGATCTGTGTTGTTGATGCTTTGGTATACTGGTGTATCTTTCTTTCGTCTGTTTTCTTTGAGCCAGAAAATTTTTTTCTTTTATGTACTCGTTAAGCTGGGTTCTCTGATGTTATTACAGCCACACGCTTCTTGTGATAGGTTACGCCCGTTTTTGCTTCTCTGTTGCAAACGCAAACCTTGTGTTCTGTGGTACTCGAAAAAACGAAGGCTGTACAAACCACTTTTGAGTTATATATGTTTCACCTTTGTTGTTTAAAAGGGGGAAAAACGCTCCCCTGTTTTTTTTTCCACCAGGTGCGACTTGGAGAGAAACAGGGGGACTTCTGCTCTCAGAGGTGGCCGTAACACCAACTGCAATGTACCCAAGCAGTTCCGCCGGCCATGGTCCCACACTGTTGGTCCCACGCCTGCTCCACTTGCGTCTCATTACTCTACGTCCTGCTGAGGCCGGCTTTTTCAGCAGGGGGCCTTCCCTGTAAATTACGCTTTTTTTCCCTCGCTTTATTGTCTTTTCGTCTATTGTACTAAATATAAGAGTATGAAGCATGAACGGATATGAGTGTGGAAGTGCTAGTGTGTAGGGTTTAGACTGAGGGGAGAGAAGCAACAGAAATAGAAAAAAAATACTACTTGCGGACGCTAGCTCACACTGTACAGGGTATACGTGCACCGAGGAGAGCGGCGGTTCGGCAGTCACTTCGATGGCACCCCAACTACTTGGACCACCACCTTCGCTGAGTAAAGCTGTGAACAAAACTGGCATGCAAACGCACACTTACATCCCGCCTATTGTGTCCTCTTAAGGGGCCGCCAGAGCACCAACCGGTTTATTTTTACTTCTTTATTGTATAGGCAGACTATTTTTAGCCGTTTTATTTTTACTGAAAGAACGACATAAGACTTAGTAAGCGATGCGCCACTTGTGGCGCAGTTGCTAAGAGTGTGCTGGTGCAACAGCACAGGGCAATAGTGGGTCCTGGTGGTGCTCGGATGGGTTGGTGCTATGGTTGTAGGTGAGGGAAGTATGGGGCCGGAGTGGTAGTCGATATTACGGTGATATAGGGCAATTGCAGCAAATGGATAGATCTTTAAAAAAACATAGAATTTTTATGATAAAAAAATTTTATAAATTAATTAATTCTAATGCTTATTTATTAAATAATGATAATACTATGTTATATAAATATTGATTAATATTTGAA